>CAKAOJ020000046.1:3687500-4127500 GCA_916701645.2 Sebastolobus alascanus | reverse complement strand
AGAAAGACAGAGAGAGAGATGGAGAGTGGGCGAGTCTGCATAATAAATATTTACACTCTGTTTTGGTTTTGGGAATTGGGAAGGATCAGCGTTGCTGAGCTGTTGGCAGGATTACATGGTTCATGTATGTGTGTGTGCAGCTATTGAGTATGAACAAAAATGACAACTAAATTGCTAACAGTGCTGTTTAGTTGTGGTTTATTGCATTTTTTATTGCTTTTATTGTGGCTTCTAACGCTGCAAAATAGGGCTGCAACTAATGATTATTCATATTTTCTCGATTAATTGAAGAAAATGGTGAAAATGTCGATGAGTGCCCAAGATGACGTCCTCACAAGTCTTGTTTTGTCCACAACTCAAAGATATTCAGTTTACTGTCTTACAGGAGTAAAGAAACTAGAAAATATTCACATTTAAGAAGCTAGAAGAAATAAGAAGAATTTTAACTTTTTTTCTTAAAAAATTACTCAAACCGATTAATTGATTATCAAAATAGTTGGCGATTAATTTAATAGTTGACAACTAATCGATTAATTGTTGCAGCTCTGCTGCAAAACAAACTAAACACACCAATGCTTACCTAGTGCATTTTACGTCTATCTACGAATACACTTTTCCAAACATTTTCAAACCATGATGCACTTATCTAGATTTTTAGACAAACTTGCAGCTTGCAAAGAACGTATTTCCCCTGCCAGTAAAATGCTCCAAATGTGAAGACATGGATGTGATAATAAACTCTTGAACAGGCGACATGCTTCCATTTCCTCCCGCGGGTGAGGTGTCAGATGATCGACAGGAAACACACTCAACTATGACACCATACAATGATAAAACAGAAACTGTGACAAAATCAAATTCTGGGTTTATGTTTACTGCGATGGGAGTTGTTTTCCCACACTGTGCAACAGTGAAATAAAGACATCTCAAACTATACTGACTGTGCAGACTTGAATAGAAATAGAGAACAAAGTAAAGGGTAACCTAGATGATTGGCACAAAAAAACACTAACCCTTTGACAAATAACAAAAACAATAATAGAGGAAATCCTTAAGCAAATACTCAGTTTGCCACAGATATATTTATGTCTTTGGCAAACTGATTTAAAGTGCTAAAACTCTGAACAGTCACTGAGTCTAAGAGTGTGCGTTTTTTATTATAACACATTATCACCTGCAGGTTCCCTCATATTATTATGCTTGCTCACGGACACACTCACACATAACATCTGCTCCTTCGTCAAACCACACTCGTGGCCATCAACAGATAATCATCAACACACTCCAGTGCACTCAAACATTACACATGAACACCGAGAGTGTTCACACATAATCACACAGACACACACACATAGCAAAAAGATAAAAGAGTTGTGTGGCTGCTGCAAATTTACCCAAATCTGTTCACGGCTTGTGTTTCAGTGTGATGACTATAAGCAAGAGATAGCTTGTTCACACACACACACACACACGCTCACTGTGCCCTTCATGGCTAGAAAGTCCTTCCAGCCAAACCTCAGTCAGCAGCACAGACACATTCGGGTGTCACAGCAGCGTAGCGTAATCCTTCTCTCTCATAATCTACATCATTGTCTCTCACTCGCTTCAGTCACTCCCCTCCTCTGTTTTCTGTCTCAGTCTGAATTATGCTGTCATTTCTGTTTCACAATGCTGAAAGAGAGATGACAGAACGAAAGCGGGAGACAGAGAGATGACTCTCCTTTTTTTTCCCCAGTCGACAGTTTGACAAACTGAACCGCCGAATGCTGTCTGCTGTCTGTGCAGTCATTCAACAAACAGCTTCTACATCCTGGAAATGAATGCAAACATTCCCACAAACAAACAAGCACGCACACGCACAATCCCCGCCGATACAGACAGGGGGAAAAAAAACAAGACAAGGCCGATAATCTATTTAGTTTGAAACAACCCAGCCACCTCAGCTACAATGCCGACAGAGAGGATCGTTCCAGTGATCAGAGAGACAATGTGGGGTATTGATTAGCTGGGAGAGGCCTGTCCAAATGCACAAGGACAACTCCACTCCAGATAACAGCGGCTATCTATTTCTATACTGCTAATGAGGCTGTGAGGGATGGGCTGTACTGTCAGGCAGATCTGTGGATACCCATGAGAGGTCCTATTGTGTCCAGATGACCATGGTCTTTTCAGGGCGCTCCACAAAAGCACTGTTTAATCTTTCACTGGCTCACCAAACTACAGCTGAACTTTTACAATTAGTTCAGTTTACTGCACAATTCAAGCACTGAACTCAGTGAAACTTCTTTTTGTGTCTCAGCGGCATCAAACTGATGAAAAGATTGTGTTGCACTCAAAAAAGAAACTTTCACTGCCGCAGTATCATTTATTATTGTAGGTTAAACTTTTCATGATAATGAGAGGTGGACAGAAGAAGGACGAATGCAACTAGAAAGAAATATTTGCTCATTTTACAGGTCCGCAAATTTCATGGTAATTAGGTGATAATTAGCAAGTAACCTATTTGAAATTTCTTTGGAATTACTGCCAAATTACCCCAATATTTACCTCAAAATTTATCTAATTACTTTACTATAAACATGATTTAATAATTATATTCCGCTATTTCCCAATAGCTGGTAATTTATTTAATACATTTCCAGGAAAAGAATACAAAATTAATTGATATGCTTTATTTCCATGTCTGCTGATAAAGAGATGATAATTAGCAAATAACTTCTTTGAAATTTCTTAAAAAACTCCCTGAATCATTACATTAGCTACCAGGTTACATTTGTGTAGACAATAAGTCACACAATGGTGAGATTTGTGCCTGATCAGAAGTGTCTTCTATTAGTTTTGGTTTACCACCTGCGATGAAGAGCAGCGCACAGCCACTTCTCAAGTGTAAGGGCCCGATTTTAATCATTATATTCTATTTTAGCATATAATTATTAAATAATGTTTATAATAAAGTAATTTTTGATCAATTTTGAGGTAAATATTGGGGTAATTTGGCAGTAATTCCAAAGAAATTTCAAATAGGTTACTTGCTAATTATCACCTGATTACCATGACATTTGCGGACCTGTAAAATGAAGTGTTACCAAATATTTTGCTGCAAAATGTTTATAGAGTCATGGTTTAATCTGGCAGGACGCTAATCATCCCGAAGTTTTCACAGCTGCTACTGACACACAGTATTTTGTGTGGTGTGTGACACAGAGTGAGAGAGAAAGTCTGCATAATGCTCTACTGAGGGATGTTTTGGGGCCAATATTTACACTCTGTTTTAGTGTTGAGAATTTGGAAGGATCAGCCCTACTGAGCTGTTGATAGGATTACATGGTTTGTAGATGTGTGTGAGGGAGAGAGAGAAAGCGAAATATAGCAGTGGTATCAGTCACAAAAGCTTTCCAAAAGACATTGTCACTGTTAATGATTATAAGCAGTGGGTAGTGAGCGATAAACAGCACAGTATTGTCTGTACTGGTGGGCAGTGTGTACACAGTCGTGCTTTTATTCCTGTCCGTGACCTTTTTTTTTAAAGTCACTCCATCATTGCACCAATGTTTTCTGTCACTCTTTAGTAAATTAGAACTAAATAAAGAAACCAAGGATGTATAAAGAGAACTGGATACAGCGTTGGAGGCAGGCTCCCGTTCATTCCTATGAGAGTTGCTCAGTGGCGCATGAAGCCAAAATGGCTCGACTGCCGAGGGATAAAGTACCCGGATCATCCGGCGATCTTCCGCATCCATCGGGCCCATAGAGCAGGCGCAGTAGGGTTTTCTTTAACGTTGCCTCCCAGCCCTCGCTCCAGCCTCGGTCTGGGTCTCATTCACATGAACGGAGGAAGGGGCATAACTCTGGATTCGGCTATTAGCGCATTTTACCACTTTTAGGACCTAATGATCTAACAAAGGGCTATCCAAAAACAGCTGTTACTACTGACCATGTATGGAAGTGATATGATTACTATCTTTGTTGTATAGCCTGGCTCAGGTTAAACTCTTCGTAAAACATGAACAAATACATACAGTTTTACTTATGAAATATTGCCAAATTGGCTGACATTTTCCTCGCTCTGACTACCGTTACACTCTCCACTAGCACCGGCGAAAAAGAACTGATTTCCGGTTAAAAAAGTTTATTTTTTTCAGGGTTAATAAATTATGGTATTGGATCAGCGCATATTCTTGTGTACGGTACTCGACGATACTCAATCCCGAATTTTGGGTAGTATCGGACGCATTCCGTATACTGGTATCAGGAATGCAACAACTCAAAAAAGTACTCAAACCGATTAATCGATTATCGAAATGGTTGGCGATTAATTTAAGAGTTGACAACTGATCGATTAATCGTTGAAGCTCTCATGATTTTGAATACAGAGACTTTGAGAAGTGTGTCTTGATGTGCCTCCTAATGAAAGGCTCTCCCAGTGGCTTCGGTATCAGCATTAGCAAATGAGCTGAACTGATTAAGCCAGCCAGCATATAACGACCAATGTTTCTCTGTGCCACCACCCCAAAGGATCCAATATGAACCAGTAATGAAATGTTTATACTCCCTGAATTATTGAAAGTCATTTTTGATCAGCCCTGGCATATTTCTGAAGTTGTGTGCATTAAACACAAACACTCTTTCAAACAAAAATCTATAAAATCTGCAAGACTAAATGAAATTAAGCCCACTAAATGCACTCAAAAAGGATTTAACAAAAGGATGCGCTATTGCAATTTAGAGAATTATAATCATCAAGGTCATCGTCATATCAGTGTGTCATGTTTTTCTTGGAGTCAGGGTTTGCACCTCCGCCATTTTGGCTCAGAACATGTACCAGATACTGAGCGGTAGACGGCTCACAATGACTGCAAAACCACAAGGAATGAGATTTTACTATCAGGAAGCTGTTTAGAAACCATTACCACATATAATTGGACACATGGTTAGACAAAGGATAATTCCCACAGGCTCTTTTATACAACTACTTCCCCTGAGGACCTAAATCATTTCAATATGTTCCTGTGTACTCAGTGCACGTTAAACATCCCTCCTCCCTCCATTCATCCATTCTACTTCATCTGTTAACCACACACTGTCATCCCTACTGTCTCTCCCCGGCACCACCAAGTTCTCCTAATTAAATTACCATTTTATTAGTTCTCACTATTGCCTAAGATTACATTTACCCAGAAGGTTAATTAAACCTGGATGATCTGGCCTGAACCGAAAATAAAATAGTAGGAGAGGAGAGGAGAGGAGAGGAGAGGAGAGGAGAGGAGAGGAGAGGAGAGGATGCTGAAGAAGTATAATGGTAGGTTTTATTAAATTAAATCTGTCAAGTTAGTATTTAGTGGTTTCTTTTGGTAGAAGAGAGTCATTATGGAGACAAATGTTCCCCACATTCATCGCATCGCAGTATATATACATCACACCAATAATCCAATAATCATCGCTTGTTGAAGACCATGATACTTTAGGTATATTTGTCACTTGCTGATTTGTTATGTAACTTCACGTACAGTGAATTCACTGAAAATTGCGAGATTTATCCAACTCACAATCCCTCATCTCCTCTTCCTTATCTGCATCTTTCCTTCATGATTGAAAAGGATTTAATGGCTTCCAGTTGCTGTGTTTCACTGGAAATTAATTGCACTGTGTATTTTTGTTGATGAAATCATTATGTAACAAGCTCTGACTCACTGAATGCTTCAAAATGCCATAAACCCAAACCTCCAGAGACATCACAGATATGCAGTACCTCTAGTTCAATACATTATTTCCACCCCATGGTGTCACACGCATTCCCCTGATCACGTGACAGACGTGAACACATTCAAGTTGATGAGTTCACGTCATGTAAAATGTGTCATTGAGGCTTTCTAATACTAGCAAAATAGCGAGATGTGAACTCACCCGGTGTGCATGAAGATGTAGCTGAGGTACCTCCAGGCCTGGGCTCGTAGCTGGGGGTGGTAAGGTAAGGGGCTCTTTAGGAAGGACGGGCTGGAGACCTGCAGGACCAAGCGGTCCAGCTGGAACCCATAGTACATGAACACGGCCACCTGGGGGAACACAGATGGATAAACAGTGGTATCAGTATACACACCACCATGAAATAATGCTCTGCATCATGAACCAGAACAAATTGCTCTGGTAATTAAATGAAGGTTGAACACAAATTTAACACTTAATTCCTCTACTTATCTGTCAAGAGTTATCAGTCAAATTACATTACCGTAAGAGACCCACATAGACCCATTTTAGTCTTTTTTTAGGGGGGTACAGGGGGTCTTTAGGGGGAGATAGCAGGTCAACAGTAGATGTCACATAGACGTGGTGTACATCATCTGAAAGCTGGAAACCTGAAGATTAATTTGAGATGCTGCTAAGCACTCTGTGTCAAGTTATTCTAGTCATAAATCTGAAATAAATAATTAAAATAAATTGTGAAAGTGTATAAGGGTTTAGAACATTATGATTGAAGTGTATGATGGCCATTCTCATGCTATATTATGTCTCATAAGTTGTTGCAGCAATTTTTGGATTGATACCATTCGTTACACAGATTTGGTGCTAAATTTAACCATTTTTTTACCATTCAAGAATTGATCAAAATGATCAAAAATTCCTCCTAAATACCACATTAAGACTATAAAATCTTAGGGGACAGCATAGAAAAATGCATGCTGTGATCTTGTATCAAAAACTTTGACATTTTGAGATTAAAATGCAAGAATTGCATTATTCAGTGATTGGATGGAAACTGCTCATAAACCCCCTTATTGTCAACCTACCTAGGAAAGCCATCCATCCTCTGAATGCTCTAGGTCTCTAGTTTGTGGCTGTAAAGTTTCATGAGGCTGTGATTATCCTAGAGGTCACCACAGGTCATTTTATACAGTGAGGTCAAGTTTAAAAAAATGGTCTCACTACAATGACTACTATGGGGGTTAACATCATCACACATGACTACAATTGTGCTTATTAGATCCACAAGAGTCTCAGCTTTACAGTGATACCCATTTTATGTTTTGTGTATATGCCTGCTTATCAAAACATAGCTCCATAGCACCGCAAGTGGTCAAAAACTCTGCAGTGTACCTTTAATAAGGGAGGTTATAGAACACACGTTGGTCTCATGCTCCCAAACAGTTTACCTCAGCGATGGTGATAGCCAGGATGAGCCAGGGTGGGGGACAGTAGGTGTAGCTGTCAAAGTACCACTTGCGGTCGACCTCGCGGGGCAGCGTCTCGTAGGCGACGTGCCGGACCAGCCGTTGAGACAGCCCCAAGCCTGCCTCATCTCTGAGATTGCAGCCTTTTAGCTGCCGGCTCCCCTGCAGGATGGCCCTCCGGAAACTGTTGGAGCGCTTGTTACTCATCTGGAGGAAGGTGGAAGGAAGGGAGGAAGAGGAGTAAGAGGGAGGCAGAAAGGAAGACAGAGGGAGGAGGGGTGAGAGCTTTACTATCAGTGGTTCAGCATGTTTTTACATTAATGACCACCCTGTTTTATTTAACGTGTGAACACTTCAAGCTGCTTTATTTTGTAAAGTATATTCACACAAACTACTCGATGTCGCAACACGCTCTGGGTACAGGCTACACACACACCAATCCTCCTCAGTCAAGCACACTGACGGACCCCTCCCACCTCGCCATGGCAACAGAATGCCTGTATAATCACCTAGCAACCACCAAACCCCTCTCTCAATCCCTCTCTGTCTATAAAGAGTCCATTTCCAAACACACATATGTTCAGTTTTGATGGGCGGGGACCTCACAAGTAGTTCATCATTCAGAGAAGATCCCACCAGTCACTATCGTTTTATTTTAAAAACCTGACAAAATGACTTTTCTGCTCTCATTTCAAAAGCGCTGCCATCTATTTTGATTTAGTGCGATCGTTTTTTATTGCACGGGTGTCACATTTTTCAAACGGTGGGCTTCTCAGTTTCAAACACACTCACACTCACATAATACAGTGCAGTCAAAACACGCACATGCACACATTTTCAATTGAACATACACGCACAAGCCACTGAATATAGTCCACAGAGAGATTTGAGGGATGTTTTTCCTTTATCTCTAGTTAAAATTATTCATGGACCTCCTCTGGACCAAGAGGTCAATTATAGTTCAGATAGAGACTCTATGATTGAACGGCAGAAACATGTCCTTGACTTTTAGAGGCAGAAATAATGAAAGCCAAATGCAAGGGTTGAAAATGTACTCGTCATACAGTGAAATTACACCTTCATCTGAGTGTACCATCTAGGATGTAGAAGGATCACAAGCTTTATCACAAACTGTTCCTCTTTGAGAGGCAACAATAACAGTACAAGCAGGTGAGAAAAGTGAGAATATTATGTAAGTGTATACACGTGTATACTGAATAAATCTTTAAATTTTATATTACACGCACTATAGCAGTGATTCCCAAAGACTGGGTCAGGGCCCACAGGTGGGTCGCAGGAGATTTTATGAAGGTAGCCACATAAATTTGCAGAATTTCTTCCATCTTCTTTTATTTATTTAACATTTTTTTCTGCAGTACACCTTTGTGCCACACGAGGGAGCCTGAATGTTCGTACAGTTCTGATAATTGTAGTCTACTTATAACATTGAATATAATATGAAGGGTAAGCGTACATTCTGTTTGTTTTATTGTTTAGAGGAAATAAAAAGAACCAGATCCTGTTAACTCCACCTACATGCATTATTTGGTCTAATTTATGAAGTATTTAACATGTTTTGAATAAAACGTGCATAAAACTAAGTTGTGATTTATCAAACATATATCTCTTCGAAATGGCTGTTCAAGATAATATAAGGTGATGCGGAAATAGCAGTAAAAATGGTCAGGAAAGCTCATTTATGCACAAATCCACTCTTCTCACGATAGATATAAGGCCCATTGTGAATTGGGTCGCGATGGTTTGTCATTTTTAAAAAGAGGGTCCACAGGAAAAAGTTTGGGAAACACTGCCCTATAAACGTGCTATGGGCATTTGTATCAATTAAAATATTAAGAAAAAATAAATGATGTTAAGGGTTTGAGCTCGTCTCTTTTAAGAGCAGTTAATACAACCAAAAAACATTTAGCATTTTCTTTGCATAGATGATTCTCTGGCAGCCTCAACTTTGTGCCTAAACAAATCACTGTCCGTCTCCAAGCTCTGTGCCTTTTATTACACTTGCTGTGTGTTTTATAACGTTCTCCATGACGATGCAATGGCTCCTGTCCCACTTCACTCCCGCAGTCTCTTTCTTACTCTTGCTCTGTTTATGTCACACTCCATAACTCAACCCTACTACTGTGTTTGTGTCTCTAGGATTGCAGGAAGCCCAGATGTGTCAGCTAGCAGATGTTATTTTAAGGCGACACGGGTGAGTGATATCGTTTTCAGCAAGGGCAGAGATTGCCAAAATAGATAATTGTGATGTGGCTATTGGCATTAAAAGTATAATAAAAAGGCGACTTCTAAAGCTACAACTTTAAAGCGTCGCCTGTGTATTGAAGCTGCCATTGATGTTTATTCAAATACAAGCACTGACTTATCACAGAAATGAGGAACATTTTCGTTTGAAGATAGTGGACATACTTCTCTGTGAACATCAAGGTACAATCCATTTAATTTGACTGAGTTTAAAAAAGAAAACACAGTTAGGAAAAAATAGCGATAAGACTACAGATGTAAAATCAGAATATCAATAACATCTCTGTATGAATGAACAGTTGGCTGACGGTTCTCCTGGCACTGTTTAATGAGACTTTAGTGTCTCTGCATGGATCACCGTTTGGAGATAAACTTCAGAAAAAAAGCCAATTATTTCAGCCTTTATGTTAGGCACAGAGAACTGTGGGAAAATGATTACGGGTTACCATGGCCACTTCTAGACCGCAAAGGGAGTGCAGACACACACACACACACACACACACACACACACACACACACACACCCAGACTTCCCCCCCGGCAGCCATGCTCCATAAAGACAGTCAATTCTTCGTGTGAAGTGACTGCAATTCCTCTCCTCTTTGTAGGACACACAAGAAAGAATGACGTTCTGTCTGTTTACCCACTGGCAACCGGGAGAGGGAAGAGGTGAAGGGGACAAATGGGTGTTCGGCCAGCGAGAGACAATTTCACTGTTTGATCAATGGAAAATGCAGTCAGAGGAGAGGGACAGGGGAGAGAGACATAAGCGAAATGCAGAGAGAGGGAGAGACAGATGGAAAGAGAAGGAGATGGAGGGGGACAGATGGAAGAAGGAAGTAGAGGAAGATGAGTACATGAGGGACCAAAAAAAATGTAATTAAAATATGCAAGGGGCTGCGTTGATAGAGGGGTGTTGTGTCAGATACCGGTAAGACAGTGAAATACAATCCATGGATTCCAGTTTTAGTAACAGGTCCATGAGTAACGTTTATCTTTTGGTAAATGGCAAATGGACTTGCATTTATATAGCGCTTTTCTAGTCTTCCTACCACTCAAAGCACTTTACACTACATGTCAACATTCACCCATTCACACACACATTCATACACTGATGGTAGAGGCTGCCATGCAAGGTGCCAACTTTGCTCATCAGGATCTAATCTAAATACCCATTCACACAACCATGGCACATCCTTTGGTTTTTTTTTTTCAGGATTTGGGGTTCAGTATCTTGCCCGAGGACACTTCGACATGCGGACTGGAGGAGCACGGGATTGAACTGCCGATCTTCCGATTAGTGGATGACCCGCTCTACCTCCTGAGCCACAGCCGCCCCCTGTACCCCTCTGTCACAACAATCTCCAGGTTAACACTAGAATTACGGCATTCGCTCTACAAAGTAATCTACCAGGAATGTGTACTTGGACGTATTTGATTGGCCAACGCAGCGACATGCCGGATGATGCTGTATTATCCATCCATTACCTGTAACTGCTTACCCTTTACAGGGTTGCGGGGGGGCTGGAGCCGATCCCAGCTGATATTGGGCGAGAAGCGGGTACGCCCTGGACAGGTCGCCAGACTATCACAGGGCTGACATATAGAGACAGACATCTCACATTCACACCAACGGGCAATTTGGAGTCAACAATTAATCTAACCTGCATGTGGGAGAAAGCCGGAGAACCCGGAGAAAAACCCACGCTAACACAGGGAGAACATGCAGACCCCACAAAGAAGGGCCAAAGCCCTGGGTTAGAACCCAGAACCCTCTCACTATGAGGCGACAGTGCTAACCACTGCACCACTGTGCTGACCCCCCACGCTGCATTATGTTGTGGTGAAAGTTGAACCAGGTCCAACTTGAGGATTTTTTTGGCATCTCCTGCCTTTGTTAGACAGTTGACAGGAGAGAGATGACAGCGAATGAGGGCAGGGAGAGAGAGATGGGGAACAACATGCAACAAAGAGTCCACAGCCAGACTCCAACCAGGGACCTTGCGGTTCATTGTTGCCCTCAACCCCTCGGCTACCAGGGCGCCCCCAGGTTCACTTTTTTTGCCCTCTGCGTTTGCACTTTGTGTTGCGATGTTAAAACACGAAAGGGTATTCCCCAAATTTGGAAGCAAACTAGTGTCTAAAACATCAGCATTAACATTTCCCTTCCTTGGAACTAAGAAACCCAAACCGTGAAAAACAGGATCTCAAGCAAAATATAACTGTATCAGGCACACACACAGCATATATATATATGAGTGCATCTGTAAGCACCGGCACAAATCCATCATGATCATTCCACAATTTCATCCCACTGGGGGAAAAAACTGAGCGGTTCAACCTGTTTGTAGATATTTTAGGAAGTGTAAACACATTACTGAGCCAGCTTCTACCAAGAAGAGTCGCAGTGCGTTTTATGAGAGAGTCAGACAGGAGGAGGAGATGGATGGACAGAAAGAAGAAGAAGGAGGAAGGCACTGATGCAAAGGAAGAGAGATGGAGGGAGAAGGTAAAGAGTGAGAGAAGATGGAGGGAGGGAGAGGTAAAGAGATGTAGTGAGCGGTGATTTGAACGCCGACTGTGATGAAGCAGTGAGCAGGCAATTACTGACAATCACACTGATGGAGGAGCTGCGGTGCGAGGGGGAGATGGCGCAACAAATAAACCCCTAACAGTTTGTCTCTGTCTGTCCTGGCCTCTTTCTCTCCATCTTCTTTCCTTCCTTCTGTGAAGGCAGAAGAGCTGGAGAGATGCACCAACAGAGACCAGGCACTGACAATTAATTTGTTGGAAGAATTATAACTCTTTCTCAAGCTCCCATATTGGCTTTGACCTCTTCGATCTTTATCTTAGAGACCAGTAATGCCTGCCCCTTAGAAGGTCCATTATGTTGTGTTTACATACCTTACATTCCTTTAAATATTCATATCATATTTACAAGCTTTTTCTCAGAAGCTTGGGTTCACATTTCAATATTTAGCCTTGAATAACTGGCTCCTGTCTCCTGAAACAGAGCTGGATACATTCAGGGCCTGTACTTCAGTTATTATTGTTTGCTTGCTGGTTGTACAGTATAGCCTTTAACCTTTCATTTTAGTACTCAATTACATTTTTTTTCCCATTTATTCTATTACTGGTTTGGTTTATAAAATGTAGGGCTGTCCTGAATACCTATTTTTGGGCTTCGAAGCTCCGGTGAGAAATATTCGAAGGTGTTCGAAGCTTCGCCGCACAGCAGGCTGACATGTTCCTCTGTCTGTTTGTCTCCATCTCCCCCGTTTCAGTGCCGCTGCTGCACTACTGTTCACACCTCTACACACAACAAACAGCGATATCCATCTGAGAATAATAATAATTTATGTTGAATATGAATAATGAATAATGTTGTGGGATTAGTCCTTATTTCATGGGCTATTTGGGAATTTATACATCATAATTACATACTTATATATAAACAAAACAACAACAAAACCCCCCCGAAGCATTCGAATACTGATTTGGAGGTTGAATACCATGGCAACGGTTGAAGCTTCGAAACATTCGGGTCAGCCCTAATAAAATGTCAAGAAAGTAAATAAATTCCTGGAAAATTTTTCTTCAAATCACTTGTTTTTTCCGACTAATGCACGAAAGACCTAAAGATAGTCAATTAACGACGGTTTTAAAAAGAGAAAAGCAACATATCTCTGCATTTTAGAAGCTGAAACCAGTAAATGTTCGGTACTAACTGACTTCACCAATTCAAAAATGATCAAAGCTGCCGTCAACTAACTCTCTGTTGATCAACTGATTAATCGACTGGTCTATTCAGCACATTATTTAATACCAGAATCATGAATACAAGTCGCTTTATGTTTCCAACCAACAGCTCAAAATCCAAAATATTTGATTTACAATTATATAAAAGAGAAAAAAAAAAGCAGCAAATATTCACATTTGAGTAGCTCGACCACGCAAATGTTTTGCATTTTTGCCCGATAAACAATTAACAAAACTAATTGTTTCAGCACTTATTCATTCATTGCACAGTATATTACCATAATCATGAATACGTGTCATTACTTCCCTCCCTCCCTCCCTGTGTTTAGCTTCTGTTGTGGCTGCCTCTGTGAATGTATAAACCATTGGGGGGGTGGACACAATAGCGATAAGAAAAAGAAAAAAATGTGAATGTACACACAGATGCCGGCACCCCATTCCTCTCTGTCCCACTTCCAGTTGCACGCCATGACCCGCAGCTTGTCACATGACATGAATGCACCAATTGGAAACCAGCAGCATAAAGCCCTTTTGACATGTTTCCAAGCTTCCTACAGGGCCCATTCCTCACCCACTGTATCAGACAATAAACAGCTCTGAGGAACGAGAGAGAAAGGGAGAGACGACAAACTCACACTCACAGACAACAATGAATTCCCTACAGTCTCTGCAGACGCACACACACACACCCACTGCCACCCAGTAGTTATTGTGTAATGTGTGCTACTCCCACTCCGAGACCACTCCACACTGTCCCGGGTCAGCAGCTCCCTTCCCCTCCAATGTGGAAGAGCAGCAAGACAGCGGAAAACAGAAAATGAGAAGGTTATGAGGCAGCAAGCACAGCTGGAGATGCTTGAGTGAGACCTTGGACAAACAGCAGCAGGCTGCAGTTTGAAGGTGAAACTGAAAGTGGGGCAAGGTGAGCGTCAAGAGGGGAATTTATCACCAGACTGAGAGTCGTTTCCTATCAGGAGGACTCTCCACCTTGCAGCTGAGCTGATCTTATTGAATATGGCTTTTGGGGCTGGATGTAAAAATGGAAAGAAATGTTTGATGTTTGCCAGAAAAAAAGTGTGTATGTAGACAGTGGAGTATTCAGAGGTGGGACAAAAACATTGTTTTGCAAGTCATAAGTCCTACCGCTAGATACTGCCAGATCCTGCACACTGCTCCTTTAAAGTCTGTATTTATTACTTTCAAAGAACATTTAAAGGTAAAATGACCGTGGGTTTTTTGGTGTGTTTTTTTCTGTGTCACAGTAACATTTATTTGTAATTTCTGAGCTGAATGTTTTGCATGTTGCTGTCCATTTTTTGTTGACCACAGCAGAGTATTTTACAGTTGAATGTGATAATCTGAGGTATCATTTTGCAGTTCTGCACTGCCTCGCCTTAAGTTTTCCTTCTGCTTGCGAAACATGATTAGCTGCTGACGGACTGATTCAAAGTACATCCATTGTCCGGGAAATAACGATCTGATTTAATGCATGCTTTTTAATAACATGATCTTTAATCTTTGAGGCTTGTGGAGGATATCAAGTCATTACAAATCAAAAGCACTAAAGTCTAAGTGAAGTCTTGAGTCTTTGGTGTTAAAGTCGAGTCTTTTTTTCTATTCATACAGACTACAGACTTGACTCCGACTCAACATGAAAACCACAGCATGCAAGAACATATCTATATTTATATTATAATAAAAACTTGAAACATAAATGTAAAGACACAGTGTGCGGTAAGACGTGCCAATAAACCATTGATTTCCACTCAACACTGATGTCAGCAAGTCTATAAAAGGTTAAAACATCTCACCAGGTTGACAAAGTCTTGGTAGCAGATCTTTCCATCGGCGTTGCCATCGGCGAGGGCCAACAGGACTTCTAGTTTGTGGGGGTCAAGCTCGGAGCCGTGGGTCGCCAGCAGGTCCCTGAACCGTTCCGTACTGATGAAGCCTGAATTCTCTGGGTCATACTGCAAATGAACACACACACACACACACACACACACACAGACCATGCAAAAATGAATGTGGAAGTGTAAATACAATAGAATAGACATCTCTCTATAGAGTGTTGCAGGAACGAGTCCTAAAACCCAGAAATGAGTTAGTAGTTTAGCACTTCCGGTTCCTTCGTCTGGAAGTCAATGGGTTTTTGGAATGGATTTTTAGTTAGATGCCTGAAATAAGGTATGTGGTTAACACAAGATTAAGAGATTTTATGATGTCAATAAATATCCCACTCGTGAATTTTGAAGCCTTTATGTGTCTTAAAAAATGCAGTTGATAACAAGGGGCTAAATGAGACTACTAAACATCACCATGCCAAACATTAATCTGCTTTTACAGCCTCGTTGTGTATACTCATGCTCATGCGACCGTGGTGTAGTTTGTTTATAGCCTAACATTAGTTTTTTACTTCTGGCGATTGCATTCACACAAAATCATAAAAGTGGTGTTCATTTGTGAGGATTATCTTATGGAACAAAACATGTAAGTGTCATAAACGTTTGTTTGCCGCAGAGTTTATTTTCTGCAATAATCCAAAACCCGATGGAAAAATCCCATTGGCTTTTGTCCACCCGTGCTAATCTAACTTCTGGGTTGGCCTACAAAAATACGTCATCCTTGCACCACTCTATAGATACAGGCACGTACCGATATCAAATAAGCACCAGATTCAAATAAACATGTTAGAAGTTCATGAGCGGTCAATATCCCCCCAGTACATAATTTTCTGTGTAGCCAAACATCAAATGCAAAAAAAAAACCATAAAAAAAAACCCATCAGCAGTGGTTTAGTCACAGTATGAGCATCTTATAAATGAGACCTAATTGCTCCAAAAAGGCCAAACTGTTGGGACGCAGCAGTAACTTTTAACAGCTCTGGATTTCGCTTTGAAATGACTCTGAGCGCCGCATTTAACCACAGGCTGTTTTTCTGCTTATTCACAGCCAGAACAGAGGAGGCATTCAAATGTATCTGAAAAACACCAGATATTCAGATAAAAACCAAAGATATTTAAAAAGCTGGGAATGCAAAAGACCTTCAGAGGAGTGATCACTTAAGCACCTGAATGTGAAAAGAGCTCTACACTTTTCTCCATCTTTGTTAGCCCCGACATCACACTCTTTTCTTTCATTTGCAGCTTGGGGGCTTCAATTTAGAGTGAAACTGCCACTTGAAAAATATACAAATATAAAAAAAGAAATGTACATTTTGTTTGTGTTTCATGTTGTGAACTATATCCAAGAGAACTAAAAGCTATAACAGAGGCTTACTGGTTGCAGAGAAGTGAGCAAAGAAACTTATTGTAGCCTGTAGCCTGCCAGTAATTCTGAAAAGATTCCTAAAAATCAAGCTGCTCTTGATCCCCTGAAACAAGGATAAAACAGATAAAAAAAGGCTGCAGCTGTGTGACGGTATTTGTCTGTTCAACCGAGGACAAACTGGCCTGGAATACATATCAATCCAGGAATTGAATGTTTCATTTGAATGTCAGGTTGTTTGTGGATGCAGGCAGAAGGCAGCTGCTACTCCTCTAGATGTGCCTGTGTGTGTCTTTGCATCTGTATATTTGCAAATGTGTGTACGCGAGTGCAACCATGCCTGTGTGTGTAAATACAGCACATTCATGCATAAAGATGTGACATTCAGACAATATGAGCCGCCTGCCAGATTCCAACACCCCTGAACCAGAAAAAGTGAACGTGCACACGCATGCATGCGTGTGTATATGAGTGTGTGTTTGCCATACGCCGGTGCTGGCAGACGCTGAGTAAAGCCAGGCTGGCTGCTCGACCAAATGGCAACGGGCAGAAGAGGTTTTGGCTCTGCTTCGTGTTGTTTTTCTCCATGTTACCTAACAGTGATAAGGCTTGTTTTTTGCTGTTAAAGCTACGGTTGTCAGTACATCATCTTTGATATCTGGTGGTTCTAATCATTCAGACTTGGCCTGAAAATTGATTTTATGTAGCTTGTGTGGCTGCAGTTTGTGTGTCTTTGGTAGACAGCTCAGTGTGGCAGGTATACCAATGCTATATAAATATGGCATGGAATAACTCTCAGAGGTGGGCAGATTGGATGATCATACACACAGTCACTCAGAAGAGGTGGACGTTAGTAGAGGGCCTCCATCAACACCCCCATCACTCCTCTTCCTGGAGCAGAGGGTGAGTGAGAGAAGGCACGACAGGAAGAGGGATAAGGGAGGAATATTTTGTTCCAAGTGTGACGCCCAATATTCAAACAAAAAGAGATGCGCCTTATGATGATGACATTTGAGACACAGTTGTGAACTTACAGTTGTGTTACAGAAATCTGTGATTGATGGAAATTTTTAGTAAAAGCAATTATTGCTAGAGGGTACTAGATGAGAGATGTTCTCTGTGTGTTTGGCATGTTATATGATCTGACAAAGGTCTGGCTGGCCCACACTAAAAGATTTTTCAAATCATAACAGATTTTGAAAATGTGAGAGACCTCACACATAACGACATATTATGTTAAATTTAACAGTTTTGTTCTTATAGTGTGTGGTGAGCAACGATTTGGCCAAAACAGCATGAACAACAAGAGTGCCGACTCTCAAAGCCGAAAATCTCGCAAAATCTCTCGCGATCAAACGTGACTTTAGTGTAAAGAAAGATTTAGGATGTTAATTTTTGCAATACTGTATACTGAAAATTGACTGAAAAAATATGGATGAAGTCATGGAGACATGTTAAATAAACACCCGTTTTGTTGCCACAAATCATTTTGCTTTGTGTTTGCATGAGCCGCTCAGCTTGGTTCCTAATTGGCTATGGTTCTTTCCCACGTGACCGCATCATCGGCTGTCCTCGGGGTTCCCAAACACACAACAGGATATCGTAAATATTGAACATGTTTAATATTTACGATTTTAAATCAGTGCGGCCAGGATGGACTTCCTTATGCAATCAGAACAGTGGGATCTGCATTTGCATTTATCACAGTCCCTGTAAAATCCAACATCATAGCGCTACTTTGAGAGGGAGCATCTCTTTGCAAATGAAATAAAGTATTGACTAAGTTAATCTTTGCATGTTAACTATTAATTAAGTATCAATACAGTGTTTTTGAGAATCAATATACTATCACAAAACATAATATCCCGATACTCGATATTTTCGATATTTTCTTACACCCCTAAGTAACATCCTATTCAGGTGTCACCAGATGTAGCATTTTATACATTCTAGTGGAAAAGAAAAAGGCAAATTGGGGATCACAAGTGTAACCTTCCCAGAAGTGAGCTGTTCAGTTATGACAACCGGTCTGTATGTGAGCCATCTGCCACATGGCATCCAACAGAAGAAGAGGAGGAGGAAGGAGGTGTCGCAGAAATCATTTGTATATTGCTAATAAACTGGAGAATATTCTCACAATGACGGAGCATTTTTACAAATTATGTTTCTGCAAAGGCAAACAAACAAAAACTCCTGAATATGATTCAACTTGCACTGCTGAGTATAACACACACACTATCTATCCCCTTCCCTTACATGTGCATGACACACAAAAGCATCTCTCTCTCTTTCACACACTTGATGCATAAAATTGAATCTCTACTTTCCAGAAACAACCAACCTTCTCTTGCAGTAAGTCAGCCAGTTTCTGCCGAGGCCATTTTGTCATGATGAAGTAACGTCAGCCAAAGCCAGTCTCACCACTCGCCACCAGTGTGTGAGCGAAACAATATGTTGTATGTGTGTGTGTCCCTGTCATATTGTTTGTCCCAGACTGCGCAGGGTTATTTCTAACCAGGACTAAAGGATTACAGTCCAATCCAAGACCCTCAATACACACCTCCCCCATCTTTCTCTCACAAATACACACACACACACACCCCTAAAACCCCAGTCACCCTCATCGCCCCGCCCCACACACAACACCCCCTCACCCTACATTCAGACCCCTCTCCTTCCACTTTCTCTCTCTAAAGCCAACATGCGGGCCCCCTCAGAAGAAAAATAAATAGCTCAATAAATTTGCCCGTTATCTCTCTTCCTGTCACTCCCAGAGGCAGGCAGCTGTACATTATTTTCCTCACACAAACACTCCCTCGCTCCACTCCTGCGACACCACCACAGGCTTCATAGTTGAGTGAGCGCTCTCTGAAGTCAACAGGCTGGCTGCTGGGGCGGAGCGACGGAGGGACACACACACACTCAACAATGGGCCTCCGATGGCAATTTCATGCAAGGTTCACCCAATCCCTTCACTCCAATTAGTGTTCATTTCCTTTTGATGCACCCAGAGGTCCATGCAGAGAAGGACAGTATATGATACAGGAGTAACTCTCCGTCCAACACTCCTCCAGCTTCACCACAAACTGAAAACTCACAAGTTTATGATTTAGGAAAGATCTCAGTTTGGCTTAGGGCTGCACGATTTTTAAAAAATGTGATTATTTTGACTGATATTGCAATTGCGATATGATTTGCGATATTAGAGGGAATGATCATTTTTACATAATTATTCTCATTTTCGTTGAAAAACATATTAAAGATAGATAGATGTGCTTTATTGATCCCAAATTGGGAAATTATTGTGTTACAGCAGCAGGTTATATGGTTATGTACATAAAATGTACATGTCAACACTAAATAAATATATCCATAGAAATATAAAGAATATTGGAAAACACTATAAATATACCTGACTATTACAACTAGCATAAAAAAATCTAAATTATAAACATAGAATATCCCACTATATACATTAGCAAAGTGTGCAAGTTACAATGTTTTGTTCTTTAATAAAAAAATTATTGAGGTAGTAAATGTGCAAATGTAGATGTGCAAAGTTCAACATGTGTAAGAATATTACTATTATTTTGGGTAATGCAGTACTTACATACTGGTAAGTGCTGAGCTTGTGCGTGTCGGAACATCCACCAGATTGTGAATTTGACTAAACTTTTATCCTAGCACATTTTCCATTTTCATAACCATGTTATTGTCTCTGCTCCATAAGGCTTGTTTTGCAAACAGCAAAGGGAGCGTGATGCAAATCCCTCAGATTAAAATTAGCACACAAACACACACACACACACACACACACACACACACACACACACACACACACACACACACACACACACACACACACAAATCCTGGTGCAGACATAATACCACAAAACATTCACAGCCAATGAGCTTTCATATAGAGGGCTCGGTGTCAGTGCGGAGGAGAAAAACAGCAGAGGGAGGGTGGGGAGCAGGAAGTAAAGGAGGGCTGGTTTGGGCTGAGGGGAGGGGGTGCATATTGGACACAATGCAAGGCTCTTTGTCTTCAGCCTCATTTTCATAAAGCTGAATATTAAGGAACTGGAGGGTAGGCGGTTTGTAAGGGTCAGGGAGTTTTTCCAACTATTGAAGATTGCACAGAGAGCCTGGAGAAATGATGTAGCCTGGGCAAACATAAAATATACAAAAGGCTACAGTGAAAAATATACTCACAACAACTTAAAATTTGATTAAATCTAGCCCTTGGGGGGGGGGCACTGAGCTTCTTTTAAAAAAGTACGCGGATTCCGACCATTAAAACGATCATTTTACTGTAAAAAGTGAGACTTTAACTTACTCTTACTGCTGTTGTACATTTCAATGATGTCAACTAGCTCAACACAGTCATTTTAGGTGACTGGATAGAAGCAAAACAAGAAGCAAAATCTGCTAATTACAGGATATTTATCTCAAGCAATTAACTTGTTTTCCTGAGTTACACCCGCCCATCAAATCCCTTAAAAAAAAACAAAGAGAAAGGCTTGGCAGCAAGGCTTTGTGATCGACTTCACGACTGACTCTCTGACCTCTGGCACTTTCAGTGAACTTTGACATTTGACCCACACTGGTACGGGTCACTGTTCAGGAGTGTTGAGCTGCTGTCTGGAACAGTAAGTGCAGACTGAAGGGAAGAAGGAAGGCATGAAAGAAGAGTTAATTAAGAGAGACAGTGAGTAACTCAGTCCTATCCTGGTTTACTAACAGCAAACTGGCGGCCACTCTCAAATCCTCTTACACCTACGTCGCGCACACTGAACCTTAAAGAGCTGATGTAGTGAATGCTGGCGTGTGATAATCATGTGGTGTGTGGAAAGTGCTGCAGAATAACCGCTCAGCAATAGGACAACATTTTACTTTCATATGCACAAGTTCTTTTGCATCTTTTCTCCTCTATATCGGTCCAGTAGGCTTGTCGCGGTAGTCGGTGTTACCGGTGTTACACGGTGGTCGGGCATACACCGATTACATTACGTACCCACCGCCCCCACCGTCGTTTTGCTTTTTTTTACAGAAATAAGACCCATTTAGTTAATTTTGGTTTATCAGCGGCGTGCTATCAATAGATAGTCGGACGACGGACACTACAACTGACAGTGAATGCATCAGCTCCATACGGAGTCTCAGCTCAGAGCAGCAGGTGCCAGATTTAACACACACGGGACGAGAGAGGGTTGACAGACCGAGAGATGGCAGAGGATTTGGCGGCGAAGCGAAAAGAAAACACGCCTATTTGGCAATATTTCAGATTTAAACCCGATGTTATAATGTTAATGGAGGACGGAGCGGTCACAGCCGGTGTGCGCGGCGCAGCGGCACCAGGTAGACCCCCGCGGCCCCGCAGCAAAAGCTGGACCGGAGAGGCCAGACACACAGCCACCCGGCGGTAAAGATCAAAGTAAGCGCGCTACACACATTGAGCGTCATCTTTTCTTGTAAAATGTCCGGTGTAATCGGTAACACCGGAGTTGTCACATGTTTATTAACCGGTGGTAAAATTTCCTCACCGTCAGTGTCAGTGCAACATCTCAAAAGTGAGAACGTGCTTGCAAGTAATCTTTTTGGGGAAATAAAAGAAAGAGCAAAAACACACATCAGTAGCTACATTGCTGACGATAAACTTAAGTTATGCCGCATAAGCAGAAAGCCCTTTGATAACAACTTCATCAACATTTCAGACAGGATGCATCCTGGGAACTCTGCGGGAAACTGTACCATGCAATCACAAACTGTCGGCTTTGAACTGGTATGAAGACCTTTGCTGTGAGTCAGTCAGTCTCTTTGCCTCCTCACTGTCGTCTATGTGATGAAACAAACTGACAGGGAAGAGAACTGAAGTCTTATCCCATAAAAAGTCATCTGACTTTACACAGGAAAATAATACAACCATACAGGTTCATACAATAAGAGGTATTCAGCACCGTAACATGTGTGACCTGTTTCTGAAGCAATAAACACACGGCATAAATACAGCACAGCTGCTGCCCGAGGCGTCAGTAAAGACTTCTAATGTCACACTTTCTGATAATAACATCCTCCAGGCTGAGGCGGTATAGCAGGCATGACCAATCAGCATGGCAACACGCGTGACGGGACTGACTGAGGGTGCAATAACGTGTAACCTAAGCAACAGGAGCTCCAATAGCCCTTGAGTTACTGTAGGGCCATAATGATAGTGGGACAGAGGACAAAGGAGTGAATTGAGGAAAGTAATTTGTGCGCACGAGTGTGTGTGCAAGCATGTACTGTAGGTGGTTGTGAGGGTAAAGTGCCAAAAATAAACACTGTCTTTAAGATGCAGGAGACTTAGTTTTGGCAGCATTGTTTCATATTTACAAGCATCAGAGAAGAACGCAAATTCACCGCAAATTAGAGGTGTAACGATTCATCTACTACATCGATGTATCGATTTATATTACGATCCAACTACATCTATGGGTACAAGGCAAGTTGTCCTTCACGGGGGACGTATATCGATCTAAAATCGTTTTGCAAGGTAAATAATCGATTGTATCGATACTAAGAATTTGCACTTTGTATTTAGGCACGACAAATGTTATATGGATGTATATTTTAGCACTTTTAATAGTAAAGAAATGTTAAAAGTTATTCTGGTTCACTCTCCCTGTGTATGATGTCATCGACATGCGCCAGCAGCGGCGATCTCAGAAAGACGACATCAATACGAAACATGGCTGATGGCGAGGAAGAGCCAGACGAGCGAGAGATTTTCAAGCCGCATTTGAGGTCCAGCGTGTAGAAACATTTTGGCTTTTGCAAAAAGGGAAATGTCCTTGATAAATCACTCTCTGTTTGCAGAATATACACTGCCTTGTGTCTTGAGAACTGAAGCAGCGGGTCCTGAAGGTGCACTTTTATTATTTTCAAATAAAATGTGTGTGTATTTGCCATTAATCGTTGTGTTTACTTGTTTATATCCATAGTTAATTTATCCCTGATTCCCTTACAAGAAAAACTCCTGACCTGCACTGTCCAGTATCCAGCTATTTATTTCACAGTCACACTAATTCAATTTATGGCAAAAAAATAGATTTCAAGTCATTGAATCATATCGTATCGCTCTGATTCATATCGCAACCACGGAAAGTGATACGTATCGTTGTAAAAAAGTATCGTTACACCCCTACCGCAAATGCTTACGTTATCTATATTATATACAGTATATACTCAATGTGTCACAACATAGAAAACATCCCTACATTATTACTGTGACTAAATTGCATGTCTGAAAAACAGAGTCAATGTAAAAGTATGATTCTGCAAAGCTGTGCTCATCTGAAATATTTACTTTATGCTACAAACTGTTATTTTGGGTATTAAGGTCGAAAATGTATAACTATATTATTGGATCTCTGTATATTATTATTGCCTTTCTTCTAGTTAAATAACTGGTATGGTGAAATCCAGTCAGCGTACAGCCTTTCCAGCAGTATAATTACTTCCAATCCCCCCACAGAGTCAGACAGCGTGCATCACTGAGTTGTTGCTATTATAAGGACGGTGCAGTAAAAAACAGCCTCTACCTGTTCGATCTGCTGACCCACAGACAAAACAGGCTATTAGGTTATCTACATATCAACGACTTTGGATATTGATATCGATTCATTCCTGTACAATTGCAAGCCTCTAATTTAAAGGGTTACTACTGTATGTGGTGATGGTGTATTGCACTACACATACAATCTGTTATATTGCATGAAGGCAGACTAGCCAAGACAGACTAATTACCTGTGGCTGACATTATAACAGCCCATTTAATGAGCTGGCAGAGTCTTGCTCTCCTAATGGCTTTTTTTTTTTTTTTTTAGTCATAAGGGTTCCCACTGCAGCTGGACGGCAGGCTGTTGGTGTTAAAAAACTCAGATAAATCCTTTTAAAATGCGACGCAATGCTCAGATATGACTCAAATTTTGCACTCAAAAAACTGTATTTGTGACTATAATTAATACTGTAATGAATACAAATGTGTGTTCTCCAGGCAACATTAAAATCACTGATCAGCACACGTACTATATGTAGTATTACAATCGCCAAAATGTCCCCTACAGTAATAACTCCTTTCCAAATGGGACATTAGTGCTTTGGTTAGGACAGGTATAGGAAACAGTGGCAGGCAATATAGGAGCATGCTGGGTAACCAATTAGAGCCATGAGGTGCAGGTATACACTCAGCTCAGTCAGAGGAGTCAACACACACACACACACACACACACACACACACACACACACACTGTACATTCACATGTCAACTCCACGTGGCTGTAGCAAATTGGACTTCTATAACTACCTACAGAGTGTTCGCTGTACATTATACGCTCAGCAAACAGTTTCATGAAAGCCTTAAAAAATGTCTTCTTATGAGCCAGCAGATGGCTGCAGTTAAAGCTTGTGTTGTGCCATTGTATCATTGATAATAATCTTCAATCACTGATCAACAGGGTGTAATCCAGGGGTATCCAACAAGTAGCTTGCTCGCTACCAGTAGCTGGCTACCTTAGATTGACGTCACCCATCGGTTTGTGGACTACGGTTTTGAGGCCTCGAGTTTGGCATTTCGTCCGTCGCCATCTTGGTTTTTTGCAACCAGACGTGACACGACAGAGTGGAGCTAAGTACAACCGAACACTGAGTAAGACATTTTTAGGCGACCAAAATGTTACAATAAACTTTTATGAATTTCTATCCAATCAAATTCACAGACATCCCGCCCCCTTCTGACTCAAAATAGTTATTTGCCTATCACCTGTCAATTAAACGAGTTACGCTTCTTTCAAGTTTGGTTCCATCAGTGATGCTGTAACATCAGGTGATGTTAGCGGACTGGCAAGCGCACACCAGATTTGACAGTGACCGCAGTAAATAGCATATTTTTGCCTTTAATTGGCCTGGCTATTTCCATGTCTCTTATACAATCCGAGCATGTCAGTCGGTAAAAGATGTAACGTTGAGCGCCACTTCACCAAAAGCAACTTTCACGGGACTTTCCGGCTGGTAGCAGTCTACGAACAGAGAAGGTAAAGGAGCTGAAAACAACATAAAAACAGTCTCTGTTTACCAAGCTGGCGAAGAAGGCCAACGCAACAACAGAGACAGATGTAGTCACTGTGACATCACCCATTGGTTTGTGAACTGCCGTTTTGAAGCCTCGAGTTCGTCATTTTGGCCGTCACCATCTTGTTTTTTTGCAACCAGAAGTGACACGAGAGGGTGGAGCTAAGAACAACTGAACCTGAATAAGACATCTTCAGGTGACCAAAAAGGTTATAATTAACTGTCATGAACTGAAAACACACTGTGAAAGAGTTAAAGCTGTAAGACGAAAACACAGACAACTACCAGACCGAACAACACTGTGGTAGCAACCTGTCAATCACAAGGTAGCCACGCCCTTAAGCATACCCTGCTTTATGGTCTATTTGACTCTAAATGGGACCATAATTTACTAAATGAACATCATGCTGTATTGAAGAAGACTTGAAACTAGCGATTGAGACCATAAACTCATGTTTACAATGTTTACTGAGGTAATAAATCAAGTGAGAAGTACAGTAGGCCCATTTTCTCACAGACTTCTATACAATCAGACTTATTTTTGCAACCAGAGGAGTCGCCCCCTGCTGGCTATTAGAAAGAATGCAAGTTTAAGGCACTTCCGCATTGGCTTCACTTCTCAGACCCGGAGGTTGCCCACTGACTTATGCACAATTATATATGTAGGTGTTTGTTTTTTAAATACAGACTTTAAAAGGTTAAAGTTTAAGTCTCTATTTTTGTGGGTATGTCAACAGAGTAGCAGCATAGACTGTAGACATTCATAATCACACACAACCCTCGTACACATTTACTCTGCTTCCCGTTGCTTCCTCAACACAAAGCCAGAGTATTCCCTTGATATGGAGCAATTAGCAGTTCTAATAAAAAGCCAGCCTCGTTAGAGTGGGAGAAGCTCGTTAGTCTCCCCGATAATTACACCGAAGCACCAGGGAGGACAGGCGAGACCAGGGGCACCTCATTCACCGGCCATCCCTCACACACACGCCGACATAGCAGGTACAATAGAAACACACTCACCTACTCATGTTAATCAGGCTTTACAGACCGTGCCCTTAACACCAGAGGGGCTTTCCTCTGTGATATATTACTTGCCTCTATCTCTGTCTCTTCCTCACACACACACACACACACACACACACACACACACACACACACACACACACTTTTTTGTCACATTATCTGACACAGCTGAAAGAGTACATTATCAGTGCTATTGGCCACTGTAAGCTGGGAGACGCTCTGTGGTTTTGTGGCTTATCGTCGGCCCCCGGCAGAGAGGCCCAGACTTGGTCTCATTTAGGAGACTAGTTCAGGATGAGTAGAGTCGACAGCTTGTCGGCGGGCGGAGGCGCTGAATGGGAGGGGCGGGGCAGCGAAGGAGAGGTGAAAAGCCAAACACTCAGACTGACAGCTGACATCGCCCAGAAGACCACAGTCAAGACAGGGAGGCAGTCAGACATCATGGTTGGAAATCCTCAAGTTCGTGAGGGAGTTTGTGGGCTGAATTTTGAAAATAAATCTTTTTCTATCTTTCTAGACTTCTATTGTCTTCTTTCAGTCGGTCCACCACTTTGGTCCAGATTGAAATATGAAATCAACTATTTGATGGATTGCCATAAAAGTTTGTACATACATTCATTGTCCCCAGAGGATAAATCTCAATGACTTTGGTGATCCCCCAATTTTATGTAGCACCACCGTGAAAATGAAATCAGTTTTTTATTAAAATATTGTTTCCCGCGCTTTCACAAGTATTAGTCCGTTTGGCTAGTTCGAATCAGAGTGAAATTGATACTTTGGGTTCGTTTTCTATTTAGTCTGGTTCGGTTTCACAGTGCACAAATTAAAGCAGACCAAATAAAAATAATAATTTGCTGAGGGTCGTGTACGAAGGAGCAAATTTATGTTTTTTGTCTCGAGAGTTGCCACTTCTATGCAGGGCATCGCAGAAGTTTTTTTTTTACTTTCTTGCATCGCGGACATTAGAATATTGCTATCGAAGTGTTTTCACTTTGACTCAGCACTGATCTACTGTGTGCACAAATCCCTTCTCCTCCAGTTTATCTCGAATGAATTTATAAACGTCACTATTTTTGTGACTTTATTTAGCATATTCTGTTCTCTTCGGCCAAGATGTCAAGCCAACATCGGACTTCTGCAAAAGTCCAGGTCCGTCCTATCCCTCTCATGTTAACCTGCCGTTTACCTGTGTCCATCCCAACAAATGCCCGCACAGGCAGCCTACGTTTTGGTTCGCTTGGAAACGGTCCAAGACCACTTGCAGAGGTGCATGGTCTTGGACCGTTTCCAAGAGTTCGATTGCTGCATTCACAACCTCCCAGTAGAACCGCACCAGAGTTTGATTAAAACGGACTATGTGAAAGCACCCTGAGTTTCTTGGTATCATTTATAAGCCAAGATCGAACCATTTTATACTCATTTGGATGGAAACGGAAAGAGACAAATATCAATGAGAACAACTACGTTGAGTACATTTCCACAATCAGCAAAGGTGACAAAACTGAGGACTGGGCTATGTCTGTCCCACTCCTTACCAGATGGTTGCTGTAATGCACAATTTTGTTGTTTGCCAACCCAAAGACAGAAGAGATAGAAGAGGAGATTTTGCCTTTTCTATTGTTTTGGAATTTTAACAAAACCATACCTACGCCGTATTTTTAGATGTATTTGCCTCAGTGTGTACATGCTTAGCCCTCTAATGAACATCCTGTTGATGTACGGTACATATAACTCTTTTTATTAAGTGCAACTTGTATAAACTGAAAGGGACGTGGAGCCTTACACACACACACAAATGCACACATAAACCGACACAGCGGTCAGTGCAGTTTGTAAGAATAAGGCGCCACGTTCACGGAGGTCGATCTGACACGAGCAAGTCTAATCTCTAGCACAGTCTGTGTCTGACCTGTCAGCTCCCGGCTCGGGCAGGCACTGATGCTGACGGGGTACCAGCCAGTAGCCAGTGGGTTGTTTCATTGTTTTCTGACAGAGAGAGAATTCAGAGTCAGACAAAAGCAGGACTGTTCAGAGGAGGAGAAGTGAAGATGCAGGACTGCTGTAGCATCTAATAACTCAAGAGGAAAATTGGGTAACACTTCATTTTACAGGTCCGCAAATTTCATGGTAAGTAGGTGATAATTAGCATAAGTAACGCATTTGAGATTTCTTTGAAATTACCCCTATATTTACCTCAAAATGTATCCAAAATTACCCCAATATTATTTAATAATTATATTCCGCTATTTCCCAAAGCAGGTAATAAGCTGTGTCTGGTAAGGCTATGAGTTGTTAACCCCCAGATTCTGATTCTGATTCTGTACATCATCGCCTATCACAAACTACCAGCTATTTGTTACCTGCTTTGCGAAATAGCAGAATATAATTATTAAATAATTTTGAGGTAAATATAGGGGTAATTTCAAAAGAAATTTCAAATGCGTTACTTATGCTAATTATCACCTACTTACCATGAAATTTGCGGACCTGTAAAATGAAGTGTTACCGGAAATTGTTCTTCTAATTGTGCCCTGTGTGCGTTCGTCTTCTTTTAAATCTCGGAGGACAACACCTTCGTCTGCACTGACGAAAAACGATGAGCTCAAGTTGACTTGTTTGACACTGAGACTCTCATCAGTCCGGCTGTCACTCACATTCTCATTCCTCTTTTCAATTTCATTATCATCAAAGCGTTCAAATTGAACTTTGCCTTCATCTCAGCTGGGAACAGATTTCCACCAGGGACAAACACAGATGGGCAGATCCAATACCTCCCTGCTCTTCCCAGTCAGACTTCCCACCGGTGTCACTTGACAGCGACACGGAGACAGCAGAGCGGGGCGGGACGCAGCAGGGAGGGATGTGATGAGCCGTCGAGGTTTCACACCATTAATTACCCAGACATCACCTCTCCCGTCGAGGAGGATTCTGCAGGAAAAGGTCAGCCGTCTGGCTCGCATTAAGAACAGCTCGCCATGCATGTCACGGCCCCCGCTGGCCCAGTCAGTGCTCTGCCCACGTCACACTTCCGAGACATGACTAATGCCTCAACGAGACTTCTAATAGCCCCCAAAATGCCACAGCAGTGCCCGTTAATGCTGCCATAAACAACACCTAGACTCGGAGGCTAAGGCCAAGGCCACTGACGAGTAAGGAAAGAGAGGGGAGGACTGGAGGGAGGACAGAGGAAGAGAATTGGTGGAGTCGGCAGGAAACAAGTGGAAAATGGCAAGAAGAAAAGCATTATTAAAAAGAGTAGGAGTTATAAATAGATGAGACCTCAGTGTGCAGAGTATTGGCCTGTACTGAGAAGTGCTGGTACTGTATCAAATCAGAAAATTGAGGTTAGAACAACGGAACAACAAAATATCAATATTTGACATTTTGGGACTGGAAGCTGCTATTCAACACTGGCTCTCCTGCTGACTTGTCATCTTCTTTTAATTATGTTAAAGGTAGGTTTACTAGTGCTGTTCAATAACACTTTTTTGTTATACTTGTTGAAATTCTCATTAAGTCCTGACAGCAATCAATAAATCAAATGCTCTGACGAAAAAAAAGAAGAAAAAGAAATCCAGTATCTGTGGCTGTCGCAGGACTGTAATAAACCCGTCCAATCATTTCATTTGGTCCGAATGTAATGATTGGACGGCCTACCTGCCTGCGAGCACTCTGCCCGTGCACTCATTGAGCATCACCAGTCTTCCACAAGATGCTAGCTTGACAACTGTGAGTACTAACAATAGCCGTGTTTGTTGTTAATTATGATATGTTTATGTTCATAATGATAATTTTGGGGGAGAGGCTTTGGAGGGAAGCCTGAACGGACGGACTCTCAGTGTTGGTGACTTGGCGACTTTTCTCTAGATTTAGGGACTTTTGGAGCTCGTGCTGCTACTTTCATTGGAAAAGAGTTGGCAACACTGGGCTCGGTTTTTCGGTCGGATCATTTTTTAAATAATAGATAAAATACTGTTAGTTTCTCAGCATTACCGACCCTACCTTTAATGTCATACTTGTACGTATGTGACATATTAACACAGAGCCAGCCCTATAGGCATCGGTGATATAGGCAAATTCTAGGGGCACCATCCATCCATAGGGGCACCCCAAATGTGGGAAGAAAAAAAATAATTAAAAATGTATAACTTTTACAATTTTTTACTAATACTTTTTTAATACTTTTATTTCAAATATTAAAAAAAAGCGAGTCACACTGTCTGTGTAACAGTAGCCTCAAATATACTGTATCATGTCAAAAAGACCAAAGCCCTCTGGGTCCCAGGGAAGAAAAGGAAGAAGAGAAGAGGAACGGGAGAAAGACAGAGGTAATGTGATTAATACTGTATCTATTGCACAGTAGTTACTGTTGAAGCAGAGTACTGGTAGCGTTCTAACATTTCCTAATTTAAGAAAAAGAGTTAACGTCAGTTACTCCCACCTTAAAGTCATTAGGGAAAGTTGTTTGTGGAATAATCTACAACATAATTTTGAGAAATAAATTTTTTCTGTGTGAAAAACTTTGATCTGCATAACTTAATCTCAAAGACATAAAGCTGTGCAGCTTCTGTGTGAATGTATGAACACAATGATTGGTGGTGGAATTGGCTGCGGTGCTAAAATCTTGCCTAGGGCACCAAATTGGTCAGGGCCAGCTCTGTAATAACATAACATAATGATGCCTTCAGTATGTGCTTTAATAGTATTTAAAGAAATACCCAGACTTTGCTGAAATAAATCAGCATAGCTTGCTGGAGAGAAATAAAGCAGAGTTGCTGACAGGTCAAAGTACTGCCTTTGATAGGGTAACCTTCAGCTGGGCAAAAACCGAGTCAATTAAGCAACAATGTGACGCAGCATACATCAGCAAGATCAACAAGCTGAGAGAGGACCTCGCTTGTCCCAGCACAGCACTCTATTATAACCCACTTTCATTAAACAGCAGCTCCTCCACAATTTCTCACCCACTCTCCTTTCTTCCCCTCGTTTCTCATGTTTGAATACGAGCAGTGTTCCCCCCCCCCCCGGGGGAACTCACTGGTGAAAGACTGAGGGTGCAAGTGTTGCAAAGACTGCACACTTGAACTTGTTATTTCCCCGGCTTATTGTGCGAGGAGATGATTATTGCAGGGAGCAGACCGAATCCACTCTGCTTTGAAGTGTGAAGAGACGCGGGGAGAGGAAGAGAGACAAAAGATCCGGACTAATCACTAGCAGGTGATAATTATGAAGTGTTGTTTGTCATTTTTGAATAGAAAGGTTGGGAGGGAAACGAGGCGAAGTGGCAAAACACAAGAAATTCTTTATAATACAACAATGGAGTAGGACAACACCACAAACTTTTGCATTATAAGCTTCACAGAGGTGTCCACACCTCTGCTATAGACTCTCACCTTTTCAGTCAAAAAAGAACGCTCAGAAATAATCCTGAATACAACTAAAAACATGGTGTCTCCCTTTCTTCCAAGCAGTCTGGAAGTCCAAGAACTTATAACACCATCAAAAATGTTATGCTCAATTCATCTCAGGGGTCTGGAAAGGGTTAAATCAAACCTCAGGGAAGTCTTCCAGAGATTCACCCTAATACCTATGGGTAACTTAGAGCACATTTCATGTTTTTGGAAAATGAGAGGAAAGCCACGTGAATATGTGGAGAGAGAAAAACTCAGTGGGAAGAATAAGAATCAAATCCAGCAGTGAGGCTAAAGTTCTCCCAGCAGAGCAGCTGCTCCTATCTGGACCTGCAAATGATACCAAGTCAAAGTCCCACTATCGGGCCCAAAAAAATTGAAATTTCAAGTGCATGGCATTACTTGTGGAGCTATATTCACTCAGATTAGTCTTATCAGCAGGTACAGAGAGAAGTGACTGGCAGGCCCTGCTGGCCACAGTATCTCCTCTCTCTTCTTATTTCTTTTCCTCACCCTCCTCCTCTTCTGCTATCGTTTCCCATTCTCTCCTCTCTCCACCGCTCTCCTGTCCTCTGTGACGGGGAAGACGCGTAGTCTGCCACAGGTAATTACTTTCTCTCGCATGCAGTCTAATGTACTCTTTCTCTGCTCTCCTCTCATTCTTTTCCTCCGTTCTCTTCACCATAAAACAGATAACTCTGAGTGCACACCGCCCATATTCAGGGACCGGAATCAATCTTCAGACATCTGTTGCACCGTGATGCTTTTCTACATGCACAACAAACTTGGTTTTCTTTTAACTTCAACCCTGTAACGCAAACCACTAAAGTAGGACTGAACGATTTTGAAAAATATCTAATTGCGAATATTTTGACTGATATTGCAATTGCGGTATGATTTGCAATATAAGAGGGAATTATGATTTTTTTTATCATTATTCTCATTTTCATTGAAAAACTTATTAAAATGATAATGGTGAGATTTCTGTGGAGATCTGTACCAAACAAAGAAGTTTTCTTAAGTCTGTAGAATATGATGTGTAGGCCAGGACATCTCTGCAACATGACAATAATTCATTTAAAATGGTATTTTGACACACATTTCGCTTTTACAAAATATTGTGCCTCCTGCGAGTGGGCCCTATTGAGATTTCAGTAAAATTACGATTAGGTGTACAGCCCTACTGTATAGCAAGACTGCAACATTTGGTAACACTTCATTTTACAGGTCCGCAAACTTCATGGTAATTAGGTGATAATTAGCAAGTAACCTATTTGAAATTTCTTTGAATCTACTGCCAAATTACCCAAATATTTACCTCAAAATTTATCAAAAATTACTTTGTTTGGCTGTCTTGACTTGGGACTTGACTCTGGACCTTTATTATTATTATTTTATATCTATTATAAACATTATTTAATAATTATATTCCGCTATTTCCCAATAAGCAGTAATAAATAGCTGGTAATTTATTTAATACATTTTCTAGGAAAAGAATACAAAGTTAACTGATATGCTTTATTTCCATGTCTGCTGGTAAATAGATAATAGTTAGCAAATAACTTCTTTGAAATTTAAAGAAAAAAACTCCCTGAATCATTACATTAACTACCAGGTTACATTTATGTAGACAATAAGTCACATAATGGTGAGATTTGTGTCTGACCAGAAGTGTCTTCTATTAGTTTTGGTTTTCCACCTCCGATGAAGAGCAGCGCACAGCCACTTCTCAAGCCTTAGGGCCCTATTTTAACCATTATATGCTATTTTAGCATATAATTATTAAATAATGTTTATAATAAAGTAATTTTCGATGAATTTTGAGGTAAATATTGGGGCAATTTGGCAGTAATTCCAAAGAAATGTCAAATAGGTTACTTGCTAATTACCACCTAATTACCATGAAATTTGAGGACCTGTAAAATGAAGTGTTACCCAACATTGCAAACATTGCAAACATATAATACACATAAATACAAAAATGTTAAAATAATTGCCGTTAGATTGCCATATAGCTCCTGCCAATAGTTGGAGGTTGCAAAAGTCACCTAAATTGTTCATTCAGTCAATATAACTGATTTCAGACAGTCCTGAATTGGTTTTCTATCAGACAGAAGCGTGTTTTATGGGGGCTGCGGGGATGACTGACGCGGTGTCTGTCTGGGCTAATCAACAGAGCGCTGGGTCACCTGTCTTGCTTGACAGATTAGAAGCCCTCATTCATTTCACACACACACACACACACATACACATACACAGTCGTCTGAGGCCATCACAAATTAGCACGGGCCGTCACCGTTTCCTTGCCAACTGGCCTGTAACCAGGCAACGTTTGGTCGGTGTGAAAATGTCTTCAGTGGCTACATGCGCATGTACAGATGAGGCTTGATATGTGGAAAGGTGTCAGACACTAAGGTATTACTGTAAATCCCTGGATATCTGATTCCCTTATAGTGCTGGACCTGAAGCACATAGATACATGAGCACCCAGACTATATATATACCGAGACTGAAGCAGCATCGCAGTCATTTCAACTTACCCAAAAGGTAATTACATCCAAACCACAGGAGCTGTTTCACCTTTAGCAACCACTGCTGTCTGTCTACAAGTACATTTCCCCGATGTGACCTTGATCATTAAGCGTTCTCAATGTTCTTGAGGCTGAAGGAAATCTTAACTGAACAAGGTGTTTTTAACAAGGTCAATCCTTCAAGATACACTTAGATCATATAAATGAAACCTTGGATCGGCTAGACATCAGAAAATAGATCTCAGAGTCATCATTTCATTCCATGTGCATGGCAGGCAATCTGACCAAGACAATGATCAGTGTCTCATTCCCTTAAAGCTTTAGGTGATATCAAAGCAGTTATTTGACTGTGTGAGTCTACGTTTTTTCTTCTTTGTCGCTTTTGTGAATTTAAATGGTGTCTGGAGAGCTGATATGCCGCGTAGCTTGTGTTCAGCAGGTCCTTGCATACCTTATGTAATATTACTTTCTGCTGAGGGTGTGAAATGTGCAACCTTTCTTTTCCCTGCTACCAGCCCACACAATGTTGTGAATAATGCTGCCATCCTCTTTATCTTGCTTGACTAATTAAGGTTGAATTAAAAGAATCTGCCCTTAAGCAAACTCTCTTCTCGAGAAAGCATCAGTAAAAACTCTCTTCCGCGACACCGTAAAGATCTGAGGACTGATACCACCTTGGAGCGGCTTAATCCAAATGAAATGTTTCTAGGCAACGCCGTATCAATACCCTCGATCAACCAGCAGCATGTTCGGTCTTTGTCCCATCGACACCTCTGCTAATTCCCACCATATCGCAGCAGCTCGCTCCACAGACAGCCACTGAGATCTATTACCCAGCACACCCACTCGCCAGCCCTGTTCTCGGTCTCTGCCTCAACCCTGATAAATTCGTTAAAACACACACACACACACACACACACACACACACACACACACACACACACACACACACACACACACACACACACACACACACACACACACACACACACACTTCATTGCACTTTTATTGCACAGAGCTTACTTCCTCTCTACAAACTTGGTCCTTTGAGTCCCTAAAAATCGTATTCCCCTGCAGGTTTAATCCCAGACAGAGAGGCAATCAGGTTTCTAAGGAGACGAGATGCAATCATAAAATCATCAGGGCTTTTATTTGACAGATGCTGCGATATCAAGCAGGAAGATTGTTCATCACACAGGCTCTGGATGCCATAAAAGTCCTTCAGTGCTGGTTGTCGGCTGAAGATTACTCCGTGGAAGCAAAAGGTGACTGTCGCAGTGACTTAAGCTTTGTTTATACTTGCGCGTGACACCGTGGCGCAGGCCTTCGTAGATGGCGTTTATGCTCAGCGCGTTGTTCGTTGCAGTATGCTCCAAAACGCCAGACTTTAATGTCGGGTTGGCGTGTCCCCAGCTTCAGAGTGCAAAATCGTAGAACCGCTAGACACCGTCTGACTTCCGTTGCTCCTAAAGTAGTGTTTTTATGGTAATGATGGCCTCTGAGCGAGGCGAACGCCATTATCACGGTTTTGGAAAGGGAGGAGTGAGCGGAGGGGTACTCAGTTGGTGGCAATCTGCAAATCACACCACTAGATGCCACCAAATCCTACACACTGTACCTTTAAATTGCACTAGACAATCAACTCCTCCATGTGGAATGACATATTCAGAGGTTTCAGTGCAGCTAGTTTCTTTAGAAATTCTTTATGTCTGCAACCGTCTGTTTGTGAAAGGTGCAATACAAATAAATTAGGATTTCTCTAGCTACACTAGCAATTTTAGAAAGAATTTTAAATAGCTCAATTTTAGAGACAGACGTCTAAGAGCGGATGAAGGGAGAGAGAAAAAGATATGTTTTCAAAATGATCTGCATTAGTGTGGACATGGTTTGACGGCGAGATGGAGCGAGACAGACAGGTTGATAGTTTAAAAGAGGGGGGAGAGACAAGCTAAATGAGAGAGAGAGAGCTGTATTGCCCCCCAGCTGTCTCCAGAAGCAGAGGGGGATTGCAGCAGACAGCCGAACGGCCCTCAGCAGACACTCAAATGTGTTCAAATAAACACTTTACCCCCTGTCGCTGCTTGTGAAAGCGTTCACACTGGAGAGAAGCGAGTATGAAGAAGAGACACAAACAACAACACACGCAAACAGGACACACAAACACCCAACCAGGAAGCGAAAGCTTAAACCACTGTGGCTATTAACGTCACTCTCACTGAGACACAAACACGAGGCCTATTTGCCAAAAGATACAGCAGTCGAAAACCCCATTTGACAGCCCCGTCAAACATACACATACGCACACAAAGCTGTGATGGAGTATCCAAGCAAAGGGCACAGGCAGGTCACCACGGAGACATAGATGGAGATTGGTGACCTTTTCTCCCCAAACCTCCCATTTACACCGAGGTGAGAACCCCTCATTAACAGCAGGCCGAACCCTCCACCAAACACCCCTTCACTGCTGCACGCATTCAGCAACTCTTCACAGAATAAGAAGGGGAACAAAAAGAAGGGAGAAACATTTGTTTAACAAGCCGTCCCCGGGCTGTCTTTCTCTCCCATTCAGTCCCTTCTTCTGCTCCAGGCCTGCCCCGAGGTCAATCCCTCCCCAATAACACCATCAATACCCTGCACCACTGATGGCAGCGGTTCCATTCAACGTAGAGATTTATGATCTCTAATAGCTGGCAAATGGACCCGCGGCTGGGGCTGCCTCGAGGGGAGGCCCCCCCCCAACTTACTTTCTTCAAGAAGAAAAGGCATGAAAAAACGGGGAGCCCAGCAGAGGCTGGGGGTGAGGATGGGGGACTGTCGGAAACATTTTCAAGGTTGCCATCTGGGTGGGACCCTTCAACTGTCTGTCAATCTTCAACCAGAACCCCTCCCCTACCAGATGGATAAGACTATGGGGAGGACATATTATAACAGTATGAGGGACAAATGAGCTCTGACCACACTGACATTTCACTTCCTGGACTGTTTTGGGGGCAATTCTGCAAGCAGGAGTTTTTATTAATCTACTACAATCAGGCGGTCAGCTGTCTGCTGATCCTTGGTGGTGGTGGAAAGCCCCACTAGGGCACCCTCTACTTTATAATCCTATTCCCATAATCCTCAGAGGTCAGCGAGCAAGAAACAGTCCCCGCTCTCTTTGTGACCAACTCTCCTTTCCTTTTAAGGCGAAATCAGAGTTCTTTCAAACAGCATTACTGGAGTAGGGGGAAAAAAACCTTTCAAGGAAAGGCAGTTCAGGGCGCTAAAGAGGCAAGGCATATATAACGCCTTCATGCAGCAGCCAAGGGATTCACATCTTCATGAAATCATGTGGACGATTTCAACTTCTTACAGGGAGATGATTTTCTTATTGTTCTCAAATGTTACGGCGGGGGCGTCCACACTGGCAGCGTTTCTGCTGCTAGTCCTTTCTTTCTACATGGAGTTTGCCTTCCATCATGGCCATTTCATTTCATTACAAATGTAATTTATATTTATTTTAGACAGAAAAAGGTTAAGAAGTGTGTGCTCATTAGTAAATAATAGTAATAATCCACAATTAAAAGCTGGTACTTTATTCATTCATGGAGCCGTGCAAGTCACTGCATCTCCTACAAAACTGTCCTGTAAATATTTCAGAATAAAAGCCTTGGGTTAACAAATGAAGGAATTCTGTCCACAGAAAAAATGCTTCAGGGCTTTTATTTTGAAGCAGGAAGTGTTGATTTAAAAATAAATCTCTACTTTTTTTCATGTCCGTGACATATTCTACAGATAAAGATATTGAAAGTGTAGTAATGTTGCTGGTATGATGTCAATATACGGTCAAAAGATCACTTTCACTGTCTGTTGCTGCTGTGAACCGCGCGCGGTTCACGGTAAAAATAGGCGAGACCTTGAATCTCTAGAAGAGAAATTGAGTATTTCCAGTAGGTGAGAGTGCGTCTGACACGGACAATATCTTGTTGTGTGCTACATATGTGAAAGGGCAACTCCGAACAACATCCAGAGTTATGAGAAAACAGCTTTAGATAAATATGAAGCTACAGCCAACTAGCTTAGCTTAGCATTAAGACTGGAAACAGGGGGAAACAGCTCTGTCCAAAGGTAACATCCACCTACAAGCATCTTTAAAGCTCACTAATTAACACATTATCTCTTTGACTGCATTATTTTTTATTTATTTTATATTTTTATTATTGAAGCGCTCTATTGTCTTGTTCACATGAAAGTGTTTATATGAACTTGGGTCTTTAGAAAGTTTCAAAGAAAACTCAGCTCAAGAGGCAGAGGAAATGCTTGCCACTTCTTCCATCCTTCCCTGTGTGACTAATTGGAGCAGAGTCTCGTTGCCAATATCTTTACAACTCGCAGTTCTTGTTGAGGTACAGACACAAAATAATGAGATCTGCGGTGACAGTCAAGATAATGAATTGAACTGTGGACCCTTACTTCATTTTTTTTTACACAGAAAATACCAGAAAAATAGACAGAACACACACAGCTGTTTCATTAGAGTACACAGACAGTATACCCACATAAACACTGTTCCTTATACCATATTAAAGAAATATTTTTGGAAAGGCTTTGCTGCAAAAGTGACAAATAAAAAGGGATCCTTACTCCACCTGTAATGGAACTGTAAGTTATCACAACCTTGGCAGCTGTTCCCCTGAAGGAGATAATTCCTATCATAGCGACACCCTCAGTGCCAGACCCTGACAGGCACCCTGATGAGCCGTTGTGTCTGCAACTGTGGATGCGGTAAACCCAGCGACAAAGATAAGAATTCCCCCCCGTTTGCCCCTGAAACGCTGAGAAGATTTCTATTAGACACAGCGACACTGTCAGGGCGATGATGTTGTCACTGGACAGGACAGCCTAAAGGCTCTCCTTGGCCCTGTTTTCACACTTTGCACTAACATGCAGTAATCCGATTCTAAGCGGACGGCTGTAAATATAAGTGGGACTGCAGCACCAAAAATACATCCGGGACACACTGGGATTCGATCTCTACAGCCACATTTGGAGGTGACATGATGGTCGCATAAAAACACAAATTCCCTTGTGGGTTTCCAAAGTACTTTGGGATAGATCCACACTCTGAAAACCTTCCAAATGTACTGGTATGAAAGGAGGATAGCTCCCTTGTCGTCTACAGTTCTTAACACCACATCCTACATGTCACCCTAGTTACTGTTGGTATTCAAGCCAGTACTGCAAGTGGGAATTCAACAGCTAGTGGGGAGGTTCTTGAGAAACCTCCAAACTGGTGCAATAAACACAGTTTTTATGACCCCATAGCACAAAATGATAGTAACAGATCTCCAAGGGGCAGGGCAGCGGCATTAAAGCTGACCAGAGCATCAGATAACTATGATAGATTCTGAGCAAGTTTTGAGAAAGATGAACTGAGCTAAATTTGTATGAGTATATGATACATTTTTGAACAAAGTACAGCGCAGACACATCGCAGTTGCAAAACCTCTCAAAAGGTCACCAACCATTCATCTTCGAAACAATATCTGGAAATAGCTATGTATAGTGTATTGTAGTAAAGGTTAATTCAGAAAGACGTCACATTTCATAGGAAGCGGGAACACCGCACCACGACAACAATTACTTACTATGAAGTAGGATATGACAGGCCAATATCGGGACCAGCCCCGATACTAACCTTATTCAGGCCACGATGTGACCGATCCACATTACATACTGTTTTTTGACAATGTAATTTTAAAATTGTGGTTTCTCTAACAGTTACATTTAGACAGTCCACCACGACTCAGATTTTATTACCAAAGAAATCCCTGAACTTCATTGTTTATTCTCTGTATCCCTTTCTGAATTTTAATACTTGATGCTATAACTCTTCTGTGGATTTTCCTGCCCAGGGACTGCTGATGAAAGTTAGCTATCCAGCTAACTCAGGGACAGTCCATTGTCCCTGTTAAATAAATAAAATACATAACTAGAATTACAACCTCGCGGTTGTATGACTCCGCCAACCAGTCAAGTTGCAGTTTACATCCATGTCTGTCCAAAATGTCCAAAGTTTAGCCTAAACATTTGTGTGAAATTGTCATAATGAATTCTTGAGTTATGGCCAAATTGTGTTTTGTGAGGTCACAGTGACCTTGACCTTTCACCACCAGGCATACTTGCAAACCTTGAGACCTTAAAAAAATGGCACCACTGCGCTCTGAAACCCATTATTTCCAGTGGCTTGCGCCGCGCCATGACAGCTTTTTGCTGCATCGAGCAAAGCCCAACTCTGGGTGCTGCACGTTGTGGCAAGCTCAGCTTAAACACGAGCACAAACTGCGCTATCGCGAGCAAAAACTGCTCTCTTCCGCCGGGAAACGACAGTTGGTGTAGCTCTATTGTCGTCCGGGTGGAAACAATAGGGACTATACACACTGTTCAGTTCCAGAAACAGGCTAAGTTAACGAAAAGGAAAAAAAAGTGTGAAATTTGCCAGAAATTGGGAGAATTACGGGAGAATTGTGACCCCGGGAGGAAACCGGGAGAGGGCAATGAAAAACATGAGTCTCCCGGGAAAATCGGGAGGGATGGCAGGTACGCCACCAGGTGGACGTTTGTGCCAAATTTGAAGAAATTCCCTCCAGGCGTTCCTGAGATATTGGCAGTTACTCTAGTCTAAGTTGAGTTATTGGAATTGATGGAGAAAAAGTTGGATCAGAGCATCCCTACTTCAAAGGTGAGATTTCTGGCCTTCAGTATTCATTTTCAAGACCCAAACAGCCAACTTGCATGATTTTCCACCTGCTCAACCATGAAATGAGCAAGTGTCACAAGATATTTGGGCTAAAGCTCAAAGGCCTATTACAACACAGTGATTTATTACGTCCTCACTAGACTAATCTCTGCACAAAAGACATGTCTGTATTGGGAAAATATGACAGTAGTTTTTAATCTTATTTACAAACTGTATTTCGTCATTGCAGGTTAATCTCTTTTTATGATCAATGATAATGTGTTTACATCATTAGGGCTGTGAATGTACTTCAGAGAAGGGGATCACAGAATCGTCACAGACCCTCATACTTCACAGTAAACGTGAGTACATTTTATTATCAGTGGGACCAACTCCATCTGTGACCTAATTTTTGTGTTTGTTTTTTTTACCTATTTTGGCATGAGGCCTCATCAATGAATCATATACAAGACATCTGGCCACGTTGTGATACACTGAATAATTCCATGTTGCAGTATGTGCTCTGAAAAACACACCAGCAGTCAGCAACAACACTGCTACAAAGTCAGACATCACACCAGGGAGTAAAGGGTCATGAATGGCTATATTTTCTGTTGGTCTGTTTTTTGTGTGTGAGGTTTTGTCTCCTTGTCGCAGTTAGCCGCTTCAGCACTTTCGCCCTGCTGGCAGGCTTTGGCAGCGATGCCCTGTAAGACGACACGGCGGGGACAGGACGGGAACGGAGATCTGGGTGAAAGCTAAGCACTGTCGCTCACCTTGGGCATCTGCTGAGCCTGCCCGCCTTGGCCGGGCCAGGTTGCCATGACAACAGCAAAACAGCCAGGGTATCCGAGAATAACTGAATACTTTTATTTACTTCACTGTGCTGGAAAATTCAGCAGGTCATGTTGGGAATGACACAACATACAGTACAGTACATCAGGGCTGACCCGAATGCTTCGAAACTTCGACCGTTGCCGTTTGCCAGTTCATTTTGGAATATCAGCTGCATGTTATCAATAGATAGTCGGACGACGGACGCCACAAACTGAAAGTGAATGCATCTGATAATGTGTATCACTGCAGCATTAACTTCGCTGGGTAAACAAACCAAAATAAATGCATTTAATCCTGGATTACCAGTAAAAATCCTCTTACTTCAAACCGTGAGTAAGATGATTATTCAAGCTAACTCGACTATTCTGTGAATGTAAACAGTGTCGGTCCTACTGCCTTTCTTCAGGGACTCTGATACTGGAACTGGGACAACCACAGAGTCTGGGGGAAGCCACTTGTGCTTGATTTACTTGAGCAATCTGACAGTGCTCCTCAGGGCTGCACAGAGGGAACGACTGCTATGGGAGGAGAGGTTACTGTGATTATCACAATCTATCATAAGCCCAAAGCTGACTGGGACCCCACCTGCTTTGCGCCAAATGTTTGAAATTGTTTTTATTCCCGTAAGTGAGGTGTCAAGTAAAGAGACGTTGCTTTGCTGGTTGCAAGGAAAGCTTTAAGCTTCTGGAAAGTTGTCATGCAAGAAAGGACAAATGACAGAATAAGCACTGGGTTGTACCTGTCTTTAAAAGGTAATACCGCACAGATTTTCATGAAACAAACAGACAACAAATGCTACTAAACAAAAAAACGTTTTTAGAAAATGCGCAGAGTGAATCCAGAGAGAGAGCAGCGTCTGTGAACTGCAAACTAAACGCTCTACCTACAGGTTTAGCGTGGGCGTATAAACAGCAGCAAGAAATGCCATTACTTTTGAATTATGAGTGCCTCGATTCATATTGTCTACACCGCAGTCTGCCATGACTTCAGTGCAAAGTCTCCAGGGAGCGGAGGAGAAGGAGGAATAAACAGGGAGACGATGTTGTTTGAACGGCGCTTCACGGACAGCTGAGCACATAGAGAGACAAAGTGATCTGAAAGCCGGCAAACAATTTGGAGTTCAAATCCAGAAAAAGTGTAGCTGGCAACATAAATCCAGCACGCACAGGCGTAAACATCTGCGCTGGTAGTTGTCAGCTTTCGTTTGTGGTGGTCGTCAACGTTGCCGCCATCTGTCTCAGTAAAGACTAAACTGTTCCTCCAAAGGGGGAATGAAAGAGTTGGCGGAGTCGTATACGTTTGCTGTGGAACATTCCCTAATGGGCAGCGCTTGACTGAAGAGGCAGAAATCAGTTAACACGAGAGCTCTCACACAAACACATACACACACACATACACACACAGGTGTACACAGCAAACACAGGGTTATTGTACCTGTGTCAGCAGTGCACCTGCCAGGCTTCACTGCGGACCTGTACAGCCTACGGGATAGGAATGAGTCCCAAAATATGTATGTGTGTGTGTGTTTCCCGGGATCTCTAACTCGGTGAACATTCCCATGGTGACTTTAAGCTCTGTGACAAAAAACAGACATTTTCCATTTTGTGCTCCACAGGTCACTCGAGCCTCTGAGCCGTCACGAGAAACCAGAAGAACAACAGGCCTACAAGTCACACACTCGTGAACACATACAACCACACGCACACCAGCGTGATGATGGGGCACGGCCAGCACGTCACTCTGTCAACGGCTCTGTAACTATAACCTGTGGGAAGGTATTACAGTTTCAGCCATCAGGAATGAATGGACCTGCACTGTGTGTTTGATCCCCAGAGGATCAGAGTGACGGACTGAAACAGGAAGCTGGAAGCTGTTTTAAGTGCTGGTTGATTAGTCGTTCTTCAACTTACCCTGAACAAAGGTAGTCTTGACCCAAAATAAACAAGCTAATGATAAACTCTGGCTCTACGTCCACAATAAAGGTGTCAGTATGCTTACACCAATGTCCTTGTTGGATTGGTCGAACAACGCTGGAGACCCCCTACCCTCGCACCTTGCGCAGAGGTGAGAAAGAAAGCCGGGTTTTCTCAAGATTTTTTCATTCTTCACACAACTACTTTGACACTTTTCGTGTCTATATTTCGTGACTGTATGAAATATGGATGTAGTCTCCGTGATGTCATCCATAGGTTTCTGAAGAGCCGTTGTGAAGCTCAAAGTGGGTGGCTCCGGCCGTCGCCATGGCAGGGACGACACAGCCTAAGGCCTTGTTCGTGTCCAACACCACGAATGCTTTCAAGGAAAGACAGTCCGAAAGTGGAGTGTGCGTCGTTATTCCCTTATTTCAACAGTTATCGCGTCTCGCCGCTCTCTACGGCAGCAGGCTTTTAAACCTACCGTCAAGTCTGGATGTTTGGAACATCTATAAACACTTTTACGTCCGTCGGGTTGAACAAAATGTTGTACAAATTTGTTTTGAGCATACTGACACCTTTGGCTGATTAAACCTGAAAACGTCTTGTTCTCCATTGTGGCCTTCTGTCCACATTAAGTCTGTGTTACTCCACACCTAAAGAAATGTGTGGACGGTGAAAGTAAGCCATTGGAAAACAATTCTGTATGCTTGCTCAGGAATAGTCTTGGGCTGTGTAGCAGAAACACTTTAAAACCCTCTCTATGAGCACTCATTTTAAATGTCAACATAGCTGATCTCACAGTACAGTTGTCTTTTAGCTGGATGACTTTGTTCTCATAAAACAGTGATCTGATTGTGCCAGGGCACGCATTACTGTTGCTTAACAGGTAGCAATCAAATCAGATACTCGTTCAGCTGTCTGATAATAAATACAGACACACACATAAACGAGATGGAGAGCAGCAGAGAACAGGACAGAGGTTTCGAAAAGACCTGGAAACACTTCAGCCGGCCTCTTTAACTGATACGGCTTAACAAGGACCAGAACAATAAGGCATCAATCAGTTTGTCTAACTGCAATGACTGAAACATGATACTCTTCCTAACAAAAGTAGGTTACAGCCAGCAGTGACACAGACTAGACTCACGACAACATGTAACCTAAAGGAAATCACTCTATGCTCCTTGATCAAACCCTAATTTGATGCTCTTCTTCCACTGGAGCCCTTCGGTGTTTGTGCCGTTATTACACAACTGATGAACTAGCGTGTGGTGAACCTTAAACAGAGCTAATGAGAAGAGATGAGATGAAAGCATCGATGAGCAGACGGAGACCGAAGCCTCCTCGCATCTGCAGTGTCATCCACTTAACGCTGATGGGGACTTCAGAACAAAAGAGATGAGAGACAGAGGGAAAGAGAGGTAGAGGTAATAAGTGAGATGGAGATGAAAGAGGAGACAGAAAGCAGACAAATCAGGGCTAATTTGTGTAGGAGCGCTATCACAACTCACTCTAACACTGGTCCTAAAAGGCAGCAGGCCTATTACCCAGCCTCCACCACACGCACGCTTGTGCAGCGGGGGTTGTGTGCTGTCACTGCCCTCCCTTGACCTCTAGTAATGGATTTACATTTTTAGGTCTGGTGGGTACAAACATACTGTATGTACGCACACACAAAGCATATGGAGGTTGCCAGATCACTGAGCCGTTCAACTATCAAAAGAGACACTTCGATTTCATGCCACCGCTGCTATGAGTTTGCAAACTGTAGCCAATTACGGGTAAACTGGCACATCTTCTTTTCTCCCGTTTACAGATCGACAGGCACAGCAGCAGCTATTTTTACCTCTGCATAAAAGCAGTGACTGTTTTCACACTTCGCCAACTGGAACTGTGCCTTTCATTAAGGAAATCTATTTAGAGCCGAGCCGGGGAGAGAGAGAGAGGCGGAGGAGCGGGGAAAGATGAGCTCTGATTAAATCTTTCAATGAAAATGTTTGAGGCTCTGTCTGTTATTTCATCACCACACAGCCTAGCAGCTTTTTTAATAGCATGGGGGCGGGGTGTAGTTTGCTGCCTTCAACTACTTTTACGATCCTGAATCGAGACAACACAGTTCAATATCAGCCCCGTCGTTGAGTTATCTCCAAGACTCAGCTGGTGTCAATCACTGCTGTGGAGTTAGATCAGCAGGTCAGCAGACTGTGACCCTCCACCATCTGTGCATGTGTCAATGGCAATGAGCTTGAAATGCACATCAGTACACCAAAGATGTAAAAGAGAAAAAGACAGAGGAATCTACTCAATATAAAGGAAAGAAACCTAAGAGGAGGCCAACTGATGCAGAATATAACTTACTTAAAGGTAAAGTTTGTAGGATTTGGCGGCATCTAGTGGTGTGATTGCAGATTGCAACCAACTGATTACCCCTCTCCACTTACTCCTCCCTTTACAAGACTGCGGTAACGTGAACCGCCGAGTGCAAACCATGGTAACGCCGTTCGCCTCACTCAGAGGCCATCCTTACCATAATGACACTTTAGGAGCAACGGAAGTCAGACGGCAGCTGGCGGTACCACGGTTTTGCACTCTGCGACTCACGTTACCTCAGTTTCACAAGCGTGTCAGAGAACTAAGGTGGCCTTCAGGTAACGTAAAAACATGAAAAGCTCTCTCTAGAGCCAGTGTTTGGTTTATCAGTTCTGGGCTACTGTAGAAACATGGCAGAGCAACATGGCGGACTCCATGAAGAGGACCCGCTCCTTATGTAGAAGGGCTCATTCTAAGCTAACGAAGACACAATGATTCTTAGTTTCAGGTGATTATACACTAATGAAAACATAGTTATGAATATTATATTCTATTTCTGCTAACAAATCCCCCAAAATGTTACACACTGGTCCTTTAAGTGACAAAAAAGTGCATTAACATGAAATATTTTGGTCACAGGATCAGTAAAATATCCTTTTCTATTAGTTGACCTCTACTCACATATCTTGAAATTCTACACTTGTAGTGTGCGGGCTCCTTTCAATCTTTTCCTCACCTGAGTCTTTGAACTTATGCACTTCTTTTTGGAACTAATAAAACATCCTCACCTACTCAAAAATACTACGTCAACAGCTGCAGCTCTGGTCTCTACTACCGTTGCTATCAGTGATTGCAGTGACCGCTGTTATGATCTCATTGTCTAAACCTCCCTTTTCTTTTAATGTAGGCAAAACTGACGGGGCGCGGCGAGTCATGCACCGGTAAACGCTGCTGAGGGCTCCTTATCCATTAAGTGCCTGTTACCTAGGTGGTGGATCATTCATTTGAAGTGTACTTAAAAAAAGAGCGAGACACCGAGAAGGATGCCAGCTGTGTCGTGCACGGTACGATGAGGCGAGACGGCACTGACAGACAAAACAACTTTAAATAATGACCTTCCTTTTCTCTCAGGCATAGCTCATGGCTCATTGAAACGCACGACAGAAACTCTGGGAAACACGAGTCCCACCAGGAACAGGTGGCTTCCCCACCATTGAATATCTGCTTGTTTTAATTAATGACATTCGCTGGGCTTTTCTAACACCACAACTCACTGTCATTACTTTAGTTAAGAGGTGATCATAAATCACGTACCACATGGCTAAAACAGAGGTTTCACTACAACAGTATGCACACAGAGTAAGCCCCTCTGGCTAGACGACATTCCTGAAAGATCTGAAAGACTTTTATTCGTGCGGTTTAAGTGAGGAGTTTTTGGGATCATAACTCGCATTCAGGAGGCTTTTCTATGCCACCAAGCAAGAAATTAAGGGGGAAACACTTCCATGGAAAGTATGCAGCCATGTGAAAGTGTTTAATCGCTAAGCTCATGGAGGCGCGTGCCTGGGGCATTTCAACATGCCACTGGGAGCAGCCTGTCAACACAAAGGCAACTGTGGACACACTTACGGATCTTGCTCACACACACGGACAAAAAGCAATGTTACTGTTCACTGATAGCTGCGGTGCTTTTAGTTTTCTATCACAACAAGAGACACACATGTCTGTTGCAAGGTTGCAGTGAAGAGTCATCTGAGTAAAAAAAACATTTCCATTGGACAGAAAAACCACAGATATACAGTCGACGGTTTGTACTGTATACATCCCGTCTCTACAAGTGCTCCATCTACTCTGAGTTGAGCCAGGTTTCCAGTCTGTCTGTAACATGTGGGGACTTCCAGTCTCAGGCTTTACAAGCACTGGGACATTCCCAGTCCCCTTGGATTAAAAACTTAGTGTGTCTGTGCTGTAGGTGTAGCCCCTCATAATCCACCTTGTGCAAAATCATTCGCTGTGCTATAAGGCAACTAAAAGACAGAGAAGCCCCTCTACATTTCACTTTTTACAGACGAACATGAAAAATACTGAGGTAAAAGACAAAGGTTCCTAAACTCCACACTAACATGCTATTTACTACGCTAAAACAGTATGTGAGATGTTTTAGTATGTCCGAAACCTTACTATGAAAACAATAGTACGCAAATTGCATACTATTTCCAGTGAAATACTACAGTATGCAAACGCTGGACACTACGGCAGCATACATATCCCACAATGCAATGCAGTAGTGACGACAACGTTCATAACAGACACTGACAGACAGCTCTGTAACGTCAATTACGCTTTAATTTAAGTGTAAGTAAATAAGTAAATTAGTTTGGACTTCTCACAAACCATTGTTTTGGTCACATGAGGTTGGCACGGGTTACCATGGTTACGCATCTCCAACCTGCAAGGAGAGTCGTGTGCAGAGGGTATCCAGCAAATTGTGAAAACTTGCAAAAATTCTCGCGAAACTCGCTGCACGACGACCTTTCCGAACTTCAACTATTTGAGGTCAATGCCTAACCTTGACCATCTCGCTAAAGTTTAACAATTTGCGTGTTACCTTCTAGCCACGACCAGGAAGGAGGCTCCTCCAGCCACAGTCGCAAAAGGAAAATCCATCTGACGTACCTTCCCAGCGAGTACAAAACAAATATGTTTGGTTCATTTCGGGTTGCGATCTAAACATGCTTAATACGGTTTATCAGATAAATCCTGGACATGGACTGTGATCCATCCTGAAATCCCCAGAAATCATCAAAAAAAAACACAACAACAACATGAACGACGGAGGCTCCAAACAGACCTTCTTGGATGATGCACATATTGTGCGTAATCAGGCTACCATGACTGCAGTCTTTCCAGATTGGTGTGTGTGTGTGTGTGACTAGAGGACAGATAGGAGCTGGGACATTTTGATTATGAGGGAGAGAGACGGCAGTGCAGCTGCTCTCCTCCTAACAGTATCTCCTCTGCTTCATTAGACCGTCTCTGTCTGTTTTCAGTCCTCATGTTTGTTTCAGGCGATGGGGAACATGAATCAAAGCATTCTGAGGTTTGCTCTCTCACTTCCTGCACGCAGAGGAGGAAAGCACTTATACAGCAACAAAATCCTCTCCGGGGACAGGAGAGAGGAGTGAAGGGGAAAGCGAACAGAGCGACGCAGCACTTTGATTCCAGCCCACGACGGTCTAAAACCCAGAAACTGATAGCTGTGTGTACCGAGTTCACACGGGGGCCGGGAAAAAAACGATATGATGGGGAAGGTTGTGTACGCAGCCTAAACTGTGTTGAAGAAGACGGAGGAAAGTCGCAGTCCAAACAAAAAGAGGAGAGAAAATTATGCTGTCTTTTCTCGGCTGTGTAAACATCCCTGATGGGATAGACAGAAATGAATGCGCTCTGCATTTGATAAGGCGGGGATGCCAGAATTGATTAACACAAGAGATGCATCATTGTCTTCATCGCTAGACATCTTATTTTGCCGATGTATTACACTCACTGGAACATTTAATTAAATAAATAAGTTACAGCCACCAGCTAGAGGGTCAAATGCTGGATTATGGAAAGTTTGGGTAAAGAACGGAGTATGCTTGAAAGAAACTAGCTCGCACGAAGGGTTGTCCGACCACATCCAAAAGTTTTGACATTGGAAAGGTGTGGGAAGACAATGTCTAGACGCTGGTCTACAATCAGACAACAACTTCATTTGAAGCATGCCGAAGCCTGTGTTGGTTTGTTGGATGTGAGGCGTTGCCCAGCCAGCTGGACTAACACCATCTTTACTCTTTAAAGAGCCACACTGAAAATGTCTTTGAAAAGCAGGCCGTCCATTCATCGACAGGGTTGGCAGTTCTATCCCTGCCTCCTCCTGTCCACATGTCAAAGCACCCTTGAGCAAAGACAGTGAACCCCAACTGCACCCGATGGTTAGGTCAGTGCCTAGGCCAGACATCGCCATGTGATGTCTCATAATGCTGTCAAATAAACTGAACTATACATAAACTGGACCTCCATGCACAGAGGCACTTTGTAGAGTGTATCTTTGCATTAGACAAATAAAAGCCTCCTAGACCTCGTTCTGTTTTCAAGCAGGCTTTGTCTTTTGTCTCTCCGGTTTGGCCAGACCGGTTTAAAAATCCTTCTTTTCCTCGTCTTTAGTGGCCCATCATTTCTCTTCCTTAGTCGCTTCACAGAAGCCGAGGGTCCCAGAGGTCAGCCCCTTGACAAATGGAGCAACTCTTTGTGTGGAGGAGACGAGAATAAAAGAGTGAAAGGACATTTGTTGCTGCCAGACCGGAAAGCGACCTCGCCATTCGGACAAACCCACGTTTTATTCTAGACCGACGTCCACTTGAGGAAATTCAAAGCTGTGCCGCACGCATAAAGACGGCGGATTGAGAGGCCCACTTACTGCTTGTCCATAGAAAATGCTCCATCACTAATACACACACACACACACACCACACCCCCAGCTAGCCTTTCCCGTAATCCCATGGGACCTCAGTCTCCCCCTGAAAGAGCGAGCCTGACACGAGCCTCTGACTCAACCCTAAACATCCCCGCTAACCCCCTGCACGCACACACACACATGCATCCAATTCCCCCCCGGAGAAAGTAGGGGGCCTCGGGTCGGGCAGGTGCTGCGGCAGCCCCACAGAGTGGTGGCCGTGCGTGCATAAGTGTGTGTGTGTGTGTGTGTGATAGTTGGGGGCCCGTTTGCCGTCTGTCAGTCCAACATGCTGCATGCAGGATCAGCCGGTCTGTGATTCTCTTCTCCTGGGGTTTCTTGGCTCTATCAGTGTGTGTGTGTGTGTGTGTGTGTGTGTGTGTTTCTTAAAAGATCGGTCTGACTGATGGATCAATGCATCTAGGATTATGTATCACCACAATTGCATTATCAGGGTCAATGTCAGCGGACGACACACCCACTCCCCCGATGCTCTCGCCTCCGCAGGAGTTTGGTTTGACAAAGCCGCGGCCCGGTTACATGTTGTTACGCCGTGATTGTTACCCAGCAGGCAAAGGATTTAAAGCTGCACTAGGCAAGATTTTGATCTAAAAATACATTTGTTTAATCAGCCTAAATCACAAACTGGGGCTGAAGGAGAGAAGACTGAGCCATCTCCTCAATGTCTCACCTCATTTAGCCAAATTAAATTCTGGTGCCGGGTATGTTTACCCACAAAAAGAGACAAATCAGAATTAATCAGTGATGTAAAAACATATAGACAGCAGTGAGTGAGCGTTAAATAGCTGTATTCAGCAGCATTAGATCTTTTGTGATGCTTCAAGCTGTACAGATGAGCAAGGATGGCAAACATGAGCGAGCTGTGTGTTTAACATCATGATACGTGATTTCTGGGTACTGAAGCTAAATTTTTTCTGACAGCTACCTCTTGGGGCCAACGTGCAAAATTTCCTAGTGCAGGTTTAAGTCACTTCCATTAGTGATGAAGCCATTGTTAAAGCATAATCACAATGTCAAGGCCATGATGCATGGACAAAATATGTAAAAATCACACCATTAAAAGTAGGATCTAAAGCACTAAATTTTGACTTTTTTAAATTAAAATGAACAGTTTTCCTGTTCCAACGGATGCTTATGGTGCATCTCAGCTCATCCAAAAATCTTCCCCATGTTTCATGACCTTTAAGCAGCACAATGCAATGTTTCATCTGGTCAACACATTTGTGTTGGTTCAAGCTAATAACGGAGATTAAATCAGAGGTCACCCACAGTTCACACACAGATGAGCGCCTTCTAAGACAACACTGCTCCAGGATGAGTGAAACATGCACATGTTGAGCGATTCAAGCCGCTGTAGCTTTGCAGTACATACATACCTTGTCAAACAGAGACTTCCATTGCTGAGACAAGGAAAGACAGAAAAGAAATGGAGTGAGTGAGTGAGAGGAAAAAAAATCTCAGAAGCAGGTGCCGGAGTGGAGAAGAGCACCTGTTTGGAAATGATGAGTCTCGGCCAAAAGGACTTCCCTCTCTGTGTGCATTTGCCTTAATTGCAGTGTTGAAATCGCATGCTGTTATTATCTGATCATTGTGTTAAATGAGCCACAGCAAAAGATAATAAGGTACCAAAGTGTGGATCATTATGTGGAAGGGGTTTCTTATAGTAGGCTATTTGAATGTTTGAGACAGCTAATGGAGCAAGAGTGGTGTGTATGTGTGAGTTTCCCTTTGAAAAAATGATAGTAATATACTCCTAGAAAAGATGTGCTGTGGGTGGTGTAGGGTAGCTACTCTCATTGTTCTGTAATACTCTGTATTTTACACTGGTATCACTGTGAAACTCCAGCTATGCCATGACATTTAGATAAATAACCTTCTAAAAATTAATTTTAGCCTCATGCTCTGACATTCTGCTTCATCAAATCAGTGCAAAAGAAAGTAGAGTTCCTGCGTAATTGTAAAAATATGAAAAGGTAACAGTCGTCATATGAGGCACCCTGTGTGTTGTGTGTGTAGACTTACGTCCTCTGGAGCCACGGGGAGGACTTCGGTGCTTTCCAAAACCTCGATCTCCTCGCCCTCCGCGTTGGACGCCACCGCCGGAGAGGAGTTCACATGCGCCTCCCGGGTTCCGCCCGTCATCCTCGGGCTGCTCTTCTCCATGCACCCGCGGAGCGCAGCGACTCGATCCTCAGGAATGGCTCCACATAGTTTACAATCCCATTTTGTTCCCTATGTGCTACAGAAGGCAAGAAAGCAGAGCATCATGCTCGCTTGCGCATCCCTGTTTGGGGTTTTTGGACAGTCAGATTAGTCCAGGTGAAATGATACAAATTAAAGGTGTGCGTAATCCAGTTATACCCAGTGCACCTCCACATAGACCGGGAAAAACCAATCTTCACCAGCAGAGGAAAAGTTGATTTGGTAATAGTTTAGTAGTAGTTCTGGGCTGTGAAGTCCCTTTGCGGTGTCACACCACCGTCCACCACAGCGTTGGTCAGCAGTGTCAGAGGTTTGCGGAGCTGGAGAGTTTTTCCTCGCCACGAACAGAGGCAGCGGTCCAAGTTAAGTGAAGCAGGAGACGCACACTTGCAGAGCGGGTCTTGTCACTTTGAGAGATGCGAAGCAGCAGCGCGCAGATCCATCTGAAAGAAATAATGACATCATCAAGCACTGGCAACAACATGAAACGCAGGGCAGAGATGACAAACCGCCACCGGACTGGATGACGCACAAGTCCGTGCACCGTGCAGGGGAGCCGGTGACACTCGACATAAACAGCGTGGGCACCGCCACATGCCAGACTCTACAGAGAGAAGTCCAAGCAAGTGCCCGATTTATTGATGCGTCATGATACCTGGCACGCTGCTTTCTGCCGGTCAGAGGCGCAGCGCGGGGACAGCCGTCTGAGTCTCTGCGCCGCGTGTAGGCGAGTAGTAACACACCGACCGCCTGCGTTGGGATGGTTGGTTCGGCTCCAGAAGACGCCGGGACTCTGATCCAGCTGCATGCGTCCCTCCAGGCGCACAGAGAGAGAGGGATGTGAAGAGAGGGAGGGGGGGGGGAAGAGATCTGGCCCGGCGGTGAGGAGGGATCACCGGACACTCCCGCTCAGGGGTTTCGAGGAACTCCGGCTCCCATGGCTGAACAGCTGGCCGCCACTGGCTCAGAGGTTGTAGGTCGTTTACGCATAATGTTAAAATGTTTTTATGGTATGGTAATTTAATACACCAGTCTAATATTCGATAATGTAACCCTATCAGGTATCACTTTTTTTAATAAGGAACCCTTTATTGTAGGCAAGGGTTTAGCCTACTAATGGTAAATCAATGTTGGACACGAGTTTATCACTTTCTAATAAGCTATCATGTTTGCAGTTGCAACTTTAAAAGACAAAGCCATTCATTACATTTTTTTAACAATTTTTCAGCAAATCTTTAGTTGTAAATGTTAATAGGTTGTTAAGTAATTAATGAATTTTGGTCCTATTATTAAACTTAGAGCTGCAGTAGGTAGATATGGAGCAAATAGGATTTTAAAAAGTTATTTTTATAAAACGGTCACTATATCCTGACAGTAGTGCATGAGATGGGTAATCTGCAAAAAATCATGTGCCTCTGTGTCCTCTGGTGCTCCTAATGGCATCTGCAAGATTTCACAGACTGGAGGGCAACAACCAATCAGAGCCCAGCTGGAGCCTGCCGTCTCCGAGCAGCTGTCAATCACTTGCGAACTCCGATCAAACGTCAAACTAGGCAGCGCTGATCAAATGTGAATCAATATTCTGTTACTGTATTGCCTATTTCTTGCATCAAATGTTTTGCGAAACATCTTGTAGTGTACTGTGTAGCTGTAAAATGAGAAAGTTTGTGACCCGGCAGCCATGTTGAGATCAGTTGAGGAAATACCAAGCACCGCCCACCTGCCGGAGCACAGCCAATAGGAACGCTCTCTCTGAAATGACCTGTGATTGGTCAAAGTCTCTCGTCACGGGCTAGATTTTTGAAAGCCTGAAAACAGAGTCATGAGGAGGTGCCGAAGTCTAGTTATCTCTCAGAACACTTGAATTACAATATGCTGAAAGGTTATTATTGAATTTTTGACGAATGATGCCAAAAATATTCTGTCTATCCCCACTTTAAGTGGTCTCATGGTCCATGGGAGTGGTCTTCCTAACAAATTAAAGAGTTAAAAAACAAGAAAGTGTGAAGGAAGAAAAAGGACATTTTTTATCTTTACTAATTTCTTAGTGGGGTTCATTCACATTTAATGGGATCTCATCTCGTGTTATAAATACTAATTCATCATGTCCAACAATGAATACCACACTGTAAAAATAGTTACAAGTAAAAGCCCTGCCTTGAAAATGTTACTTAAGTAAAAATGTGTAAGTATAATCAAGAAAATGTACTTAAAGTATTAAAAGTAAAAGCACTCAATGCAGAAAATAATAATAATAATAATAATAATAATAATAATAATAATAATAATAATATTAAACTAAATAAATGAAAAAAACAGCAAATCTTCACAATTGTAAAGCTGGAAACATGAAATATTTTTGCATGAAAAATGACCAAATTGCCAATATATTTTCTGTTGGGTAGGTTAATCTACATCAAAACATCACACTGTATTTTACAAGTTCTTCATATGTTTTGTCTGCAAAAATCTTAATTTGTTAAATAACTAAAGTTGTCAAATAATTGTATTGGAGTAAAAAAGTACAATATTTCCCTCTGAACTGTAGTGTAGGAGTAGATAGCAGCACAGAAAGAGTAGTATCTCAAATGTGTACTTAAGTAAATGTACTTTGTCACATTCCACCACTGCTCGTAAATTGCTTAAAGGCTCAGAAAGGAGGGAGTGTTCAGGGTTGTAAACTGTCCCCTCCTACTCTGCTGCCACAATCACCCAAATGATTGCAGACAAACACCTACCGATTACCTCCAGAGACATCAAACAACACTAATAGCTGGGTGGAAGCCATGTATGAGGGGAAATGATGTGTGATGGCGGTGTGGTCTGCAGTGTGTAGGTTGATCATCCTTCTAGTGAAACACCCCCAGGTACTGTATGTGATAGCATTGCCATGGAAACAATATGGCCAGCTGATATTTTTAACCCTAGGGGTCTTTCCTGACTCCTACACAGCAGTGATCGGTTCAAGTTAGAGTCTCATATGTTGTTTATAAAAGACCCAGGAGCCATTCTGTAGCCGCGGTCAGAGATCAGCAAACCACGGTCAAATGCTGAGATTCTGTGTTTTCATGTGTGGATGGGAAGCAAGTTTTATGGAAATTATTGTGGCCTCACCCAGAAATCAGACTTGTACAAATATTAACAGCCTCAAAATATTTACTTTTACCTCTCACATACTGATAATCATAAAAACATAGAAAAAACGTCTTCTGTGCAGACAATGCCAGTATACGGGTGACACTTTGGGGACTGCATTCATAGAATATAAGGACTTCAAGGCATTAAGCCGTTGGGATTTGCATAGCAGATGCAATGTATATCTTATTTGCATAAAGTTATAACTTGCAGAATCTGCATTTTTATCCTCAATATTAACACAACTGGGTTTTTTTTTTCAACTGTTCCTGTACACAGAACAGGGTGTAGCTGCACTAAACAACTGGAGAGAATAAATAATAACGCTGCAAAATTAAAATCAAAATGTATTATTTGGTTCTCACAATGACACAAATGAACTAAGTAGATTAATAAATTACTAAATAAAGCATGTCACAATCTCCCTAGGACAGATCACATTCCATCTTTCATATTACCGAGGAGTGAAGGGAATTATTGTCTTGTTAGCTACAGGCACCGATGGGAATTTCCATTAAAAGCAGCTAATTGGACAAAATACGCTTTGACGTGGCAGCTTTCGCAAGTCATGTGTTAACATCAGCTGAAGAGCTGTGACATGGGAGGGAAATGAGGGAAGAGAGTGTGAGCAAAAAGGAGAGAAAGAGACAAGATATACAGCAAGAAAAACACCTGCTATGTGGGAGAATTTAGCTCATTAACAGCTGGGGAGTTTTGCTTTCTTTTCAGAGGAGCCAGATGTGTTTGCAGGCAGAAACTGTTCTCTAATCCAGTAGTTCCCAACCTTTTCTGTCTGACGAACCCCCACAGCCACTTACTGATGAACTCAAGTACTCTTTTTATCGACATTAGTGATGTTACAAATGTGTTCATGTGTATTGATTTGAAAATGGATGTTGCACACTGTTAATTGTATAAAAGTATATATTGTTACAATATTTGTTTCACTCATACAATTGAACTGTCAATGCTTTGGTTAAGTTTGCATTTGTGCTACTACACTTGAAGTGGCAGAAGCTGGACATTTCAATCATTAGCCACAACTCTGACCTCATGTGAATAAAAATGGGTTCTATGGGTACCCACGAGTCTCCCCTTTACAGACATGCCCACGTATTCTGTTGGGCTTGAGTTTGCCATGATTTGAGCATATGTTTTATGCTAAATGCAGTACCTGTGAGGGTTTCTGGACAATATTTGTCATTGTTTTGTGTTGGTAATTGATTTCCAATGATAAATATATACATACATTTGCATAAAGCAAACATATTAGCCCACTCCCATGTTGATAAGAGTATTAAATACTTGACAAATCTCCCTTTAAGGTACATTTTAAACAGATAAAAATGGGGGATTAATCACATGATTGTCCATGATTAATTGCGATTAATCACATTTATCGATTAAATACTGTATTTTTTATCGATTGACAGCCCTTATATATATATATATATATATATATATATATATATATATATATATATATATATATATATATATATATATATATATATATATTTAAAGAGTGTTCTTCTTGTGTCTTTCGACATAATGTTTGTTTATATGGAGAAGAAGCATGACAATACTGTTTTGCTATCTTAGAAAAATGATTTGAAAAACAATTGAAATGGAAACTGTAGAAGTACACCCTGAGGAACAAGTACCCATGGTTGGGAATCACTGCTCTAAGTAAAGGCCTTAATGTCCTCCTTGTATCAAACGCACACATTACTTTAGCGTTATCACCAGAGAGTAGGCTTTCCTAGCAGGGACTTCAGTTTCATGGTTAAATAGGAGTTCTCATGCAGCACAGTGTCTTGACTGTCTCACATAATTACAGATGCTCATTAGTGAGAACCAGTGGTGCTTTAAATGTCCTGAGCTGCACCAGAATATTCAGCTTCAGACGTCCAAAGGCAGCGTTTCTTAGGACTCTACGGATTTAACAACCCCAAGATAAGTTGGGGGGCCTTTTACTATCTCTTAAGTGGCTCAGGGTACTGCTTCATTTAACACAATATTGGGTTAAAAAGTTTGCAGGTTAGTGAGTCGGTCTAAGGTTTCCTGATTCCTATATACTAAGAAGACTGACCTCACCTTCCTCCTGATCTGACCCTGGTCCATCTCCCCTTGCAGACTGGCTCATTGTGGAAGCTGGTGTACTCATCTGATCACATGAACAGACTTGAGTCAGTTTCACACTGCATTTTAAAATATACATGACATGGCAGCTACTCAATTTAGTTTCATCAACTTTTTAAGCAATGCTGCCCTCTTGTGTCTTCTCCTGTTTTCACATCATTACATGCTTGTTCCATACAGTCTGAACTTAATAAATATAACCATCATCTTGTCAGAGCAGGACAAAATTAATTATGTGGTGAGATCAAAAAAGACGCTCTGATGGTCACAAATCATTGTCAAAGTTTCCTTTTCAATAATTAAAGAATACTGTCTGCATCATGTTCATTACAGGTAACACATGATCCTTCATTGCCTCACAGCTGTTAGGGAATACACAAAAGCATCAAATTACCTTGATCTCTCGAAAGCTTATCATTACTTGGTGGCAAAATCTTCAAATCTCTTGGAAACTGAAAAGAAATTCCATCACACCACATGTAACACAGATATTTATTTATTGTAAACTTTTGGAAAGGCAGGGCTGAGTGAATACATCAAACTGAACCTTGTAGCAAGGAGTCGCAGTTGCATGGAAATTAACATCTGGAGAGACATTATTGCATCTTCTCTGATCAGGAGAAGTGACCGGGAATCACGACAAGAGTCAAATGACGTCACTATGACTCGACTATTCTCTGTTCAGCACTCCTGTCAATAAACATTACTACTATAATCCCAGGAATATTGGGAGATGGAAAGCAATGTGGAGAGCTTGGCGTGGTGATTCTTTCTGTGCAGTAAGTCTTAAAACACGGGAATGTGGTCGGAAATTCAGAAGCATGCAAACACAAAATGTACAGAGTGGCTGTAAAGTGTCAGTTTTAAATCTTCACACGCATACGCATACACACACACACACACACACACACACCATCTGATGAATGAAGTGACGAACATGGGAAGACATGAGAGAGGGAGCAGCCGACCCTTCCACACATTCACATCCACCAATCAAACACTGACCTGCTCAGATGTACAAACATTAAAAAAGTTCGCATCCATTTTTTGCCCTGAAAGGCAAACTAATTTCTGTCATTGTGAATATGAATGCTAATGTTTGTGTGAGTTCATAACCAGGCTGTTAAGCTAATAATACCTTTGCATTCAGTGTTTTGAGTGTGAATCAGATGTGGCCCTTTTGGACAAAGACAAACAAATGTACAGTCTACTATGTTATATACACTATTTACATTTAGCTCTGGCTAATAAAAGCATACATTTTATTGCAAACCTCACACATCACAGTCCCTATCACAACTGACACCACGTTGATCATTTCAATCAGCAAGCAACCAAAAAATAGCTATATATGTATGTGACTCACTCATGTTACTCACTACGGCTCATCAGTGGCTTACCCTCATTTTTTTAATATAAATATAGATATATTACTTTGCAAAAACTTGCAAACAAACAGGATAAGCAAATTAGCAATTTTGGTAGAAAATTAAATATTTTTCTCCTAATATTTTTCCCCAAGAAGAGAAATTAACAGTGGAATGAAAAAACAAATGTTTGCTAAGGTAAGTTTTTCTTTCCCGCCAAAACAAAACCATGACAGATTTTAAATAGATTTACTAAACGCAAGTGTGAAAGCTTAATGTTGTGACTGGTCAAAATAGCTCTATAAATGTACCATGGGGTAAAGAGGATTGGACCCTGGTGCCCGAGGATCACCGTGGTTTGAGCAGCACTCTGTACATGGCGAAGCCCAGCACAGCAAACACCGTGGCCCCGACGCTCGCTCTCAGCCAGAAGGTCGAGCTCTTCAGGTCCACTTGGCTTACGTGTCTGTTAAACAGAGAGGAGCAGGCCCAGAGAGGGATAAATACAGAGACAAGGTGAAAGGAAGGACAGTAAAGAGATAAAGAGACGAGGTGTTGAAAAATAAATGAAAATAATGAAAATAAATTATGTGAAGCTAAAGAAAATATGGATGAAATGACAGAACAGGGATGCAGCCTTGAAACATGGATATATATGCTGAGGAAAAAGCCAGTCAAACAGATGAGGGAGGATTATAGTTATGACATGAAACCAGACCAGAAATTAGCTATGACGTCTCTGTTAGATGAGACGACTGAGGCACAGTGACAAAGAAGACAACAACAAGGAAGATGACACCAACTGAATGAAAATGGGACTGAGATCGAAATAGAAAAATAGATGCTTTCAATCCTACTGTAGTACAGGAAGCTCACAATATCAAAGAAGGTAGATGGAAAATAAAGATATCCGAATGGTTTCTTAGATGGAAAGTGACAAACTCAAAAGGACTCAAGACAGCATGAAACAAGGAGAAAAGAGAAATGTGGCATGAAAATTATGATGACTCTTTTATTCTATTCTAATTTCTGAGAAATCAGTGCCTAAAAATATAACTCTGCAAAAAAAATGGCAAGCAAAAAATGCGGAGAAATGAACGAGACAAGCTCGAGGTGACGATGCAGACAAATCTGAGAAGTGATCGGAGGTAAAGACAGGGTTGTAAAAGGTAAAGAAAGACCTTCTGAGCACAACAGCGTAGAGTTTGGCCCTGACCGTCTGCAGCAGCTCAGAGTTGAGGAAGTTCTGACACAAGCAGAAGGTGCACCGGTTGCAAGTGCACATGCAGCGCAGCCGGGCGTGGCTGAGGAGAGATATGGGGAAAGACAAACACCAGCACCCAGTTTATATATATAAAACACACAAGAGGAAGAAAGGTAAGATGGAGTTAAAAGATGCCATGACCATGAAATGAGTTAGTGGCTCAATATTGTTGTGATCCTGTCAGAAATTATGACACTGCAGACCAGGCTGTGGATTAAATACGAGCTAGTCTTGTGTAATTATGTGTGATGTGCAGAGAGGCGCTGTGTGTTGACAGCGCGCTGCAACCTGACTGACTGCAAGAGTGAGAGCCTCTGGGAGAGATCATCCTTACTGCTCAGCAGGGAAACCCGTTTACCAACAGAGCAAAACACTGTGGCATCAGACTTGAAAGCAACATGTCCAGAGGGCGGTGAAGTGCATTAATGTAGACTGAAGTACATCGTGTCTGATACTGACACTCTTTGAGAGTTGGAGAATCCCCACAGGGAGCGGGTTTATCCTGAGGCGTGGAGTAAAGTCACAGACATTACACACAGTAGAGCTTCGGATTTAAACTGTAAACTAACAGATAAGGTGGACTGCAAAAGAAAAAAAAAAGGCATCTACCCCTCCTGTTTCACTCAGGATCTCCTGCCAATTATGACCCAACTGCAGAAATGGCTGCAACTGCAATTCCCTTTTTTACACTATTGGGAACAAAAATTAAAAGTCTTCTTTTGGTGAGTGATGTACGGAAGACCTGAGATGCAAAAAATTATGAGGATCCATTTTCATGCATTTGCATACCAGATCCACTCCTTTAGTTCTTACCTTTCACAATAAAAGCCCTAGACATGTACACTGCGTAACTGTTTACCAGAGGCAAATTCACTCGGAGCATTTCGCTAAAAGGAAACTAAAATAGCTTACAAAAATAGTTTAGGCTGTACAATAATTTACCTCAGACAGACTGTGAGATGCTGCTCTGAGTCAATAGTTTAGGCCTCTGCCTGCGCAAATTTATTCAAACCTTTTATTTAAAACGTGTTGTAACTGTAGTAAATTCCCATCGCTGCAGGTATGAATAGTTTTGATGCAAAATATTCGCAGGCGAGTATTTCACAATTTCGTGTAGTTTAATCTTCACGCCCCCTGAGTGTAAAGGCCCTTAGAGTGCATGGAGAAATTAAAACATGAATGTTTTTAGTCCTATTTGAAACATGGGGTGGTGGTGCGCTTCAGCCTCTTGTGGCCGAAATGAGTATTACAACAACAAATACTTTGAAAAAAGATGCTTACTATAAATAAATAAATAAATAAATATTCAAAGATGAAAAAAAAAATAACGAACTTAGAAAGATTATCCTGGTAAAACCTTTTTTTTTTTTTTTTAACCTGTTCTTAAGTCATAAACAGAGAAGAGAAAACAATTTAGATCAGACTTAGAAAATGTTTCACCAGATTTTGTTTTTTCTCACTCGCCTCTCAGGTCTTCCATAGTGACAAATTTTACTAACCATCATATCCCAACATCATAGTTCTTCATTAGCTGGTAGGTTTACCAGGAAGAAACGTGATAATAAAAGCATGTCAGCTTTGCTTAGCTACAACTATTGCAGTAAAACACAGCAGTCGTGCAATAAATCATATCTTCATGACCACAAACTACATCCTCCAAAACTGAACATTACAACCTTCATGAAGGTAGGATTTATTGTAGGACTGTTGTATTACACTGCATTATTTTTAGCTAGGTGTATCTAACAAACTGGCATGTAAAGGACTGCATGTCCTGCTATGACTTTGGAACATTTTAAACCAGAAAGTTGGGCCTTGTGTGTAAAAAAACAAACAGACAAACGGAGTGTAGGAGCCAAAGTATGTATTTAGCCTTATTATTATTAATTGTTTAGGCTGCACATGTTCTTTTGGTTAACATCACTTCCGGTAATTGAGACAGGGGTGCGGTTTCACCTATTTTTACCTGTTCACTTGGACCGAGGGAGTTAGACAAAGAGAGTGAGATAGACTTGGATATTTTCTGTTGACCGTCACTTCACGTTACATACCTCTTAGCGGCTTTTTAATTGATAGTAGTCGCTACAAGGAGAATGGTTAAACTTCAGTTGTAGTTTAATTTCATTAAGAAATAGACAATGTCCTTGCTTAAATAAGGGATAATGTACAGCGAGCCGGGCATTGTTGTGCCGCATCGCCCTGTCTGGGTTTATTTCACAACAAAGACCCGCTAGCTGTACATTATCCCACTTACTAGCTATACATTACCCCCTACTTAATTAATAAAAAAATAATTTGACTCAAAAATGGTCCGCCAGAGTTCGACACCAGAACTACGTCCATAGCAACGGTCTGCTATAAAGAAATAACGGACCGTAGAACGCCGTGATTAACAAATCAGAATCAGGTATTCAACAAAGCCGTGTAATAAAACACGTGAACAGGAACTGGGTGAGTATGATATCATACCTAAATACAAATAACTTGCATCCATTTAAATTACTTCTTAGTAATAAAGTTCTCAAACTCAGTTAACTCTGCTACCATTTGTGCAAGTTTAACAAATCTAGATCAAGTGTCTCCATACTTACGGGTACATGGCCATAGTGGTAAGTTTGGTGTAGATGTCTCTGCTGGGCGCTGCTGCGGTGTTACAGGTGAAGGACTGGGGAGGCGGCATCTTGTGCCTCCGACAGAACTCCAGAGGACTGCAGCCGTACATCTGCTTGATCTCTGGCAGGTCGGACTTCCCTGCTATCATCATGCAGGGAATCTTGCTGTCCATGAAGTATTGCTGAGGAGGGAAAGAGAGGGTGTGAATGATTGTGGTTAAGATGTTATTTGTCGTTTGATATAATGCACACACACACAGTTTTACCTTGAAGACTTTGGCGCAATACTCAAAGGAGTAAGGGTTGCTGACATCATAGAGCAGGCAGACAATGTCACAGGCCAGATCAGCGTCCGACAGGTAGTCGAAGTCAGGGAACACTTCATGAAGCTGAGAGGAGAGGAGAGAGTTAGTAGAGCACTGCTGAGTTTCAACAAGAGTCACATGTTAGATAGTTGCCAATATTCTCTGCACCACTGTGGCGAGATGTAGTAGTGGCCTGGTTTACTACAGCCGTCATTTTCTGTTATTAATGGATGGTGGAAAGAACTGCAGGGAGAATTTGTCCGGCTTTTTTCTCTCTCCACTTCAGGGGGCATCACTGTAGCTCGGCAATCACAGTTGAGAGTGCATATTGTTTGACTAAAATGACTTCTTATTAGATACACACAGGATATGGATTACTGCAGATTTCATAGTATCTTGTCCGAAATGAAATGTACTTCAATAAAGCAGAGTCACTAGTTATAGTGCAATAGTTGAGGGTGTTCAATGAAGAGAAGCACATGCTGCTGTTTTACTGATGCAGTCACAGTAGCTATAAAGAATGAACCACCCAGGACCATCACCACAGCATTTGTGCTCTAGCTGAGTCACTGTGCCTCAGGGTGTTTCAATGTGGATGGCAGCACAAAGGGAGTGCCTGTGTGTGAAACTTTGGCAACAGAAAAGAATGCAGCTGAGGTGTGCTTGAGTAAACTAACACCATGTTTAAATATGGCTAGCAACGGAATACTATTTCAACTATTGTGGTTTCATTGCTAAATGTGTCTCGTTAAAAGAAGCGCCAATATAGGGGATCTTCAATGTGTTTGCCTATCCCTTCACAACCGCACAAAACAAGCCATATTTCAGTATGCATTGCAAACAGTGTTGGAAAGTAACTTTTTTTGTCCACCTGCCACTGTGGCTGGTGGATTCTAAAATCTACCAGCCATTCAATGGTTTACCATTGTTTTTTGGGCTGGTGAGTGAAGCAAATCTAGCAGCCACTTGCATATTTTACCAGCATTTGGCTGGTGACTGGTGCTAGCTAATTTCCAACTCTGATTGCAAACACAGTAGGCTTTGCATGTGCCGTTACAGGTAAGTAGTGCAGAGTGAAAAGCATTGTGTGAACATGATAAGAAGCTTAGATAAACAGCCAGGTAAGCACAGCCAACCTCAGGCTGGGCTGGTTCACACTTCACATGATGGTTCACAGTTGACAACTTCGTAGTAGTGGTGCAAAATCATGTCTTTTATATGAATAGTATGTATTCATTCAATCAAGCATTATAGCAGTGGTCGTTGTAGACACACCTGGCGGAGATCTGCACTCTGAGTGCACCTTTCTAGTTCTAATTGTTTTTAGCACTGGAAAAGCTGTATTTAGACACAAGTCCTAGTTGCAAAAAAAAGGCGTTTGATTCAAGTAGCATTAGAGGTATCTTTGAGACTCACAAGAAGGTATTTCTCCTGGCCGTAAACATAGGTTGTGCTGATGGCGTAGTAGGATCTGTGTTCCTCTCTAATTGTTTTTTGGCGCTGAGAGGAGAGAAGAGAAGAAACTTCATGTAAAAGCAGATCAGGACATGAAACTGACTGGAAACTATGTTTGAAAGCAGCAATGGGAAAATGTTCGTCAGTCTATTGATACTTTCCCATATATGCAAGAATAAGAAGTGTGTTGTGATAGTATACAACTGTAATCTGTGACTATGTGGACCTATGTGGAATACTTTTCACATACTGTATGTTATGAACTGTAATGCTTTTTGCCATGACTGTGGGCTGGAAGGCAAAGTATGCATTAAAATGTGTCATTACTAGTGTTTATTTCTGTTTACCATGAGGTTTCTATCCAGGAAGGCTTGGAGGAAGCCGGTCTTTCCGCTGCCAATATCTCCAAAGACATTACAGCGGAAGACGCTGCGCTGGGTCTGCTTCTTCTGCAGGTCAATCTTCTTATCTCTGGTCACTGCGGGGGGGGGGGGGGCAAACCACACACGGGCATCAGAGGATCAGTTCAGACTGCTGCGGTACACAACACATGCCTGCAGTCAGTCAGCAACAACATTCAGTTTGAACTGCTGCTTCAACTGTCCAAATGACGGTGTAGTGACGGTGTTGATTTACGGATGTGATTACTGACTGCATGACTGTTCAGTAAAATAGTTCAATAACGTATAAAGCATGTTCCTGAAGAGCTACAACTCATGATTCAATATGAATATGGAAAAGAAGATGTGATGGTGTAATTCACCTGTAATTCCTGCCGCTTGGGACTCCTGCTCAGCAATTATTGAGTAACCGAGGTAACCCAAATACTCCAGGCATCGTTGGACATCCAGATACGTTGTTAACCTGAACAAATGTTGAAAGCAAAAGAGACTAAACGGGAGGTTCATTAAGTATAGAAACCAACGTGACTGAGATATTGTGTCTTTTAACATATACACCAAGACAGGGAAATACTTGTACATTGGTGTTTTCCTGAAAACAACTTTGAAAATAGTTCATTATAAACTAAAAAAAACAAATAGTTGAAAGCCACTATGTGTAGAATTTTAAGTACGTTTGATAGCTAGCTTTAATGGGGGATCAAGTTTTGTGTCCGTCGACAAATCAGACAATTGGTGGCATCTTTGCACTTTGTCTTTTCAGCCAATTAAGCTCAGTATTCCCATGTGAGACACAGCATCCTTTTTGATACTACCACCAGAGTATCAAAACATCAGAAAGGTTCAAATTCTACACATACTGGCTTTAAATTAATTAGGGTTGTACCGATTAGTTCGAAGCTTCACTCATAACGTTGACATTCGAAATCAACCTTCGAAATGCTGCGCTGGTATTGTTTTCAAGTGAAGAAGGGGCCACTGGCCTCACTAATATTATAGTATTATACTATTTGTAGAATTAGATTCCAGTGGTGGCTGCGTAGGATTGTTTCAGACTAGAGTGATCACACACACGTCACAAAGTCCAAAAGTCAGAATTTATTGAAAAAAGATAGATTTCCATTTTTCCAAAATTCACAACATGTTTTAATCTAACGAAATATTCTGCATCAATCCATATTTGTTGGTGTTTAGCGTGTCAAAGACATTTTCACTGTGGTCAAAAAATGGTTTACTCTCCCGCTTGCCGCGCACAAATGGAGGTACGCATCTGTATTAACGGGGTGGTCTGGCAGCAATATAACAGCACCATAAATTACATTTATAGAACCACAAAATGTTTTTTTTTAGTGTGATGACGTCATAACATATGACGATAGATGCTTCCTTGGAAAACCTCAACAGAGGCTTAAAATGTAAAAAAAAAAAAAGACATTTGGTACGACCCTAAACGCAACTAATCGCCACTTACGTCCACTGGGAGAGATATCCCTGGTAGGTGATCCAGCCCTGGTCATTAGTGCAAACTGTGTTATTGACATCTGGACCCCAGGGCATGTAGGGAAAAACATCAAACAGGTCCCTCGTCTCCTCTGGTGACAAGGCACAGTCACGATCCTGAGGGACACAAAGGTTGGTTACTGTGGTACTGTGGTGAGCAAAATATGGAAAATGGTGCTCAAAGCAGGAAATATTTCACTTAGTTTGCTGTCATTTCTACCTGAGAAAACAAACATGGTGGACTGAAGCACACATTCACAGTTCGACACTAATCACTACGACAGAGAGCAGATCTCGCCACAAGCTGCCACTTTCACTCTTTGACTTTCATTCCAACCTCGCGGCTTATTCTCCCGTCAATCCCTCCTCAGTGACAACACGTTGAATCACGCCTCAGCAGGGGGTCAGCGTTGGCTATGGGAGTGTACTTTGGTTTTGTGCAGTGTTCCGTACTGAGCAGCTTTCTGTAAAAGCCTCTCCAGGGCAGAGGGTAAAGTAAATACAGAACCAGGTTTACAGGATTGTACCTTGTCATGTTTGTCAAAGACGCTCTGGAGGAAGAGGTAGGCATTGTGGTTGAGCTCCGTGGTGCAGTCTGGAGGAAGTTTCAACCTAGAGACAGTGACATATTTCAAAGTAAATGCTATAGGCAATGAGCAGAAAACAAGATAAACACAGAAAACATTTCAAAAAAAGATTAAACAAGAGGATAAATGTTACACTTCACTTAGAAAAGTGGCTCAGTAGTCCTTAGTCTACCTATTAATCCTTCCTTGCTAATAAGATCTCATTCAAGGGCTTACACTGACAGTTCGATCGAATTGAGCAAGGGCACCAAAAGTGAAAGACAGATGTTGCTACACTTTTATGTTTGTTTTATGGCTAGTTCACACTACACATCTTTAGCCCGGATTTTCCACTCGCCGTCGCCGACAGTTTTAGGAGCTCCCCGACAAAAGCCCCAAATCGGAGGCAAATCTGCGTTGGCTTGCCGCTCGCACTTTGGCGCTCGGGCACTATGTGCGAACTCTTCAAAGACGAAAGCCGAGAGGCTCGCCGGTGCCTCGTAGACGCATTCCAGATATCCAGCACGTTAAATGTCTGGACCTGGCGGGGAGTCTGTTGGGGAGCTGCAGCCAATGAGAGCGTGAGACACGGCTCGAGGATAAATCTGGCTGAGGGGTCACCTTTAACAATAGGAACTCAACTGTATGTGTTGCATTTGGAACATGGACCAAACTTGTTGTTGCACCTAGGGTGTTGGATGTTTGCATGAATAAAGAAACACAACAAGCCAGTGACTGATCTACATATGAAGACTTGTAACATCAATAAGCATGACTACGCCACTTCTCACGTGTGTTTTCGTGACAAAAAGTAGTTTGGAGATCTCATCTGGGATTCCTCCCAGTAAAAGATCTTGTAGTGGTCGGTCAGTCATGTTGTGTGAAAACCACTTCAAGAGTCCCAATTACAAGACAGCAAGTTGTGTAGTGTGAACAGTACTGCGATCTGACGATTTTGAAAGTCTTGTAGTGTAAACTTGGCTTAAATTGAACCGAAAGAGAGAACATTATGTTTGAGGAAAATACAGTATTACCCTAAAAAGAGGAACAGTGTGCACAAATACATGTGTACCTCATAAAATGTAATAAGGCATGCACACAGGATGGAGTTGGTGGTGGAAAAAGTGATGACTGAGACTCACGGAGGGAAGAGGTAGTCCTGATTTAACTCCAGGTCATCATCGTACCCAAACCTCCTCAGCACTGTCCACGTTGTTTCATGGCGACCTCGCTGGATGAACAGGGTGTGGAGGAAGAGGAAGCCTGGAGAGGAACATCACAGAAATACCAAACAACACAGTCAGGAATGATGTGACTAAGACATTTGTGTGTATGTTAACATGAGGAGGAGGCAAGTCCATCCTTTCTTACCTTTCAGAGTGAGACCGTTGTCACACAATCCGTCACTCAAATTCTTCCTCACCACATTTTTTACATCCTCCAACGCCTGAGACTCAAGTGGGGCGTTGAAGCACGTCCGCTGTAGGCGGTCAGACAAAAACATTACCGTTGTCAAAAAGGAGCCAAAAAATGTCCCGTGCACATTGTCCTTTTTGATAAACCCATTGTTGACTTTGCGAGTTACAGCAGCCATTAGTTGACTTACCTGGAAGAAGTTGAGCTCATTATCGTTGAGAATCCCGTCATTGTCCAGGTCAGACACTTTGAAGATTCGTGTCAGAGCTTTGACACAAAGTGGCTTCATCTGGGAAACAAAAAGGGGAAATCGAACGTTACTTCAACAGAATTATTTTGTATTTCACCTTCTGGTAAAATTCAGTGACATTCTCGCAAATGTAAATTCATAGATTTTTTTCTTAATAACAACAAGTCGACAGCCACAGCATCACAAAAACAGTGGTGCAGAATTCACACAGTATATTTCTGCTCTTACATCTTTTCTCTCTGGACAGTAAAGAGGACCTGTGGGGTGCAGAACTGCCTTTTGGGCGTAGTAGAACAGCTCTGAGATGTTCTTCAGGTTCTTTGCTGAACACTATAAACAAGAAAAAGAAGGGAGTTTGGTTATAACACTCTGTATATAACCTCGTTGCATTAAAAACGCCTTTGCAACTCTGTGAAAATACAGTGTCGGGCAAAGTCAGGCCATCCCTGTTTATGTACCTGTGTGTGTGAGTGTGTATATGTCTGTATATACTGTATGTGTGTGTGTGTGTGTGTGAGCTAAGTCAGGGCCAGACGGGGTATTAACACACAGGATCTGTCTGAGCGACACGCCTGGTTTAATTAACCAGTCTGAAAAAAACACAGTGAGTTAAGGTCATGGCCGGTGTCAAGTATCAAATCCTCTTGTACTATAAGCCCGTTTCACAGCAGCCCTTTTAACAATCAATATAATTGATATGATTATCTATAGGCTGCAGACTTACACATTTCAGCAGTTTAACAAGTTCAAAATCACATTACTGACAACTGACAAATTGACATGCTGATACTGAGAAACACATGTTCAATTTGTTTGATAGTGAGGATCATAAACATAAACATGTAGGAGCAAAGGTCATAAAAAGCTTTACTTAGAGCTGTCGCTCTAAGTGACAAGAACATATTCTTAATTTGGGCCATTTCAATTTTTTCTATATTGTCATCATGTGAAATCATCATCATGTTTTTACATGTTTTTAGTGTCTTCAATTGACTGATAAAACCATTAAAAGCACTGGCAATAAAGTAGAAAATGTCTGGATGTTAACCTAAAAACAATCCAGTTCCTCTTGGCTCCTAAAAAGTTTAAACCCAACAGTTATTGTTTAAAAAAACGTCTTCCCCTCTTTATGTTCTGTTTAATGACAATAGTGGAAGATATTGATTTCCATTTGTGTTTATGTCCCTTTTAACGTTGTGTACTGAGCCACACATCCGTGTCTGCCTGTTGTCTGAATCAATAGCATTGCATTACTTGAACATGGAAGCATTTATCAAGCAAATCAAAACAGATCAGCACTCTCACAACACTAACAGTACTGTTCCCACGGTTTCTGAATAGTAAAACAATACACAGAGCCGTCACTCTCTCACCTCGACACAAGTCTCGATCTCGCTGTGCCGGTTCATGATGGGCAGTATGGTCTCCATGCTGCTGTGCTCCACCAGGTCCGACTTGTTCCCCACCAGAATCAGAGGAACCCTGGACGCATCAACAACAACAACACACATAGATCATTGTATTAAAGCTAATAAAAACATAAAGTGTACATTTAACAGAGGTAATGTTTTCTTTTAGACATGTATTTTAGTATTTTCCCTCTCAGAAAAGCAGTGACACATTTCACAGTGAGAATATCACAACACAAAGGGAGAATAATAAGGCTGAATCTGCTCATGTGAAAGGTTGCATTTCCACTTCAGCTCTGTGCTTACAGAGAAGCATTTGTTTGACAGTTTCCACCCTGTGACTGTAGGTCACCACTTCAAACACTACTAGAATGACTCCATGACTGGCCTCTCGCTACAGAAAATGGTCTTTTGCAGACTTTCCATTGGGTTGATCATGCACGAGGAGCCTGCTGTGCCAATCCTGTCTTCTGCAAAAGTACATTAATACGTTCCCATACAACAACAAACTGCATTCTCCATTACGTTTTGAGGGGAACTGTGTTTGTTTGACCCATCCACCACCTCGACCTCCTCACTAAGCAGACTTCTGTGGATTATCATTAGAAACATATTTGTGATATGTCAAAAACAAACATAATCTGCGACAGAATAAGTTTCCCTCGAAATGTAATTTACGATGCAGGTTCGTTGTTTGGGAACGTAATTTTTTGGAGACAGGAAAGGCTGTGCTCCTAGAGATTTGGCACCCTCTTCTCCCCATATTTCATCGTCCAAAACTGAGCCGACAAAGAAAACTCTGAACTATTTTTACACAAGTTCACACCTGCTGTCCTTGTCTGTGTTCTCAGTAATGAGGGGGATCCAGTGGCTCGTCACCTATGGAAAACAAAAGATAAAAATGTAAAATATTATCACCATTCTGAGAGGCAACTTCTAATTTATGAGTGTCACAAGTCACACTGATAGCATCACAAGTTTTACTGTTTAACTGCAACTCAAACAAACCAATTATGGAAATGCTAGCTACAGCTCACCTTTTCTATTGACGTCTTGTTGTTGACAGAGTAGACAATGCAAATCACATTTGCCTATGAGAGAGACCAACACAAGCGCCCATTAGGCTTATAGCTGAACTCAGCACTTCTCTCCATGTTAACAGGAGAACATAACACACTGACTGACCTTGGAGATCTCCTGGAACAACTGCTCATCTGTCTGCTCTGCCTCTGTCGGACAAAGACAAGTGTACTACAGTTAAAACCAGGAAAGTGCTCTTCTTTCTCATGTTTATGATTTCACATCAACGGTTACCACAATTTAATGCTGTTAAAGCAAAAAACAAAGAAACAGTCAGGGGCTTAAAGTACCGGAGTAGTCCACAATGTGTGTGGGAACTCTCTCTGGTGTGACATCTGCAGGTATGGTGATTTCCTCAGCTCGGTAGGGAACCTAAGGATGAACGCAACATGGCTATCACTAAACACAGACATGTTTACAACCAGTTACAGGGCTTATAATATGGTCAAATCATTAGGGCTGCAACTAACGATTATTTTCATTGTTGATTAATCTGTCAATTATTTTCTCGATTCATTGATTAGTTGTTAGGTCTATAAAATGTCAGATAATGGTGTGTTTCCCAAAGATGACGTCCTCAAATGTCTTATTTTGTCCACAACTCAAAGATACTCCATTTACTGTGATAGAGGAGTAAAGAAAACAGATAATATTCACATTTAAGAAGCTGGAATCAGAGAATTTTGCCTTTTTTTTTTTCTTAAAAATTGACTCAAACCGATTAATCGATTATCAAAATAGTTGGCGATAAATTTAATAGCTGACAACTAATTGATTAATCAATTTATTGTTGCAGCTCTACAAATCATACTCCACATAGGCGTATATTCATTAAGCACGAGGTGGAGAGGCATCATCAACGTCTGTCATAATAATCATTTATCCATACCACATTTGGGAACTCCTCGCTGACCAGGGACATGATGAGAGACGTCTTCCCCACTTTGGCTGTCGAAGGAGGAAGAGAGAAGAGGAGAGAGAGTTCAAATGAGGCAGATTTTTCTTCGGTAGATCTTAGCAGCATACACTCCACTACATTTGCTAACGAAGTCATTACAATTCATATAAATATTGTAGCTGCGGGGACATCATTTATTATTTAACATGATCGTCATTGAGCTTAACAAGCTATCTGGGCCATGTGACTGTCTGGGACACAGATTTCTCATTATGGGCATCACAAACATCACAGGACAATTTTTGTGGGTGCAATCTATGAATTGCAGCTTTCATACTGACCCTGTTTTAAAAATGACCGGCCTTCTCCATGACGTCCTATTACTAAGCCAGAGACCTTCAATAAAATCCACACTTTATTCCTAACTGTATTCCTCTGTTAATGATGAAGGTGGAAAGATGGAAAATAAAATGCTCTGTCTGTCTGGGGTTCACTTCCCTAAAACTTCCAGGATTTTCCATGAATTCAATGACCAGAGAAACCGTGAAAGGCAGATGTCACCTGACAGAGCTTCTTTGCTTGTTTATCTTAAATCTACTTGTTCTTGTTTTTGATTGCATTTGCCTTTGTTTTCAGTTTATGAATAGATTCAGTATTTTGACATAATGTTATTTTTTTTATTATGTTCATCACTATTTTTATGTTCATTATTTTCATGTTATGTTGGTGTGGTTTGGGAGGGGATGGAGGGAGAGCCTTTGTGTATGTCCTTGTTGATGTTACTATGTTGATTGTTGTGTTGTTTAATTTATGTTTTGGTTTAATTTAGTATCATTATTATTATTTATGTGCTTAAATGTTTGTTAACTTCCATGTTTTGTGCCCGAGGACCCCCTTGAAACGAGATCTCAAGGGATTTATCCTCTAATACATTTTTTAAATTAAATGAAAAAAAAGATGTAGTATGTATATGAATGATGAGAAGTAATATATGTACACAGAGATGTAAAAAAAATAAAAATAAAAAAAAACATGGGACAGTAAGCTTGCAATATCTTACTATAGGTTGGGACCTAAACATTAATTTAAAGAGAACAACTTTTTTTCTAGTCTATGTGCAACATTACAATGAAGTGACTGAGGTTAGGTGTAAAATGGGGAAATAAAACATCAACCTACTGTTTTAAAAGCTAAAGCAGATGCAGGGGGATATGCAGCAGTAGCACTAAGTTAAAGACACACTATTTAAAACAGAATATATGTCACAAAATCAGAAACAAAAAAGGAGGAATGATGAGACAGAGGTCTGGTTGTCAGCATCACAAGCCCAGCTGGTAGCATCAGTGCAGAGTGAACACTAACGTTGCAGACTATCACTGCTAACCAACACACTGTCATGTTAAATATAACAGCTTTACTTACGCTCTCCCACCAATAATATCCTCACGTCCTTGCGCATCCTCTCCAGCGTCGACAAACTCTGCAAAGTGGTCTGTGTGACACATTTATGCTCCTGTCCGGATGAAGGACACCAGCAGCCAGCTCTCCTCGGCCTGGCTCGGTTGCTAATGGCTACGTTCGCATGTCAGCTCCGCGGTTCACAACAGACGGTAGAGAGAGACGTACAAACCGTAAGATATCCGGGATACTAACAAGGTGTTTTTACTATATTCAACCCTGCGAGGCTCGGTCAGTCACAGATAGTGCTGCTGCTGCTGTCTTCATCCAGCTAATCTTCACACAGACTTCACTGTTGCAGCATTAACGGACGCTAGCGGGCGTGCTTTGCTCTCCGCCACGCCCCCTTGTGAGGGCGTGCAAAGATCGTATATTATCAACAGAATCATGTACATTCAAACTCGTCCACCCATCCCGCAAGTGAGAGCTTTAGTAGTGTTTTTAACCCTCTGAGACCCACAATAGACCAGTTTTTTGTCTGTTTTAGGGGGATACAGGGGGTCTTTAGGGGGAGATAGCAGTTCAGCAGTAGATAATAATAAAATAATAATTTCATTTATATAGCACCTTTCGAAACAAGGTTACAAAGTGCTTACCAGTAAAAGCATGACAAAAGAAATAACACCCAGAACTTGAATCTAAACAAAATATCATATTATATCATATAAATACAAATAAATATAAAATAAAATCACATAAATAGTTTCAACAATGCACCATCAGTTAAGAAAAAGCCATAATATAAAAGTGAGTCTTAAGAAGAGACTTAAAGGAAGATACTGAGATGTCACATAGAAGTGGTGTAAATCATCTGAAAGCTGGGAACCTGGAGATTAATTTGAGATGCAGCTCAGCACTGTGTGTCAAGTTGTTCTAGTCATGATGACATTTCTGGTACCGGGAGAATAGAGTAGAGTGAGAAATCCTACTTTTCCCCCCAGCTCGACAGCGCCTGTCAAGAGGCGCCTCAGAAACCCAACAGCAGAAACCACAAGTTTTGCCTAGTGTTTGTATTAAGCACACATTTATTTAGAGAATTGCACAGTGTAGCACAGTATAAACGGAAATAATAAAGGCCCTCAAAAGGGCCCATCTACCAAACCGCTTGGCCTGGTTAGTTGCCTATCACAATAAGCTGCCTATGCTATGACAGTGAAGTTATCATCCTCAACTGTCATCTGTGATACATCACTACAGTATACTGTTTTTTTTGTATTTTGTTACTGAAGAGGAATATATACTTCTCTATAGGCTATACCTCTAGAATTGGTAAAATTTTAAAAGCAGGTTTTAATTGTGTATTCAGTTTATCAATATTATGAAGAGTTTCACAAAACTATATATACAGCTAAAATGAAACAGTGTGGAAAAAGAAACGAACATAAATGTGCAAATTGAGTGAAACATAAAATACAAAATAACTACAGAACAATTGCAAACTATACATTAAATCCTATCTTTAATAAATACAATATTTGCTTCCAGTGTATTATTAAAGTATTGCAAAGAATTCTTTAATGTGGTGTCATTGAGGCAACGACAATGCAATAAATTCAAGCCTCTGATGTGCAGCCGATGTCTCAGCTCTGATATCAACTTCTCCAAGGTGTCACAAGGCGTAATTACAGACACTGTAGTCTGCGCAAAGTGTTTATTCCAGTTATAAAAGAGAGTTTGTCTCCATTTTTTTACCCTCACTGACAGGTTCAGGAGCATCTTTTGGAATAAAGGGTTTCAGTCTGTTATGTCCCAATACGATACTTATTGTACTGAGCTCCTCCAGTCATGTCCCCCTTCTCATGTTGGCTTCATCTAAAAGAAAAAAAGAGTTGGAGTGAGTGTTCACATGTGACAAACACAGGAAGACATTACCTGCACTGTATCAGGTGTTAACATCAGTATCTTACTAGCGTAGTCCTCTGGGGTCATGGGTTGAGAGATGACCTTTCTGAAGACCTCCAGCCACTCCTTCTGCTCCTGCTCCTGCTCACACATAAACACAAACTCCCTCTCCGGCGTTTTCAGCGTGATGCCGCAGTGCCAGCGACCTCCCCTCGTGCTCCGCCCGCTGCCCTCTGAAGCACAGTAGCTGTGGCTCTCTGTGCCAATGAAGACGGCACCCAGCTCTGTAGCATCCTAACAGCACAAAGAAGAGCACTCAGCAAAAACTATCTATAGTTTCATATCAGGATAATATCTGCATATTTTCTTAGAAATGTTGTCCAGCCCCAAAATAATACAATTGATTTGAATGCATAAGCAATGTATTTTTTTAATAAGTCAGTGTGCTATCAAATAGGCGTTATCAGTCGCTATAAGCACCATAGATGTGGGTCAATAGAGTGCTACAGAAATGAGTAAGCATTTTAGCACTTCCGGTTCCCTCGTCTGGAAGTCAATGGGTTTTTTGAATGGATTTTTAGTTAGATGCCTGAAATAAGGTCTGTGGTTAACACAAGCTTAATAGATTTTAACGTTATTTTCTATGATATAAAATACGTCAGTTAATATCCCACGTGTGAATTTTGAAGCCTTTATGTGTCTTAAAAAAGGCAGTTGCTAACAAGTGGCTAAATGAGACTACTAAACTTCATCACACCGACTCATCCGCCTTTACAGCCTCGTTGTGTATACTTGCGCTCATGCAACCGTGGTGTAGTTTGTTTATAGTCTAACGTTAGCTTTTTACTTCTGGTGATTGCATTCACACTTCAAAAATCATAAAAGTGGTGTTCATTTGTGCAGATTATCTTGCTTGCGTGTTTGCCACAGAGGTTATTTTCTGCAATAATCCAAAACCCAATGAAAAAATCCCATTGGCTTTTTGCCGAGGGAACCAGGGCGATGCTAACTTCTGGGTTGACCTACAAAAACATGTCATGACTTGAGCGTTCTATAGGGGCCAATTGCACCCACTAGTAGGTTTTATCATCTATTCATATGGTAGATCACTGAAAGAAGGTATAAAAGAACACGACAGTGACCTCTAGCGGCCGTAGTAATTAAAACACAGGGTTTTCTCGTTAAGTGTGACTTTTACTTTTGAAACATAGTTATTTTAAGCCAAAACACAATGTTTTTCCCTAAACTTAATCTAACCTAAAGAAGCCTTTTTGCTTGTGTTCAAAATGTAACATTTCATTCAGTTTTATGTATTAGAACGTGTTGCTTTTAAGTTTCACTTTCACTTTTACAACGTAGTAGGTGTAGTAGGCCCCTACTGACCGACATCTATGGTGCTTATAGCGACCGATAATGCACATTTAATGGCCTGATAACAGTCGAATCGGGTGCAGCTCAACCGGTCACTTTAAACACACTCTGTAGACGTTGTATTTTCTATTAATTACCAGTGGATTTTTAAAATACAGAAGCTTTCTGTTCATTGAGCACAGTGTGAACCATCTCTTCTTGAATGGCTCTCGGTGCTGAAAACACACACACACAGACAAAAGGAACATAGAGGCAGAGAGAGAGAGAAAACAATTCATCTAATTAATTTGTTAGATATAATAAATGTGAATAAATCAAATGAATTTTGTAATAAACTCAGATAGTTGACGAACCGTTGGACCAGTTTTCTCCATGTACCCCTCCTTCAGGCAACGTCCTGTTATCTGAGGTATTAACTGTGCAAAGAGTTAACACAAAAGTCAGTTTTACGCTTTAACTTTAACAATCTATCCAAGCTAAATCTTTTTGAAATTTTGTCTCACGTCAGTATCTCGAAGAGTGGGATGTTTCCTTTGGAGGTATGCCAAGCGTGTTGCCCGAATAGCATTGAACAAGGATACAATTACCTATAAGGCACCAGATATAATAGAAGAGCATATCAGGAAGACATAAACTGCATCCATGCAAGTACACTGTCTGGGCAGTTACATACAAAACATTTTAAGGTTCCCGTTCCTCTAGTTCACAACTGTAGTTGTTGGTGTTTTGGTAATATTGTGATCTATTGCCTTTGTACTTAAAAAAAAACCCTTAAACTTAATTAGCTTTGTCATATATGTAGAGGTACATACATGATATTTTACCTCTGCATTTAACCCATCTGGTCCTCTCTCAGGGTTCCATGGTGGAGAGGAGGTTGTGTTGCTCTGGCTCTATCTATTTGGTGTGGAGAGGAGGTCGTGTTGCTCTGGCTCTATCTATCTGCCGTGGAGAGGAGGTTGTGTTGCTCTGGCTCTATCTATCTGGCATGGAGAGAGGTCGTGTTGCTCTGGCTTTATCTATTTGGTGTGGAGAGGAGGTTGTGTTGCTCTGGCTTTATCTATTTGGTGTGGAGAGGAGGTTGTGTTGCTCTGGCTCTATCTATCTGGCATGGAGAGGAGGTCGTGTTGCTCTGGCTTTATCTATTTGGTGTGGAGAGGAGGTTGTGTTGCTCTGGCTCTATCTATCTGGCATGGAGAGGAGGTCGTGTTGCTCTGGCTCTATCCGTTTTGGCTTGGAGACAAGGTCGTGTTGCTCTGGCTCTATCTGTTTGGCGACGCCGGGAAGCTGCTTGACATCCTCCTGGATCCACCTTCTCACATATGTTCACATTATATGTATTAATTTTTGTCAAATGGATTGTATATGTTGCATTTTCAATATGTTGTTACTCTGTTCACACGACATCTATTGCAGGTCTGTCCTTCCTGGAAGGGGGATCCTTCCTCTGTTGCTCTTCCTGAGGTTTCTTCCATTTCTTTCTTTTTTCCCTGTTAAAAGGGTTTTTTTTTGGGCACTTGGGGACTTGACTAGGAGCAGTGGGCTGCTGTGAAGCATCCGGGGAGCAACTTGTGGTTCAGTGTCTCACTCAAGGACACTACGACATGGGGACAGTAGGAACTGGGGATCGAAACGCCAACCTTGCGCTTAAGCGATGACCACTCTACCCACTGAGCTACAGACACTCCAAGTCTTTGACATGTACCTCACAGTAGGTGTGAGATTCAAAAGGTAAGAGACTCTATACAGTCAAGACATTTATCTGTTAAAAGTAGAAATAAAACAGCACTATAATGGCACTCAAGCTCACCTGTCCTTTCTCGTGATAAACAAACAGATTCCTCGTGCGTTTGTCGTGCACGTAGGAGATCTGCAGGCCATGAGCATGGCTGATCCTCTCCGGCTGGAAAACTGCATTCAGGTCCTTCATGGAGATGACAGCTTTGGGAAGCTTGGACTTGGTTTCAATGAGAGGATTGAGGAAGGATTTCAACAGATTAGAAACAAAAGGTATTTGACTGTAATACTCATAAAATGTTGTAGACGAAATATTGATGTGGCAAAACTCACATCCTCTTTAATAAAGTACTTGAGGGTGAAGTCTTTTCGGGACAGCAGGAAGATCCTCTTTAAAAACTGCTTGTTGTCTTTGCCCTTTTTCCACAGTATCAACTCAAACAGGTCTGGGTTAGATACATCAAATAAATGAGAGAGATGTACTAAACTTCTTATGAAATACAAAAACAATAATGACAATAATTCTGAATATTTTTGCTGATTGGAAGAATATGTTTATGTTGGCAGGATAATTACCTGAGCAATAGGCTTGCTGAAAGTAATTGTTTTCTCCTGTGAATTCTCTTCTTTCATACTTTGCACGGATCCATTGATCCTTAAGAACACTACAACAAAGCAAAAACCTCATTACTGTTTCCTTATTGTTGAAGGACATGTAAATAACAGAAAACATGAAGACCTGTCACTGATGAATGAGTCTAATTCATACTGTCCGTAATGATAGCTCCACTTCTGTACCCAACTCTCAATGTTTGTTCCTCTAACTTTACCTCTCCGCACCCATTCACTAGAAATACTTCACTTTTCACATCCACTGTGTTAATGAGGTTAACGGATGGTGACTGTGATGACGGTCACTCACATGCAGTCTTTCTGTTGCGGCCGGTAGAAGAAGGCAGGGACACACTTCTCGTATATGGCTTTGGCTGCGGAATTTCCCCTCTCGCGCATGGACTGAAACCATATAGGATGTAAGAAAATTCATATGAATTACCTTCGTTTCATATTTGTAGATTTGTGTCTTGCAGAGGAGGAGAAGTGATTTAGTGAAACCAGACAAAAGTTACAAGTTAGACAGACCTCAATAACAAAACATGTACAGTATCCATGTTGTAAGGTCTTCAACAATGAATTTATCCAAAATAGAGCATTAACGTGGTGGACAGATCAGGTTTCAAGATTCAAAATTTAAAGGTTTTATTTGTCACATGCACATACAATAGATACCGAATAATAAACACAATAAGAGGAACAATAAAAATTAGAAAAGAAAAAAAAATCAAAGCTAAAAAAATCTATAAATATATGTATATATTTGTCCCAGTAAAAGGGTCAGTGTGCAGAATTCGGCGACATCTAGCAGTGAGGTTCCAGATTGCAACCAATAGAAATTTCTCCCGTGTGCCAAACCTGTAGGAGAACTATGATGGCCTACGCAAAAACGTGAAAATGCGAAAACGCAAAAACGCAAATGGCCCTATCTAGAGCCAGTGTTTGGTTTGTCCGTTCTGGGCTACTGTAGAAACATGGCAGCCGGATCCGTGAAGGACGGATAGTGTAGATATAAACGGCTCATTCTAAGGTAACGAAAATACAAGTTGTATTTTCAGGTGATTATACACTAAACAAAACATACTTATTAAAAATATATTCCATTTCTGCTAATAGATACCCCTAATTGTTACAGACTGTTCCTTTAAGTGAGCTGTGCAAATTTTCAATATATAAAAAGGTAAATTGAATAAATAAATAATCACACTATCCATATGAAATGAATACAAACTACAAACCTTTACCTCTACTAGTGAATCATCCCAGAGATCCAGACGTAAGGATTTCACTTTGCTGACAGCAGGCAAATTACGATGCATCCCCGAGCAGTTCAGGCACACAAAGATACCAAGAGTGTAGGAGGCCCAGTCCGGCTCTGTGAGTAAAATAATTAAATATATATATATCACATTGTTTACACTGTAAGAATGAACTAAATACAGAATAAACTCTAGTTGTGTGAGCAGCAAATACAGATCACAGTATGATAAAGTGACCACAGCGAATCTGTGGTTAAATTTAATTCAATTTAAGTATTTAATTTCTTGTTTGTCTTTCTCTCTCACACAGACTGACCTGCTCAGTGATGGCGACAAAGTGTTACAGGAGGAACAATGAGGTCATTGCACAGAACATACAGGAGCCACCACTTCCCCTAATGAAAGTTTATTATAAAACATGGCTATAAAATATGACTTTGGAGAGAGTTCTGTTAACAAACAACATCACGTGGCCTGTTGGTGCAGGTTACTGTTCATCATTCTTTTAACTTTAACAAAGAAAACACTAACATTAATTGTTGATATCATATCAAAATTAATATAATGTGGTTATGAATCTTTATCAGCGTACTCACCAGGAACTCCACAGTCAGCACACAAGTTGTTACCCGGCTGTCGCACCAAATCGAGCAAGATCTTGTTATTTCTGTCCAGACTGGCCATAGGTGAAGGTCGTTTGCTTCAGTCAGATTGACAGTTGAGTCCCAACAAAAGAGCTACCAGGTATTAACTCCACATGTTGAGCAGTACAGAGCTGATCAGCTCTGCAGCAGGTGGAAAACATAATTTCTTCTCAGTGGCCAGCAGTGGCCCAGCGTTTCCTCTTACCAGCAGAGCATCATGAAGTATATTGTTCTGCACACAAACGCAGAGGTTCAGAAATAACAGAGAAAGGAAGTGAAACCGACGTCACTGTGTAACAGGGCGATGACTTACAGTATGCGGCTGATATACAGTACTTGGGTGTAGCTCATAACTGTGGGCTTGACTGGTGTGGGCGAGGTATACACTGTAAATATCTGAAACCAATTTTTGTTCAATTAAGAATATTTTGCAATTAATTAAAATGCAGGTTAGACATAACAAAAATATCTCCTTATTATAGGAGGCTTAAGATAAATACATTTTTGGTGTGTGTGTGTTTACACTTATTATGTCTGATTAGAGCTCGTCTCAGGACTTCACTCAGCTTGCTGACGCCTCCCTGACTCTCCTGTTCATTTTTTCACCCACTTATTAGAGCAGGAGAATTACTTTTTTTTAAAAATATTATATGGATTTTGATGATCTTGTGTGGTTCCTAATAGAGCTCCATTCAACTTTAACCCAAGCAGAGGTCTCATCAGCAAGACTAAAAGAACACACCAGTGTGTGTGTGAGTGTGCAGGGCCTTTCAAACACAAACCCATGAATACAGTCCAATTGCTAAAATTTACTATAAGCTGACAACGTATTGACCTTATGCGGGCCGCCCCTTTTATTATTTGTTCCAGTTTTGTCTCTTAACTTCTTGTTGCTATTGCTGGCTGTTCCTGATCAGTGCTCACACCTTAATATACATTTCTCAAAGTTGGGAACACACGTCAACATTTTTGCGGAGGTCATATAGCATGACTACATAAGGCAACACATTCCCACTTCCAGTGTAGACAGGAAGTGAGAAGACAAAATAATGGAGCCTGAGCACTTCTTTGTTGCTGAAATGCATAAGGTCAATACAGATGGCTGAAAGATTGGTGTATTTATATCTAAATTTAAAGCTGCATTGATGTATTCTGGCCACAAGGGGGCAGGCAAACTGCAAAACAATCTAATAGACACTCATTTGCCAGTTTATACAGAAACCTTGGTAATATATACATTACCTTGGTACCTGGTGCTTGGTCACTAGTGCACTCGAATACAACAGCTCTGCAAAAAGAATACCACCTTCGTGAAGCTTATTGGGATTGTTTTACAAAATGATGGTCATTTTGGAGGCTGTACTTTGCAGGAATGGAAGAAATGTTCAGGCATAGATATAAATATAATAAATAAATGTATTTTTTTTATCTATGTATTCCAATATTTTAAGTCAAAATAGCAATTATTACAAGCAAACGTCCTGCATTCAAAATCTTACTTATGTAAAGGTATGCAAGTATTATCAGCAAAATGAACTTAAAGTATTAATAGTACTTATTATGCAGCAGAATGACTCCTATCAGTGTTGCATTACTGTATAAGCAACATTTGAACTACTTTATGGTTGGGTAGTTTAATCAATATCAATTCAACATATTTTATAAACTATAAACCACACCTTTTGGAGTAAAAGGTAAAATATTAAATACTGTCATAAAATAGAAACGCCCAAATAAAGTACATCAATTGTTGTCCTACTTATATAGTCTTGGAGTAAATATAGCCTACTTACAGTGGTTACCTTCCACATCTGGTACTTTGTGGTGTTATTGAATTGTACTACACAATACTGTGCAGGTGTGAGGTGTTTCGAAACAAAGGGGGATCGAGCCTTTGCAGTACTGGCCCCCCGACTCTGGAACAGTCTTCCACTGAGCATCAGATCAGCTGACTCTGTCACCACTTTTAAATCCAGTCTTAAAACTCACTTTTATAAAATGGCCTTTCCAATCAGCTGAATTTGGAGTCTTTTGTATGCTTGTGTGCTGATGTGTATGAATGTGCACATGTAATTGTATGAATATGTATATGATTATTTCTTTATTTACCTATTTTTACTGTTTTTATTTCATTATTTATGGTTCATTGTATTCTGCTGTCTATGATGTGAACTTCTTTGGAAAGCACTTTGTGCTTGAAAAGTGCTCTACAAATAAAAGTATTATTATTATTATGATTCTAATATTTAGCTAATCTCTCTCACTAATATAAATGGGGTATGTAATAATAAACAATATATATTAATGCAGCTCAGTATGACTATACACTCCCATACAGGAAGTGGAGGTATACACCTTCAACGTCGGTCCGCAATCCTTCAGGAAACATAGAAGAAGAAGAAGCCGACCGGAACACAGCCGGAACCAATAGCAGTGGTGTTGCGGTGCTGCGTCGACCGATTGAAAACCGTCGGACCTCAACCAAAAGGGCACAAAGTTGCTCAACCTGTATGATGTTGTAGCGTAAAACACAATCTATTATTTATTTTAATTAACGACGATGTGGGTCGCCAGGCGGTTTCTGTCGCAGGTCGCTCAGAGAAGTAAGTTGTTATAGTGAAATGTCTGGTCCTTTTCTCGCTGTTTGCATACATTTCAATTCGCCGGCTAGCAATGCTAAGCTAATTCAACTCAGCTAGTTTTCTAGCTAATAAAGAGGTTATGTTAGACATTTTTTCTTGAGTTTACACAGCCTTTGAGTGTGACATCTATTTGACAAGTTCACATTAAATAACTGACACGGTGGCTCTCTGCTCACGTGTTGTGGAGTCCGACTTGTAATAGGTTTCATTCTATCCAAACACATGCTGATTTGACCAGTCAGCTACCTGTTTGTGTGTCTTCTGCAGGTCAGTATGCAGGACAGTCTGGCTTATTCTGCCGCCCTCAGCACGGCTGCCTCCCGGAGCTGGAGCCGCGCTATCTCCAGTGCACATGTTGCTGGCGGAGCCGGGTCCCCGTGGCAGGCTTCGAGACCCTGAACGCCACCATCTCCTCCTCCACCTCTGATCCCTGCAACGAGGACAACAGATCCCTGGATGACTGCTACACCTCCGAGCAACGGGACGCCATCCTGCAGCTGCTCAACACCGCCACGCCGTCGGAGCTGGCCGGCGTCAAGCTCCTCAGAGGCCGCAAGTCGGTCAACCTTGTGGAGTACAGGACTAAAAACGGACCCTTTAAAACTCTGGAGAGTGTTGTGAATGTACCGCTGCTGAAGCACAAAAGTGCTGTGACCGTGTTCAACTCCATCCTCAACCCGGTTAAGAAGGAGAAGAAAGTGAGGATTCAGTTGGCCAAGTTTATCAGGCCAGAGGTTGACAGGTCCTGGTTGGAGGTGAGGTCCTTGTGCGTTTTCACACACCTGCCAGAGTTGTAAACATGAACTTAAGTGTGGTGGTCATGCAGAGACTTTCTTGGGGACTCAGGTTTAAGTCTTTGTGCTTGCAAGCATCCACCCTGGTGCTCTCCTCTGTTACATTTAGGTTATACAAGGCTTAGACTGGTGGTTTGGGTCTGCCTGAGATGCTGAAAGGGGTACTCTTACAATTTAGTATTGCACTTCTATAAAGTTGTGAGATACAGAAACAACTGTTAAAATCAATGCAGCAGAGGCAGATATATCCTGCCCTGTAGTCCCTAGTATATTAGTTGAGTTCCAAAAATGCTGGATCCTGGATTTCCTACAATTGATAGTGGCTTTTGTTAAACCCTCCTTGCCTGGTAAACAACCATGCCTTTAAAACTCTACACATCCTGTTTCTTACGCAGGATTTGTGTTAAAAAATATGCCAAAATTACTCAACTAATGTCACTTGAGTTAAAGCTGCAGTAGGTAGAATTGGAGCAAATATGATTTAAAAAAAAGTTATTTTTATAAAACGGTCACTATATCCTCACAGTGTTCATCTCATTTCAGTTGTCGAACTAAATGTTAAAGTAGAAAGCAGGATAATTCACTGTGACCACTTGTCATGATTCTGTATTTGTTTACTCAGGATGCCAGTACCATTGTGTCACTAGTATGTGGGACTAATAAAATTGCCTGGGCTCATGTGGACCGTGGGATGATGGTGCTGGATTGGCAACAGCTGGATTGTCCAAATTTCTTGAGGGGAACATACATGGCTTCTGCTTACTTGACTGATGTGAGTATAAATCCCAGAGTCCATGTTATTATTGACATTCTACACAGTGACTAGTTCAATTTATGTTTTAACTTTCTTATTAACATCTCGGTGGAACTCACGGTACAGAATATAAGTCCATATACACCTGCACAATTTGAAAATTTTCTTTTCTGCTATTAGGTCTCCACAGTTGTGGCACTCCTCCCATCAGCTGACTTCTACATAATAGAGAAATCCTCCATCTCAGTCCAGAATACAGCTCTGTTCCCCGTCATGGCCCACATGAGGACCGTGGAGGCCATGCTGTTTGCTCTGCTTGAGCCAAGAAACACACTGCCCGAGGCCAACATTCCTCCAAGGTGGGAAACACTTACATGACATCTATTTTGAAATGGGCTTTCGCCTGTTATTTTTTTGTGGCAACTGTTTGAAGTCAGTGACGGTTCATGAAATGACTTTTCCCTCCTTCATTTCTTCCTTCCTTTGCAGAGTTTTGAACATGATGCGACCTGCTGTGGGACGTCACTTTGGACTCATGGTGGGCGAGTCGCGGACCAGCGGAGCGCCGACATTGCGACAGCTGATGACGGAGTCGGTGACACAGAAGCTTCCCAGGATAAACTTCCCCCCGGCGCTGCTGCTGAAGCACAGGAATTCTTTCCAGATGGGCAGCAGAAGAGGAGGGGAGGAACTCTGTGACGCTCTGCTTCAGGCTGTGGCTTTTTACGAGCTGCTCGGTGAATCTTCCAGTTAGCCACCACATGGACTGATCTCATGCCTGAACCGTGCACCGCATCCACCAAAACAAACCTCCTGGGTGGCACTCTGAGCCCTGTTAGACTTTTACCAAACATTTACCTCTTGAACAGATTTGGTGGTTGCTGATGATACATTTAAAGTATTGAAAACTTTTACTGTTACATGTTGTCTGCCATCTTCCTGCTGTCTGAGGTTTTTCACTCTTGTTGGTTTGTATTAAAATGTCTTATGGATTATGCAATAACTTTTTCCTTTTTTTGATGACAATGAAAAACACTGTAATGATCTCACAAGCAACCCACATCAGTACCTGAACAATCAAAGCACTTTACATTCTTTAAAAATGATCAACATAATTTACAAAAATATATTTTTTATTTACTTTTCATGGTTACACATACATGTAAATAAAACATGATTTCTCATCTCAACTGCATTAAATTAATTTGACAGTATTTAGGTGGAAATAGCACTCAAAATGAATAAAATAAATGCACAGTAAAATAAATACTGAGTGGAGTAAGGTGAGGTAGTTTATGAGGTTCACTATGAGAAATCTTCTGCCAGGAGTTGAATAGTTGACTTTGAGAGGCCCAGGTGTTTGCTGCTGAGGTAGTTCAGGCACCTAATGTATGGGGATAAATCATTTGAATTTTGTCTGCAAATATTTAGTATTATTTTGATGTTAAAACATTATTTTATCCAACAGTGATTCAAATGGAAGACATGGCTGATAACATTAGTTGGATTCAACAAAAACAACCATCATCTGCCTTTCACTGCCACACGGACTGCTCTGATGTGACTGCGTTTATTATAGATTTCATTTATTAAAAACAGTGCCTTCATTTTAAATGGCTCGCTGTTTGTACTGATGACAGCTGGCCTCATGAAATGAAAGTGAATTTAAATCTGTACTGTGTCTGGCTCACCTGACTGGCTCCTCTTTCTGTTCCTGCGCTCTCTGAAAGCGACAGATGCAGCGGAGGACCGGCATGTAGTCGACACTCACAGCTCGTCTGTTCCCCAGCAGGCTGAAGGATTTACTGCCGAGCACCGTCCTGCTCAGCTCATACCTCCTTTTGGACACACTGTAGGGACAGGCACGAGTATGGGGTGGTGAAAAACAGTTGCTTTGTGCTTTGTAAACAAAAAAAAACACACCAGTCATTTGACAGACTGAAATGCCAGGCAGAGTTGAGATGGAGAATAGACTCACCTTGGTGCACACAGAGGTTGAAAACTAAAGCTGAGGCTCTGTCTTTTAGAAGAGGCAGGTAGTGTCAGCCTCCCCCTCCCTGTGTCTCCCAGCTCCTGTCTGTATTTTTGGGCTTCAGTCCACGTCTCAGACACTCGGCAACAGCACCTGTGACACCCCAAGCCCTCAACAGCAGCCTGAATATCCACCAGTCTCTCCTGGCTCTGAATCCTGCTCACCTCCTCGTCCTCGCTCAGCTCATCCAACAAGCCATCCTTTATCTCAGCTCCTGTCCAGACAAACGCTTCAGGTCGGCATGAGCCTGAAACGAGCGGTGCTGCAGCAGCTGGCATTGTGGAATCAAGGAACGACATGAGGTCGAAGAAGTCGGTCAAGGCATCCAAACAGTCGGTCTCCACTCTGGCTGCATTTTCTTCAGTCTCGTCTCTTGAACTAGGGGCCCTCTTTGATTTTCTTTGAGGATTTTGTGGCAAACTGGAAGATGATGTGGCGTCAGAGATTGCTGTGATATATTTCCTTCTGCTAAGCCTGGAGATATTCCTAACAGATTTGCTGTTGGTGGCCGATGCCTTTCCACTGACATCTCCATCCAGCTGCTGGATGTGAAGATCAGTGTCAGAGGGTGCCAGCTCCCTCTGCAGCCCAGAACAAGTTCCCTTGGCCCCGACGGGTAGGAGAAGCTCCAGGTTGGAGTACAGAAGAGGAACACCTTGTCTCCAGCTCTCAGCTAGCAGCCTCAGGAGGTTGTTCATGTCCAGTTCAGACCAGAACTGACACTGAAGAATTAAAGAAAGTATGGACAAATGAAGTAGAGCTGCAACAATTAATCGATTAAATTAATCACCAAAGGGTTTCAATTCTCTGATTCCAGCTGCTTAAATGTGAATATTTTCTGGTTTCTTTACTCCTCTATGACGGTAAACTAAATATCTTTGAGTTGTGGACAAAACAAGACATTTGAGGAAGTCATCTTGGGCTTTGGGAAACTCTGATCGACATTTTTCACAATTTTCTGACATTTACAGACCAAAACAACTAATCAACAGATTAATCGACAATAGAAATGATCGTTAGTTGCCGCCCTAAAAGGAAGTTATTTTTTCATATACACCAGGTGAAGATATCAATACTTGCCTTCAGAAGGTTTAACAGTTGGTGTCGGGTCACAGGGTGGAGACCCAGCATGCTAGCAGTGCAGCCTCGGTCGCAATGAGGAAGCTGGGAGTCTACATCGTCTCCTCTTTCAGTAACACTCGAGTCTAGATAAGGAAATAAAAAAAATCCTGCAAATCTGTTGTTTCTCGTAACAAAATCCTTGTCTATAATAACAATAATAATACAATGATATATTTATTTATATAGCACTTATCAAAACAAAGTTACAAAGTGCTTCACATAAAAACAAATGACCTTAGCAAGATCAAAATAAAAGTATTAAAGAGCAACATACAAAGTAAAATAGTAAATATAAATAGAATAAAAACTAAAATCAGGTGAAATCAGGGAAAGTAGGTCAATAAAAGTAGGTTTTGAGTTTAGATTTAAAGGAAGCCACTGACTGAGCCCGTCTATAAGGGGACGTGATTGTGATTTATTTAGAGCGACTTACGTTGTACACGAGTAGACTCCTTAGGTGAGCCTCCACCCCGAGATGCCCGTCCTCCACCGCTGTGCACCCAGAGCTGCAGCTGCAGCAGGCAGCGCCTGACGTCACCTCTGGACAGTCTGAGGAGGCTGCCAACATCGTCCAACTCTAGTCGCACATTCTCAGCCAGACCCACCAGCTGCAGGTAGCTACAGACGTTCACCTTGGAAGAGATGGAGTGAGTTTATGGCAAAACTGGGACTTTCTTGCTCATATTTCAACATTGCTCCCAGTAGGACTGGGATTCTTATTACACGGTTGGGTTGAATACACGATTCTGATTGGTCAATCACGGCGTTCTACGGTCTGTTATTTCTTTATAGCAGACCGTTGCTATGTATAACAGACCGTTGCTATGGGCGCAGTTCGGATGTCGGACTCTGGAGGACCATTTTTGCGTCAAATTATATATTTCTTTAGTAAGTAGCTGTGTAATAAGCGGGATAATGTACAGCTAGTGGGTCATTGTTGTGAAATAAACTGCAACGCCTTGTCAGGGTTTCTTTCCCAACAATGACCGGCTCGCTGTACATTATCCCTTACATGTGCAATATCAATGTATACTAAACTGCAATATCAATATTCTGTGCAATATCAATGTTTCATATGTACAAATGTGAACTCCATTCAGTCTGTCTACTACTGTAATCTGCTTTTTTACTGTTTACTTACTATATCTTTACTATTTTCTTAATTACTGTTTACTTCATTATTTATGATATCTTGTTTTTTCTACTGATGCCTCTTGGTGTTAGACTGTCCCCTTTGCTGCTGTGACACTGCAGATTTCCCGGCTGTGGGACTAATAAAAGACAACATCTTATCGTATCTTATCTCTTATCCTATTTGCTCTAGTGATTCTGCATGTGTTGGGAGCCTTTAATAGTCCACTGAGCAGCCAGGCCTAGCAGAGTTTTTTTTTGTCACAAACATACACGAGAAGTGTGAGCTACTTCAGGAAACGAAGTACGAACAAACAAAGTTGTTGTACAAGAGAGTAGACATAAAAATCTGACTTACCGCTGATGGGGTTTTGAAAACGATCTCCTCCAAGCTGCAGTCGAATCTCTCTCTGAATGAGGGATCTGAGGAAGACATTCATTTTGCATCAAAGCTCGTCCTTAAATCTACTCTATTCTAAAATTACACAGTGTGTGCATTTACCATCGGTGGTCAGTACGACTGGTCTTTTAGTGGTCGCCATGAAAGTCTTGATGGCTGCGAGGAAACCAACATCGTCATCAAATATGACATCAACCTGTGGGAGCAGACAGTTTCAAAAGGGATCAAACCAGACCAAACACGGCTCATGTGTGTTCTCATAACCGTTAAATTATATGGCTTACAGTGTGGTGTTGCCAGATGGTTTACCTCTTCAAACAGAATGAGTGATGTGGCTGTCGTTTTGTTCTGCGGCACTGTTTGATCAGAGCCTGGTGATGGGTTGCATGATTTCTCGCTGTCTGGTTTTTCAGATGGCGATAGACCGCCGAAGTGTAAGTGATCTGCTTTGGCTTTCATCTTAAAGTAGTTGGCCAAAGTGACCGTTGCTGGATTTGTTTTTCGATTGTGACTGGAGTGGCCAAATTTCTGTGCTCCTCTCTTTTTTGAGGCATTTTTAGGACGCACTGTTTTTCCTGTGAAAGAGATGAATACAAATGCCTGTAAAATGTATCAATATGACATTGAGGCCACTACTGTCTACAGATATACATTTAAACACTACACAAACCTGTCACCATAAGGTGTTTAACCTTCTTACAAAACAATCTCTGTTGCAAGCTTGTCTAAGTAAGTAAGTAAGACATTTTCTATGATTATTTGGATTTCAATGAGCACCATGTCATCATCTATCTATGTCGTACCAGGTAAAGTCTCAGATTTAGGAGTGCAGCTGTTGGTGTTGTAGTTGTTGAAGTAAGTCGGCTTCAGTGGGTCCTTCCCCGACATCTCCACTAGGTGGGACTGGGTAGCTTCCTTCAGCTGGGACAGAACATGGCGGCCGCTGCGCTGTGAGGAGCAGTTCACCTCGAATACCTTTGATTGCAAAGGAAAAGGAAAATTAAAAGATAATTCCTTTTATTTAAATGTGATGTGGAGATGATTCTTTGCTGTGAAAGCAGGGTCTAGTTTCACAAACTGCTCTGGTAAGCAGTGGTGTAATGTAACAAAGTAATAATACTTCATTACAGTACTTAAGTATTTTTTGGGAGTATCTGTACTTTACTTGAGTTTTTATATTTCTGTCAACTTTCACTTTTACTCCACTACATTTCCTAAATAAAATGTGTACTTTTACTCCGATACATTTGCCCTAAGCATCTTCGTTACTCGTTACTATTGCAAGCAAGCAGGTTTGGCAAATCAGTGGTCGATCGATTTCCGCTCAAGTCCAGGCAGTCGGCATGTTAGATCATGCTACATGCTACTTGCGACTATCAGGGAAGGAAAAACTGGATTTTGTTCTTTAAATCCTTTAAGCTGTGGAGGAAGTGTATAGGAGTTACTTGTAATTTTACTTTCAATACTTAAGTACCTTTAATATCAGAACATTACTTTTGATACATAAGTACAGTAAATATCAGACATTTTAAGACTTTTACTCGAGTAATATTCTAATAGGTGACTTTAACTTCTACTAAAGTCATTTTCTGGTTAGATATCTGTACATTTACTCAAGCCTGGCTTTCAGGTACTTCATCCACCACTGCTGGTAAGAGCCACAAAATACCAAGTAATTCATTTTGACCATCAATTTCAAATTTTACTCGCTTTCATTTAAGATTAGCAGTGTCATAAATGAACTGTTGATTTTTGAGACTATTGCCAAATGGCCACACAATGTATTTCAAATTCTTGATCTTCTCTGAGGCCAAAGAGTCAAGAGACATCATTTCAATGAGCTACAGAGCAGTGTGTATTTAAAGATATGAATATGGATTCAGATTATCAGCCTTTGGCAGCATGTATACAAAGATATTGGTCCTGTTTGAATCCAACCTTGAAGCCGAGCTCCTGAGCGCAGGCGTACACCGAGGCGGTCTTGCCCACACCTGGAGGTCCTGTGATCAGCATAGTGTTGCACAGCGGCTCTCTGTCGTCCTCAGCCCCAGCCTCACCCTGGAAGTCTCCACAGTCCCATGAGTCTGCACGGGAGGAGGACAGTTGTGACTTTTCCAACCAAAAATCCCCACACATGGACAATTCTGTGAGTCCTGTGGATGGATACTCAAAAATAAGCAGGCTTGTGACACATTTTTGGTCACGGCTGATTGGAAACCACATTAAAATGTTGACCCTAAGCTGAGATACAAGAGCAAATGTTAAGTGTGACAAATGCCAACTCATACCGTTGCTTTTTTCTTCTCGTTTCCTCTCCATTTTTCTCCTCTCGTCACAGTCGGCTCTTAGTTTCCATTTTTTCAACCAACTGAATTCAAGAGAATCCCGGAAAAATAAAGTTTATGCTCAGGCTAGGCATCAACTAACGATTATTTTCATTGTCGATTAACCTGTCGATTATTTTCCCGATTAATCGATTAGTTATTTGGTCTATAAAGTTTAAGAAAATGTCCATCAGTGTTTCCCAAGCCCAAGGTGACGTCCTCAAATGTCTTGTTTTGTCCACAACTCAAAGATATTCAGTTTACTGTCATAGAGGAGTAAAGAAACCAGAAAATATTCACATTTAAGAAGCTGGAATCAGAGAATTGTTCTTCTTAAAAAATGACTCAAACCGATTAATCGATCATCAAAATAGTTGGCAATTAATGTAATAGTTGACAATCGTTGCAGCTCTAGCTCCCACTGATTTCAAGTCCAATATATCAGAGAAAGGGTGAGGGAGCTGATTAAATATAACTAACCTTTGTAATTTATTCACAGAGGCAGAGTTGCCAACGACTTCACTTGAATGCTGAGGACTGTATTTGTCTGTCCAGAGAACGTCCTCAGAATCTAGACAAAAGAAAGAGGAAAGAAAGTTAATTTCCTGCTATTTAAAACATGTCATAACTTTATCATCATATGACAAGTTTACCTCTTTGGAGGACATCAGAGGTTCTGAGTAACTGGCTGTAATATTCGGTGCGATTTATCAATCCAGAGTGCGGCTCACAGTGGTTCACCACCAGGCCTGCTGGGCTCCCACTTTGCTGCCTCAGTCTGTGAGTACGACTCAGCTTGTTGCTTCTTTGCTGCTTCTTGACCATCAGGACAGGACTTTCCTGGACATCCTGTGCCGGCACATGACAGTGATCCATACCAACTGCACCCTCTTCAGTGAGAGGACTAGACCTCAGACGTTTGGGCACCCTCTCAGAGCTTTCATTTCCCCGCTTTCTCTTCTCTTTTATGTGGTTCTGTGGGGAGCTTAGATTTTCTGCTTTGGAAAGGAGAGAGAGGCATAACTGGACATGGCACCACGAGTTCAGTTGGATGGTTAAATATAGCATTCACCCTGCTTAATGAATGAATAAATTAAACCTGCGGTAGGCAGAATATTTTTGGCATCATTGGGCAAAAATTCCATAATAACCTTTCAGCATATTGTAATTCAAGTGTTCTGAGAGAAAACTAGACTTCTGCACCTCCTCATGGCTCTGTTTTCAGGCTTTAAAAAAATCTAGCCAGTGACAGGGGACTCAATCACAGGTAATTTCAGAGAGAGAGCGTTCCTATTGGCTGTTCATTCAACGGAGGCAGCTGTCAATCACTCGTGAACTCTGATCAAACGGTCAAACTAGGCAGCGCTAATCAAATATGAATCAATATTCTGTTACTGTAATGCCTATTTCTCTCCTTAGATGTTTTCAGAAACATCTTGTAGTGTAATGTTTAGCTGTAAAATGAGAAAGTTTACTCCGGCCGGTGGGCGGTGCTTGGTATTTCCTCAACTGATCTCAACACTGCCAAGTCACAAACTTTCTCATTTTACAGATAAACAGTACACTACAAGAAGTTTCTGAAAACATTTGAGGCGAGAAATAGGCATTACAGTTGCAGAATATTGATTCATATTTGATCAGCGCTGCCTAGTTTGATCGTTTGATTGGAATTCGCGAGTGATTGACAGCTGCTCAGAGATGGCAGGCTCCGGCTCGGCTCTGATTGGTTATTTTCCTCCGGTCTGTGAAATGTTACAGATGCCATTAGGAGCACCGAAGGACACAGAGGCGCGTGATTTTTCAGATTACCTGTCTCATGCACTACTGTCAGGATATAGTGACCATTTTATGAAAAATAACTTTTTTTAATCATATTTGCTCCATTTCTACCTACTGCAGCTTTAAAGGATTGAATGCAGAATAACAACAGACTGTTGCTCTATCGCTCTCACCTGTGGAGCCAAAATCCTGCAGCCTTTCACTCGCTTTTTTCTGCAAAGTGCTTAACACAGTTTGGACTGGAAATGCTTGGTTGGAAGTTTGGATTTCCTCCAGACAGCTGTGCAGAGCTGAGGGTGACAGCTGTCCTCTCCAGGAGGACCTCTTTCTCTCTGTCAGGTGAGAAACTGTTGATAAACGCTGCTGACTTTCCACCAGCTGCACATCTTCAGTCTGAGGAGGAGGAGGGAGCACTGATTCCTGCAGCTTCTGACCCAGCCTCCCATCACTGCTCCGTTTACTCTTGCTTGCAAGTAAGAAGATTGGTGCAATTTTAATGTCTTTTGCGCAAGAAGTCTTCCTCTGCTCCAGTTTTTTTCTGGTGGAAATGCCTGCAGCAGCAACATCTTTTGCTGCCAGAGAGGCTGAATCTCTTTCTGCTGATGTTTCATCATTGGAGCAGCTCGACACCAACGTTATCACCTCGGCGCTTCGCTGCTGCTGCTCTTTGCTCGGACATGAAGGATCTTTACATTTCTTGCTCCGTTTGAGTTTGTTTCGCATCGTAAATAACTCTAAATTCAAAGACCTTTAGCTTTGGCGCTTGGTTGTCACGCATGATGCTGCGGTAACGTAGCGACGGTAACAAGGCAAAAGTGCCAATTTTATTTTACACCGACAAAGCTAGCCATGTTAACTATGTAGGTTAGCTAAAGTCATTACAGTGTAAACATGCAAAAGCTACAAATAAATAAAGTAAACTTCTGTTCACTTTAACGGTTGTTGTTGAGTCGAAAACGTTGCAGCCAACTTCTATGGAGTGACGTTTAAAACGTGCGCCAGAAAGGGTGTAGCCAAAGATCGTATATATCGCAGACAAATCACACGGAGGCTTTCGTACAGTTTAACAAGTGAACCGAACTGATTCCGATATGAAAAAGTCGTTAAAGCTACACATCACACAGGCCTAAACGTTGTTAGAAAATGCTGATGGTATTACTAAATAACTTTAATGGTCGTGGAGTACATATTTTCCTCTAAAATCATGACTCAACACTCTTATTTTTTTCTCCCTCAGAATTAAGTGCAGAGTGGTACCTCTTGCTGTTTTCTCACCAACTTTTGTGTGTCTTTTCTTTATCTTCCTATTTTGCTGGTTGATTGCATGATTTATTGCCAAGTGGGTTATTCAACATTCAATGCATACAATAAACATGTTAAGAGGAAAAAAATACAGGCAAAGTACTGCAAAAGACAAGAATATGAATATTGAAAAGAAAAATTACAATAAAAGTATGAAAAAGATACTATAAACATGTAGAATATAACTGTTTTGTTGTCCTAACTAAAAGAAAACAGCTTGCCGCAAAGTCTAAATGCTCTATATTGAAAAAGTAGGTCCCTTGAAAAGTACACTGCTTATTCGGTAGATTAATAGTCATGGGACAACTTAAAAAAGAATGTTAAATTAGGTGTGTGCCAGTACTTGCTTTTAGTATAAATGGTGAACATGTTCTTGACTGTCCGCAGGTCCTTCCTATTGACCAGACACACATTGAGGACCAGCTTAGTCCAAGATGCTTTTCACCAATATTAACCTAACAAACCTAGTATCTGCCTTGAAAGAACACAGCTTAAAGCACAGGGAATTGAAATGTATGGTCTGAAGCATTCACTACCTTGACTGGTATCAGCTTTTACCTGTGTGACCCACCTCAATTTGTGCCTCATAGGCAAACTGTGGAAGATGGCGCACACCCTTTGACCTCCTCATTAGCTTATCTAAAGAAATCAGAGACAGATGGCGTTGGAGGGTCAGATCAGGCCAGCAACCACCAGGACTCTATTTACTGCTCCCAGGCTGAAAATAAAGGGGACAGTAGAGGTATCTTTGGAGGACAACCCCAGTCAAGTTTTATCACAGCACCAACTGTGTCGAGAAGTCCTCAACCGAGAGTCACCCGAAGAGAGAGATGCTGTCTGACCGAATAAACACAAAAGACTAAGGAGTTTTGGCTAGAATTATACCAACTCTCTTATAATATCGAATCTCTTATTATATCTAAAATGTTTTGATACCAGCAAGAAGACTGAGGGAGAGAAACTGTGCTTTAACAGATGCAGTGTGAACTTCCTCGAGTCGTAGAGAGAAAAGACTTCCTGACAGACTCTCAGAAGAGTTTCATTATTAACCTTTAAAAAAAAAAAAAAGAGATAAAGGGAGACTCTAAGAGGCAGAAGAGTTTTGAGTATTTCTTTCCTTTAGATGGAAGGCAGACTAGAGTCTGCAGAGACTTCTTTCTGAAGACGCTTGATGTATCTGGGAAATTTGCACGGTCTGCACTCTGGTTAATCCTTTTTTCTCTTGGTATTCACTGGAGACGTGCAGTTTCATTTAGCATGTAATTCATATTCAGTGAACATTCATTATAAAAACAGCTGAACTTGAAAGCTCATTAGGACCGGACCTCAGCCACCGTGATGCACTGCATGAAAAATCAGCAACATTAAGTTTACTGAACATTTTTTATGAAATTAATTTTGTGTTCATTCTTTACCTTGAAAACAAGAGTTTAAAAAATTGTCTTGTTCTCAAGTACGACTGTTCGATGAAAGACAATCTGGTGATGAGGACAGTGTGACGTGGTCAAAAGCTCCAGAAAAAAGTGAGTAAGTGACTTTCAAGTTAAGAAAAGCCAACGGTTTTGCTGCTTTGGATTTTGTTATCCCAGAGACCTATAATACAAATGCAGCTGACCATTTCTTTAAGAAGAAACAGCTGCTATTGAAAACATCTACATGTGAAATATCTCCAGATTTCTGCTGCATGAATTGTTTATATATAATTTAAAAGCCGAGGTTTTAGCCTGGAGGGAATGGTATTATTCAGACTGGGTTATTATACGAGTGGAATTGCTAAGTAGAGACCATGATGGAGAGAGTGTAATGATGCTCGTGTCCCAAAGTGCTGAAGAATTACAGCCATGAATAAAGGTCAAATGTATTTTATTTCTTTAAATATAAAAATCCCCCTAGCCAGAGTGTACAGTTCACAATTTTTAACAGGGTGTTTTGACAATAATGGTGAATATGTCTCCCTTTTTCCAGATGAATACAGAAACCTTCCATGAATATTGGAGGGAGGAAAAATATATTGTTAATTTGGTTGTCCACAAGGGAAGTCTGATGAAACAGTGAGTGATCACCAGTTCATGTGCACACTACAAAAACACAACTACTGCTGCTTTAAAAATAACTTGTTGTGGAATGAACAAAAGAAAAGATGCTAAATAATATACAGAACTAAGAGACGGATGAAAATATTCCCCTTTGGCATAAACCGCACCAGAAAACTGACTTGGAGCTGAAAACCAACCATCTAATAAACAGCATATTGCTTTGAGAGAACGGCAATCTGTTAATTATTGGATTCAGAACAGCTAAACATTCAATGTGATTATGATGTAAACACATTTCTGTCAATAGCCACCGATCCTCAGTCAGAACCCATTCTGAAAAATACAGGATTAACATTGTGATTGCAACATGTTCAAACCTCAAAGTGAAAAGAAACTACAGGTGAACAGAAACTGTTGACTTCTATATCTTGAATGCTATGCACTCAGCATGATACATGGGGTGATGTGCTGCTGGTTGTTTCAGTAAATAAAATATTCTGAAAAGTTGATTTCCCTGGCTTTCGTTGAGCTATTATCAACGCAGGCCAAAAGGCTTAGGGGTGATGAAGTGGGAGTTTCAGCATGGACCCAAATCTGAATTTATTCTCTCGTCCAGGATCCAAAGCTTACAGTATACTGTATATCACTATTGTCATGGCAACCTACCAGCAAAGCCCACAATCCGTTTTGGGGTCCTAACACAAGCTTTATATACTCTAGACATTGATGCCAATAGTGTGGATTTTTACTGTAACGGTATGACCCTTCAAATTAAATGTCATTCACAACAGTGAAATAAAACCCACTCGAGTTTCTCCACTGATGACAGTGGAAACGCTGCATTTAACATTTGGCGCAGCATGAATAATAATAAAAGAAAAAAAAGACAATTTCAAGGTAAGCTTTCTAAATACAAACACCAAGTGCTAAAATAATCAGCTAAAAGGATAAGTTCTCAACAAGGTTATTGTGTACGTGTACAAATAATCAAGAGTGACAAATGTTACCAGTACAGTCTGAACTGTAGTCTCGATACAGTTGTCTTTAACATGGACATACCAAAGGCAGTCGTTTGTTCACTCCCTCACCCAAACACAGATACTTCGGCGGCTCCTACAAAATGCATATTAAGTAGGTTCAACTTACATCATCCGGACCTTAAATTCCTGGTTTGTGTAGATGTGGGTGATTCACTTTTATATTGTTCATATTTGGTTCAGTTTCTCAAGTTCCAAAAACTTGTTTACCTTGTATACTGGTCTGCTTCAGGTCAGATCCTCCGCTGACCAGTTCTCCCACCTATCTAAGCACCAAAGGGTCGGTAATGTTCATTGAAGAAGAAGAAGAAAAACAAAACAAAGCACGACAATCGTTGTTCCATCCATCCTACATCAGTCCGTTAGTGCGCTTTTTGTCCTCTTGCCCTGTTTCCCTCCAGTGGAGGTGACGGCGTTGCCGTTGCAGGCTCCTGCTGGTACCAGAGTCTGGTCCTGCTGCTCCTCCGCGGCGTCCGGAAGCTCCTCTTGGATCTGTCGCAGACGGGCCATGGCACGGTCGATGGTGGCCGTGCTCACCAGGTTGAAGTCGTGCATGCTGACTAGATGCAGGAGGAAGTTGCGGCAGAGGTTGCGGCGGATGATGTGAGCACCGCAGTTCTCTGCGAAAAGCATGATGGCCTGATTCATCTGGTTGTCTGCTATGAAACTGCCGGGGAAACGGAGAACAGAGGAGTTCAGTTTCTAGTGTTTCAATAGATTGATGGGGCCAGAGCAGCTGTAACTACAATATGGGACAACTTAGGGCTGGGTATCGTTGAAAAAATGACGATGCCAGTACCAATACCCTTAAACTGTTATCGATACCAATAGAGTTTCAATACTCATCATGTAAAGGGAAGCTGTGTGTGTCCCTCTGGCTTGCCAATCGCCGCCTCACATGCAGAGCAGTTACAGCTGGTAATGATGACCCCCAACTACTTCTCACGTACCCGTACTTCATGACATGCAGGTTCCACAGCTTCATCACTTCCTTCTCTCCCTCATTGACATCTGTGAACTCATCCAGTTGCTGCAGGTAAAAAACACAAATAAAAATGACAAATTATGATACAACTGAAGACCTTAACCTTTGCTGTTATGTCAAATACTCCAATACATGTGAAGAGATTGTAATGAAGTTTGGTCCCGAGAGCAATGGAACCATTTTAATGATGATCAATTCATTTGAGGTATTTTCTCTTGGCCCCGATAGTGAAATTACTGTAATATTGAGAGAGGCTACAGCAAGTAACGTTAGCAGGTTCAGGAAATATAACACTGAAGTGGTAAAAATGTCGTGTTCGAGTGTAAGAGCAAGCTGAAGAAGTGTTCTGTGTTGGCAATAGTTTTTTCGCTCTGAGCACTATTAAGTTATTTATGGGGAGCAGGGCTGACCCAAATGCTTTGACTCTTTGTTGCCATGGTAATCCGACACCAAAATCAGTACTCCAAAGCTTCATTTTTCCCTCCTCTTACGATTTTATTCTCTGGGCACCTCTGAAACACTCACACACAGCCACTTTTATTCTATTTAAATCATTGTAAGAGTCTGATTGTGAAGGTTTCCTGGCCTCAGTCAAGGTTACTACACAGTGTTTCCTTAGATTTCATTACTGAATTCTTGCTGGATCACAAGGTAGGAAAAAAAACAAACTGTTTTGTAACCCGTGCCCTCAGATTCACAATACATGTGCACAGAATATTACGTGGAGATGAAATGAAAAATGCCTTTTTAACCCTTTTAGATCACATCCCCTGTCATATATTGCACCTATTTAACAATATATGCAAAACAAAATTACGAAACAATCAATTTTGTATACTTATGTCAAAATCCAATCAACTTTTCTTCCTGTAAAACAGACGTGTGCTTACGTAAGCCAGTACTATAAACTTGAAACTCACTACACTGCATGATTGGATACAACTCCCTGTAGCAATATCACTGTAACGTATTAAATTGATACCATAGTAGATAAAAATGCCCAAAAGTACAGTAAGGTCACTATAAAGGTACTATTCAGTACCACAGACTCATTATAAGTTCCCTTTAGAAATACTATAGAGATACATAACAGCAAATAAAATGCCACAAAGTACAGTAAGTTCATATTAAATTTGCTGAGTGCCATAAATATACATTAGTATATAGACAGTGTAGCACACTGCAGAACTACTGGGCACCTGTAGAAAGGACACAATGTGACTGAGGCATTCTTAACGTGCCCCCCGAGCAGATGTAATTCAGTACAAATAGTCTCTGGAAGTACAGTTCACTGTGCAGGAGCCTGAAGTCCAGATGGACGAAACCTAATGATTACACCGATTACAAATCCGTTCGCATGGATTTCCACATCAAGTTTTTTTTCCCTTCCATGTGACCCCAGAGGGGCTCCGTATAAATGCAATTGTTTTAAAAGATAAAAGCGTTGTTGTCGGTCTGAATCAATTATAACTGATAACCAACAACACCAGATGCAGCTTTCCAGTCATAATGCTGTGCTTCCAGCTAATAGTATATATCTCTGCAAAGCATTATAATGTAAGCTGAAGTCTACATTGTGTTTAGGGCTGCAACTAACAATTATTTTCATTGTCGATTAATCTGTCGATTATTTTCTCAATCAATCGATTAGTTGTTTGGTCTATAAATGTCAGAAATTGGAGAAAAATGTGGACCAAAGCCCAAGATGACGTCCTCAAATGTCTTGTTTTGTCCACAACTCAAAGACATTCAGTTTACTGTCATAGAGGAGTAAAGAAACCAGAAAATATTCACATTTAAGAAGCTGGAATCAGAGAATTTAGACTTTTTTTTTTTCTTTAAAAATAACTCAAACCAATTAATTGATTATCAAAATAGCTGACGATTAATTTAATAGTTTAATAATAATCGATTAATCGTTGCAGCTCTAATTATGTTACAAGTTAACTACCCAGATCTCTTGTTGCATACTGACAGGATGTAAAGTAGACTCTTATCATGTCCGTCCTCAGTCCGTCTCAACTAAACTTTAACATTATGTAACATTGAGCCAAGGAACAGTTCTCAATACAGTAAAAACGTGACAGTAATACAGAGGTGTAAAAACCCGGCCAAATTGAGATTCTATGTTTGCTTCAGTAAGTTGGGAGTAACTTGAGAAATGGACCTTTAAGGGCTCCTCCATAAGTGGTGTGACAACTTAATTCAACAGTGAAGCCGGACACAAAACGACGCAATGAATAATGGCTTCTCACCGTGGCAGTTTTCTCTCTGAGCCACTCTGGATCTCTCTCGTCCTCACTGTCCTCTTCCATCTCCTGGGGCCGCAGGGGCATGCAGCTGTCACTGTGGAAGTAGAGGCGGTTGTGTCCGCTGACATAGGTCCTCTGCTGCTCCAACTCTCCGTCCTCGGTCTCCAGGAACTCTGACAGACTCGGTTTGGTCCTCTTGGGCCTTGTGGAAGGGGGAGAGAAAACACATCCTGCATGTACACTATGAACGCTGGAATTTAAAATCTTTCATATTCTCATCTATTAGATATTACATATACTGATAACCTCCATGCTGGTTTCTTCATTTTTTGGTATACATCATGTTTATTTTCAGTGTCAGTACTTTTCTTGTGCTAGATTCAGTAGGCTACCACTGTTAATTCAATGTGTTAGACACATATTTAATCAACATTTAAAGAAGTATCAGACTCGGTATAGGCAGAAGGATTGAGATCGATTGGGTGCTAGTGCACCTTTATCAGGACTTCACATCTTGAAATTCCCATGCTTTTATTTACCACACTTCTTTTTTTTTAAATACCACACCAGTATTAGAAACCTGCAGACTGAAAAGAGCTGATCTATTTAGGGTCACCTTCTAAATCTGTTTTAACCCTGCTCACTGCTTATGAACAATTCATTGGAGTTAATTCAGTCGATAACTAACTCATCTCTAAACCGGACTGAATGAAAATCTAATTAAATTGAAAATAATTTCATTGTCTGACATGCTTCGAATTTGAATACGAACACTGCTTTTGAACGGAGGTCACGAGTTTACCTGCAGACCAGTATGTGAGTTACAGCAGTCCTCTTAACTGGGCCGTTGCGGCTGAAAGCGAAGCCGGGTTGGCTGTGGATGTCCTGAGGGTTGCCAACGTACGAGCCGTCATAGCACTCATTGATGGACACGTCTATCCTTGCTCCTTTGGGGTGAGGCTGCAGATTTAAAAGAAAGAAAAAGGCATCAGTGAAATTCTACAGGAAATTGGCCCGATGCATATTGTGATTAAGGGGAACCTGGCACTAGCTGTCAAGGTAAGAAGTTTGATTTCTCAAAGGGGAACCTGGCACATTAATGCTTTGGATTAAAGTACCTGTTCAGACAGAGAAACAGAGGGTTCCCTAGAGAAAGAGAAGCAACTAGCTGCAATTAAAAAAGTAGGTAGACTAGTTTTCTAAGACCCCTTGTTAAACACTGGGGGCCCTTTGTGGTTTGACAGATGATTTGCACGGCAACACCTCAAAAGTTTAAACCATTTTAAAGGTGCTAAATGCGATTATGGGAGCATTTCTATTGCCTCCACACGGCTCTCAACATGGCGATGATGGAGCCGGCGACTCGTAGCTAACAGCGAGAAAAACAAACAAAAAAAACCCGGCAACACTGCTGTTAACCTGGGTGGGGGGGAAGCTTTACATACTAGAGTTGTTCCGATACCAATACCAGTATCGGAAATGCTTCCGATACAGTTTAAGTGCTGGATCGGGTATCGGCGAGTACGCGAGTCTATGCACTGAACGATATTACGTTATCATATCCTTTATCAGTTCATTTACGCGACACAGGACCAACAACAACACGTGTCACCCACTACCCGATGCGTTCATCCTGCCCGATTGGTACTGCGTGTGTGCAACTCTCAACAGAGATGAGAAAGAAGCAAGATGGCTCACACACTCATTAGCTACTCCTATCATCAGCTCTGGAAAAAAAACCATTGCTGCGTCCGAAATCGATGTGTTGCAATTGTATGCATTTGTTCATGTTTTACAAAGGGTTTAACCTGAGCCAGGCAGCAAGCATATCACATCCATACAGGGTTAGTAGTATACAGCTGTTAAAAAATAATAATAGTATATATTTTTGTTTTAAACGCAGTGGTATCGGATCGGTACTCGATATCGGGCCGATACGCAAGTTCAGGTATTGGTATCGTTCAGGAAAAAAATGGCATCGGAGCATCTCTATTACATACTCACTCTCAATGGAGACCAGAGCTCCCGCACAGCATTTTTGGCTGTTTCACATCTGTAGACTTAAACATTGCTTGAAATCAGGTAGTGTCTTGCGAAGACACGCAACTAGCCCAACCAAACACACTCAGTTCCTTACCACATAGTTGAAGATGAAGCGGGAGTGGGAGAGTTTGAGGTGTTTGAGCAGGCTGTAGAGTTTGCTGCAATTCAGGGTACACCAGGGACAGTGAAGATCATCTCTTGCCTCTGTTTGCTGCCGCGTGTTATTGTTGTACAAGAACTGAACACGGACAGATCACATTAGTAACAAGGTAAACCAGAGAGGGTCTAAACCTCCAGCAGATGTAAATGGATGATTCTATTCTAGCATCACAGAACATCAGAGTCACTGTCACATTTTGGTACACGAAACCCTCAGGACCGAGTCTTGATGAACAATTACACACCAGTACATTTTCTTTTCTACAGTATCAAAATGTGACAGTAATTTCAAACATGTTTTAAAATGTCAGAAAAAAACAGACCACAAAAACATTTTGCTTTTCGGCAACCTCGCCAAAAGATATTCTTGTAAATCAGTGTCCCAGGCCCAGTTTGTATTTCTCACTGTGGTGTGGTGTACCTGATAAAATATACGTAGCTTCTGCCGCGGCTCACACAGGACCTGCTCTTTCCTCGTCTGAATGTCTGTGCTCACTGACTCTTTCACTGCTGATGGGAACAGATGGAGAGGTCAATCACCAATTTGATTGGATACATTCAACATGTATTTGAGCAACAAAAAAAAAATGGAGAAATTGTATCGTTTCGCCCATAACATCAAGATTTGAAATGACAAGCACACATATCACTGTTGCTAAAGCCCCTTTCAGACATGGAATATGCAACATTGCTGGCTTCGTTTACCTGTTGAAGTAAAGGCTTTTTGGCATTCAAACCCGACAGGTCTCTGTTGTGTTAAATGTTCTATTATGGTTCCGTTCAAACGATGACAAGACCATTAAGGCCCCGACACACCAGGCCGACGGTTAATTCCGGGCCGTCGGTGAGCGTCTGTCGGCCTAGTTTTTGCGGTGTGTCCCGCATCGTCGGCTCTAGTCTGCCTGGTCCGATACGGCGGCGGACCCCGTCGGTGAGAGAAATCACTTCAGCTTAAACGAATAAGTGCACGAGAAGAGTGAAGAGTGAAACGCAAGTGAAGAAGGCCAACGAGGAAAAACACAGAGGGCTCTTCTCATTTTTCATCTTCATCTCATCTGATCATTCCAACACACGGATATTTTCACAACGACATGGCCGTCTGGAACGAAGCCAAGTGGTGAGAAAATTGTCGGCAAACGCCGCTTTTGTTTCACGTATGTATCATAAAAACGGCTTGTATATTCGCTGTCCTCGATCGTCCGGTTTCCGTTTTTTAATGATGATACAGACTACCACGTCCTGCTGGTGTGGAGTTATTTCCTCTCACGCAGGCGCAGAACGTCCGTGCTAGTTGGTCGCTGGCTGTAGTCTTTGCGGTGCGTTCGAGCGCAACTTTTTGGCCAAGACAAAGGCGACGTGAGGCAACGCAACAGTTGGCCTTCGTCACCGCTGGTTCTTTGATGTCGGTTTGGTGTGTCTGGGCCTTTACAGGTAGAATAGCAATGCTTGTGTAATATTTGGCTCCTTACTACCACAACAGTTGAAATCTAATAAGTGTGTTTACAGGTTTCTCATGGGTTGCATCAGCGAGGGATTTCAAAACTCATTTTGCAGTTGGATTAATGTTCCTCTGTGGCTTAATTAATGACCATCATGAACCATGAGTGTTGAAGGGAGCCTCGACCCCACTTCCCACTCGCCTAAGCAACCCTGCAGACACTTTAAAATGTACCTTCTTATACATTTCTTCATTAATTAGATATAACTAATATAATTCTGCTGCCTATTTCACACAGCCTGAACAGAGTTAAAAATCATCAAGATGTTAGGTACTGACTCATGCAGCATGCAAACTTTTTTTGCTTGCTTGATATTCACACATACTTCGTGACTTCTACAGAAACATGACTCAGGGCCTTATTCAAAAGAGAGACGTGATAAGTTGCCAGCGCATTCGTGGAGTGCGAGTCTCAAAAGGACTCGAGAGCCATGACTCACAGAGTGCCTTTTGCCAGATTCAGTTACAAATAGACCATCCTACACCAATATCACAGTGGGCGAAAAATCCAAAACCATGACCCACTCAGCTTTAATCAGAGAATCTGGCATGAAATAAAGAAATGATGTTCAGATTGGTGTCATTTATGAACCCTTTTACAACACTTTTCATGAAAGCAGAAGATGAATTAAACATTTATGTCCCCCACCCATCATTCATGGATATTTTCCGCCTCCTGCTCTTAAATGTAACATAGGATTAAATGTAATTGATGTTTCCAAACTAGAATACTGATAGAAATCCTCCACATCACAGCATACTTCTTATTCAGCCTCATATTAAAAAAAGTTCAAACTACCCCGTGGTGTTTTTGTACTTACTCATGAGGGCAGCTCGGTGATTGCTGGTTCTAGTCTCCATGGGGCTGGAGCTGTCGGAGTTGCGTGTAGCAAGGGGTTTTGCCACGGGGGCAGTGGACTTTCCGCTAGCATCACCTGTCCAACGCAGCATGAACTGCAATGTGGGTCCCTGAGAAAATGTCTCAAATGGTGGCAGTCTCTGTGGAACATCATACAGAGTAATGGTCTGATGTGGTGATATGAAGAGGACAACAATTCCTGAAGATATGACTGCCATACAAGCCCCCCCCTTACCTTTCCATCCAGAATGGTTTCCCACGTAGCTCGCTTCTTGCTGACAGGGCTGTCCTCCATCCCTTGCATCGACACCTCGTACTCCCCATCCAGCAGCTGCAATCTCCTGCAGAGAACAAATCAAGAGCGATTTTGAGAGCGAAGAGCGACACGGCAAAAAAAGCGATGTTAAAACTTCAATGAAAACCTTACCTATTCTTATCAAAGACAGTCATCTGCGCAACAAAGGTCTCCGTGGTCTCTCCCTCCTCTCTATGGGATGAACTTCTCTTCTTTCTACTAGGAGTATCTATTACATCTTGGCATAAAACAAAATGAAAATACAAAAATAGAGTGAGAAATTTCATATCCAACCCGCAACTATTTCAGTTACATCTAACATTATTATTCAGATGATGTGCCCAGAGAAAGCTCCTCGCAACCAGCAGCTTTCTGTGGCCTAATTCTGAGCTGTCATAGTCTCCCTGTGCTGATCTCATAACAAAGTGAACTGTTGAAATCATTCATCCCAATGCAACTGTGCTGAAAACAGAGTGTGGATTTCCTACCAATGTTCTCGTTGGCCTCTCCGTTGACCAGACCATTAGTATCCCTCCTCCCTGTGCGTGACACCCTGAACAGGAGCGAGTAGGACTTGACCATGTGGCTGTTGCTGGGCTCAAACTCGTTGCTGGAGACCAGTAAGGAGGGATAGGAGCCATGCTTGGTTTGGTTACTGTCAGGATTCAAAGGCACCTGCTTTTTACCTGTAGGCACTTGCTTTATCGGGCAGCTGACATCCTGAGAGACCAAACCAAAACCAAATTTAAACCAAAACACAAATCACTGGTGAGTTAAATTACTTGCTGCTAAAGTGAGAGACTACCTCATTAGTATTTGACTTTACCTTGCGTTTTTTATGGCAGACTTTGACAAGTAGCACCTCTAAGGACACGGAATTTTGTTCATTTTCTGAATTCTGAGATGGCTTTTCTGTAGGACAACAAAAAGAGTTCAGTATCAATACTTTAGTCCATTTTTGATACACAACAAAATCCCAGATAACATTGAAGTGAAGCACACATGATTTTCATTATGTCCATGCAAGGCTGATGCTATACAAAACGCTGTCTGCGTTGCTCCTGAGGAAAAGTGTCTATTCCTTCTGTCACTTAAAAATATTTTTAGGCAAACCGCTTGCTTCAACACAAATCTTCAGCATGCTAGCAGTTGTTGACTGCAGTTGGGTGGTGTCATGGCAACACAGTGCTGACAATGAGTGGGGTTTACATGTGCACTAGTATCCTAGTTTTGAGTTTTATTCTGGTTTTGATTTTAGACGGGATGTTTACATGAAACATGAGAAACCTGTATACATAATCCTAACAGCATCCAGGTTTCTGATCATCTGTGTGCGGTTGTGTCTTGACCAGGGTTGGAAATTAGCCCAAACCACCGGCAAAATGGTGGTAAAAAATGCAAATGACTGCTAGATTTGCTTCACTCGCCACATCAAAGAACAATGGTAATCTAATGAGTGGCTGTTGGATTACAAAAAAAATAATATTTTCCAACACTGTTCTTGACCGCTCACCATCTGAGCCACTATATTCTGTACCAACAGAGAATGATCAGAAACCTGAATAAGGTGTTGTCATGCCACAATATCCCGTTTTTTATCGGAGCACTCCAGGTTATACCCAGGGTTCCCAACACCAGAGTAAGGTCTTATCCCAGAATATGGTATTTACAGGCAAAACACATAACCATCATTCTCCAAAGACCTGATCAGAACTAGGATACTAGTGTGTAAATGCACTCAACGACAACTGGTTATTGGCCTGGTTAGTGTCTGATGGCAGTCAGAGCATGACTATAAGTTACAAAACAAACACAATTTCTTTACTCAGCCAATTTTCGCTGCAGTTGTGAGTATTTCCCTTTAAACAAATATACTACGCACAAGTACTTGAGTAAAATCTGCTTACCATCCTTATGGAAGAACCCAGTGAAGGTTAACTGTAGATGTGAAGATAAACTGAAGAACCAACAACAATGCACTGGTGAGATTGGGTCATATCAAGTGCTCTAACTATTAATATTAATGGTAATAAATTAAGTCAATACTGTTGACTATCCAGCAATACAAAAAAGGGCACATCAACTCTTGTAGAGCTGTGTTACCTTAGAGAATCCTGCTCTTCTTTCATCCTCTCGACTGTCTGCAACATGTCGTCCACTTTGAACGTTTTCCTGGGAGGGGGGATTACAAGTCACACAGGTTCAAGTATTATTAATTCAGTATTAATTAATTAATACTTTAAATAAGATTATAAACATATCAGGTAGGAATGTTTTCATCTTTTCAAACTCTGTTGATGCATTATGAAAAAATAACTGTTCTTATATCATAACTGAAAACACATCATCAGATTTCATACCTTTTGGCATTTGTTCGGCCATTTCTGTGAGACATGAAGGTGAGCGTCCTGTGCAAAAATATGGGCTGAAAAGGGGAACAATTTTATTAAATCTCTCATTTTAAGTGGGCTGGCTAATCAGTACAATGACTCAAAAGAAAATATAGCAAGGTTAATTCACTCACTGCAATCAAATTCCTTGTGCGGAGGAATCTGTATATCTGAGTTGGTTCTGGAAATAGAAAAAAAGTGTTATTGTGATATCACATCACTGTGTTTTCAGGATAACTTTGCAAAGTTCAACCGGGAGCCCACAAAAATCTGAAACATGAGCATACTGTAAATACAAAAAAAAGGTGCGGTGCTTCTGCTTTCTGAGACAGACCCCTCCATCAGTCTGCTGTCACTCAATATCTCTGTGTCAGCATCTGAGAAATGAATCCATATTATTGCTAACACATGCCAAAAGAAGGGGTGTTAACAGGTGGTGGCTGATGAGGCAAAACACCCAACAACTAAAGGAAAACTGAACATATATTAAACAATCCGTGTGTTTTTATTGATTCCAGTGTGATACCTAAATAACAGTCAGCATCAGATTCGTCTAGTTATAACAACCGATATGTGGAGCTCCCTTTTAGAGAGACAAACTAGGGAGGCCTGTCAGCCAAAAGCACTTATTGAAAACAAAATAAGTAAGTTAAGCGGGTAGCTAAACGCGTGTTTAATGCATAGAAAAGTTCCTCTCGTGTTACTAAAAAACAGAATAGTTGCATTACAGAGTGCCGGGTAGGATCTCACTTTCAAAGGCCTGCAGGAACAGCTCATGGTCGGCCTGGATCTGCTCCATCTTCGGCTTCTTCACAGAGTTCATCATGGCTGATGAGGCGGGGTACACGGCGCCGTTAGCTTTACAACTCGCCCCACTCATAATAGGACCTGAGTTTTGCTAGTGAAACAGCGGGTTAAACACGTTAATAATAATTACAGAACAAATGGTGACAATACAACATGTTAGCCAGCAGGCAAATACTCGCGTTAGCAGTCGAGCTACCTAGCACAATGCTAACATGTTAGTTTGCTTTGGTATTTCAGCGTAGTATCAACTCGTTTATTCAGACTACGATTGACAAAAATCCTAACATCGGTATGTTGTAAATATTGTGTGTAAATAAAGGCAACCCACCCTGGCCGATGGCATTAATTTGTTAGCCTCGCTGCCTCCAGCACAAGCCTGGCAGACTCAACAGCACAAACCCATGAAGATGAAGAGGAGGCGACGAGACGCTGGCTAGTTAGCTCGCAATGCTAGCATGGTTTACTTAGAAAACAAACCTCCGAATTGCCTGAGGTTCCCCCGCATTCAACTGTCACAAATATCGTCTGATACCGGAGCTGGTTGTAGTATTTTTTGGATCAAATGATTGATAATCTATCTGTAATTTATTGTTGGTGTGGCTTCCCTTCAATTTGTACTGAACAACAGAGCAGTAGTCAGTTGTCAGCCAATAGGAGACGGGCTAAGAGAATGCGGCGCTGTGATTGGCCGCTGACCCCCGGAGATGACATACAACCCGCTCTCGCTTTCTGCGATTTTGCGGGAAATCGAGTTTATCAGAATTGTCATCAAGAAAAAAACCCTGTTGCTAAAAAAACCTCTGATTCCTATGAGACTTTACAGTTTGCAGTACATCATGTATGCCATAAATATCCGCTATGAGACTGTACGTTGTTACATTTGTTTATTTTATGGGAAAAAAAATACATGGAACTAAATAGTCTGCAATAAATCCATCTACAATAAACAGTCAAGAGCTGAAAGTAATTATTTTAAGTCTCGGGTTGGTATTATTATATGGCATACACGCCAGATAATTTCATTATATTATATATATATACAAATATATATATATATATATATACAAATATATATATATATATATATATATATATATATATATATAAATATATATAAAAATATATATATATATATATATATATATATATATATATATATATATATATATATATATATATATATATATATAATATAATGAAATTATCTGGCGTGTATGCCATAATATGTAGGTATATATATATATATATATATATATATATATCCGATGAGAGGGTCGTACTGTAAAGGACAGAGGGTGTCATATCCTGTACAGATTATAAAGCCTCCTGAGGCAAATTTGTGATGCATGATTTTGGGCTATACAAATAAAATTGACTTGACTTGGCTATATTATATTATATTATATTATATATCATATTCGTATTTTATACAATCAGAAATATCCTTACTGAAACTGAACATTACAGCAGCATAAATGAGTACACTGAACGTACATCAGTGCAGTATGGTAGGCTACATGGTGATGGAAAACATAATATTTAAATGATAATTTTGTTGATAACAAGACGGCAATTAATAACGTAAAGGGGAATAATTTGTCGTCAGGTTCTTCTGATGTATGCCTGTTTAGGAACCTCTTAATTTTCCTATAACTGTGATTCAGCTCAATGAACATTTTTAAATTATTTTTTTTAATAGTACGAGGGTTAGGTTGTTATTTAATTAAAATAAATAAATAAATAATACATTTCATTAAAAGCAGTGAGGATAGTGTGTCTGCCATCCAAAACATAAAAAGTGATCAGTATATTAGCCGGTTTGAATTTGTTTCGCAATACTTGATCGTGTTTCCCGACGGAGCTATTTAAAGACGGAACCGGAAAAGCGGCGAATCACAACTTCCCCTTTGCTTCCACACATGTGTGAGGGAGAGAATCAGCCTCATTGCTCAGTCTTATGGTATTTCAATATAAAGTCGACATTGATACATATTAATAGCACATAACGTTGGAACCTGAAGCCGTCACGGCTGCGTCGACAGGATGGCGGAGATCGTTCAGCACCGGATCGAGGAGAGGATCCCTGAGCTAGAGCAGCTGGAGAGAGTGGGACTGTTCACCAAGAAAGAAGTCAAGTAAGACCACATAGGACTTACCGCGGAAGGTTTCCACATGTGTTAATTAAGTAGAAAAAAAACATATCACTATAGAAAGGACCTCCAAACCCTGCTTTCGTCTGTTTCTTGTTGAACTCAAGCAGTATGGCACCTTACTGGAAAATGTCAAAAACCAAAAAGCTGTAAAGTCTCTCAATATTTTAAAGGGGGTACATTTTCTTGAACTCTGAAAAGACTTGAAATGAATGGACATTGAACTCCTCTGGCATTAAGTTTTTTTTTAATTTTTTTTAAATTTTTGTCTTGTTTGTTTTGTACTGTTTATTGTATTCCCTATACTTTTGTACTTGTCTTTTGTTGAAAATAAAGTTCTAAAAAGAAAAAAAAAAACTATACAAAGGACACTATTTTGACAAGATTTTGTCGCCACCCACCTGAGAAATGTTTTGTTTTGTGGTCAAATGTCAGTAATATGGAGACATGGCAGAGAGAAACCTGACAAGAACATCTATTTTGTCATTGTATTACTTTCTCGTTGACCTCACTGCTACAAAGAAAATATTAATGGATCTAAGGAGAAATAAACCCTAAAATAAACGTATTATTATTGACATGGAGTCAGTCAATAATTCAGGCACAGTAGGATAATTCAAGTGTTTATTTTTTCACTATTTTTCAGATCCATAATCAAGAGAGCAACGGCCCTGGAATACAAACTCCACAGGCTGATTGTTAACAAAGAGGACTTCATTGCATACATTCAGGTAGGGTGCCTTAATCATGTTACCCATGTTTCTTTAAAATAAATAAATAAATAAAAGTTAAGAGTGATATGTTTAAAACACTATTTTTTTTGTTTAATTACAGTATGAAATCAACGTTTTAGAGCTGATCAAGAAGAGAAGAGCAGTAAGTGCCGTGTGTTTTGCTTTATGTCATGTTAATATTCAGTCTGGATTGGATTCATTTGATGGTAGACACTTTTTTTTTATATTCTAGTGGTAAACTTTTTTTCAACATGCATGGAAAACAAATGGAGAGAGTGACAAACAGTCTACTTTCAGATGGTGTCATACAATTTGACCGTGCCTAACTTTTTGTTTTGCAGCACATCCATTACCAGTTCAAAAGAGAGGAGATTGAGTTTCCCGTCATCCATAGAATAAATAGTGTCTTCAGAAGAGCAACAAATAAGTGGAAGGTACTGTATACAAAGTATTTATATTGTACTTTTGGAGTGTATCAATGAAATCATTTCATGGATTATATATCATGCCGAATGAGCTGCATTGATCTGCTAAAAGAAATTATCAAATTGCTTTGGGATGATTTGTTTTCAATCAAATTCATCACGACTCTTTGAAAATGATTAGAGTTCAGTTCTTGTGTTATTCATTATGTTTTCCCCTCACTATTTCCTTTAAAATCTAAACATGTAAATAGATAAAATTTTGCGTGTCGTCTTCTCTCCCCCACAGGATGATGTGCAGCTGTGGCTCTCACATGTCGCTTTCTGTAAGAAATGGGTACGTAATGATTTTATCATTTGCTTTAAGTACATCTCAGACCAAAGACTACATCTTCTCCTGCTAATAATGATCTCCATCTGGGTTTCTGTCATCAGGCCACCAAAGGTCAAATCAGCAAGGTGTTCTCAGCCATGCTTGCTATACACCCCGACAAACCAGGTACAGAAGACAGTGCTTTTCAATCTATTGTAACAAAGTCACGTTTAACTGTAATTAGTAGTGACGTTGTACTTCTCTCTCTTCAAGCCCTGTGGATAATGGCAGCCAAGAGTGAGCTGGAGGATAGAAATTCCTCTGAAAGTGCCAGACACCTGTTTCTGAGGGCTCTGCGCTTCCATCCCAACAACAAGAAAGTCTTCCAGGAGGTAAAAGAAGCAAAATGTTCAATTTTTGAACAATAAAACCTGTACAGAGAAACTTTGTTCACTGGTTTGCTTTAACGAAATTCAGTAAAAAAAAAAGACGGTAGCTGCTGCTGAAAGATTATGTCAAATATTCTTCTCTAATTGTCTCCAACAACTTGTGTGTTAGTACTTCCGTATGGAGCTGCTGCATTGTGAGAAACTGAGGAAGCAGAAGGAAGAGCTGGAGAAAGCTGAGATGGACCTGGTGAGTGTGTCACAAATTGAACACAAACACAGTGGGGGAAAAAATCGAAATAAAAAATAAATAAAAAGGAAACACAAACACATGCTCTCATTTTGTATTCGCTGCCTTAATACTCGGCTCTTCACTCCTTCCAGGGTGAATATGAGTTTTCTCCAGAGATCCTGAGTGGCAAACTGGCTGAGGTTGTGTACAGAGATGCTACAGGGAAAATCAAAGGTAGGCTTTTTAAAGTTTATCTCCAATTCTGTTCCAAAACATAAGACACAAAAATAAAAACATATCAAAGTGTTACATTTTACTTCCTCATTTAAACAAGAATTTAGTCAATATTTTGAGTAAGAAAACTGATGCATTGGAGAAGGTTGGCCTATTTTTTCAATTAAGTCTTTTTTTTGGCAAAGATATCACACATAACCCCTCGTGAATCCACAAACTATTGTTTTCACACATTTTTTTTTGTACAGATTAAATAAATGAGAGCTAAAGAGGTGCTGGAAGGCAGATTTTGTTAATTTTTATTCATGATACAAACATAAGGGTAACTCGTTACAAAAAAGCAAATAAGCGGTCCTCCCGAAACGTCCAACTATTAACAACAGAATTTCCCTTCCTATCATTGATCTTTATGTCCAACAGAAGCAGAGTTTGTCGTCTCACTTCTGAACATAGCGGCTATCTTTGACTTCACCAAAGACCTCCAGGACTTCATCCTGCAGGAGTAAGGCACCAGCTCCACTCAGCCACACTCTGCATTCTCAAACAGAACTTCATCACTAAGCATGAACGTGCCTACTCCCCTCCCCTTGTGTTGCAGCTTACAGACTAACTACACAGAGGACAGCTTGACGTGGGATTTCATGGCTAAGAGGGAGCTGGAGGCTCCGGGGGCCGGGGAGGAGCTGCAGACCGCCAAAGGCCGGGCCTCGGATATCACCCGCAGAGAGGAGCGCTGCTGCCAGGTCTACGAGGAGGGGGTCAAGAGCCTCAACACCGGTAGGTGCTCGTACATACACAGGGAGGGAACAGACATGGAAATTGGACTATTTTTCACTTGTTGAGACTGAAGTTTGGTGAGTAAGGGATAATGTACAGTGAGCCGGTCATTGTTGTGAAATAAACCCCGACAGGGCGATGCGGCTTATTACACAGCTACTTACTTAAGAAATCAATAATTTGACACAAAAATGGTCCTCCAGAGTCCTACATCAGAACTGCGCCCATAGCAACAGTCTGCTATAAAGATATAACGGACCGTAGAACGCTGTGATTGACCAATCAGAATTGAGTATTCAACAAAGCTGTGTAATAAATGGTAATAATCAATGTTTTACAACAGGGACCTGTGGATCTGTATGAAAATTTCCTAAAGTATTAAAATGATTAAATTATTATTAATAATCACAGTTGGTTTTATTACTATGCAGTGACACAGATTTTTCTCATTGCATGTGCATTTTTTTTTAAATTTTCTTTACAGTGTAGCTATATTACCAAACCAGAATTACTTTATTTTACTTACTCAATTCCCTTAGTTTATTTTGCACACTGTCAATGTTGTTTACATTGTTGAATTTGAAGTAAGTCTGGTTTTACCACATTTGTTTGTCAAAAAATCTGATCCATTTAGCCAGCGTCTTAAATTTGGCTTTTTAAAATCTATGGGTGCCCTGCATTAATGCACCACTTGTATATTCCCTGCCAACTTGATGTGTATATATAACAAACCATTTCTGCGCTCTAGAGCCCATGTGGACTTGCTATGTGGCCTTCTGCTTGGAGAGGCTGAAGAGGAAAACCAACGTCCAAGAGCTGAAGGAAAAGGTGAGTGAGTTTACACTGAAAAGTGTCAGCGTCTTCAGTGTTTTTGGAGGTGGATGTTTGAGGGGTAAATACTGACGCGCATATATGTGTTTGTGTCACAGAGGCAGGAGAGGCTGCTGGGAGTGCTGCAGCGCGCCCACGACTTCTCACTGCTGAAGGAGGATTATTATAAGAACTGGGTAAGATAACTGCTTCATTAAATGTGTAAATGGAATCATAGCATTTCATAGTTCAGTCTCCCTTCATTTAAATAATGACTCGTCAAATGTCTGTTCACACACACCCACATTATTTTTCTTACATTAGTTTAACTGTAACTGTACTGGACTCAAAACACAAGGTTTGATTGGCAAGAGGAGAACAATATTTACCCCACATTTCCGGTTGGTCTCTATTGTTTACCATCTAATTAAGGGATTAAAGAAGTCCATAAAATAACACATAACAGCCTCTCGCTGCCAAAATCGCATGTTGCCAAAACTCTGTTGAGCAAACAAGTTATTTGTGAGTCAGTGTGACTTGGCAGCGTGAACCTAAACAAGTCAGATATAAAAACACAAATATGATCAGAACCAAAGTCAACGAAGTGAGCGTGATTGCACCTGAAGATAGAGTACCTGGTGTTGTTTTTGCCTTGTAGCACTTCGGGGGTATTCATTTATTAAATCCTATATTATGTATTTATTTACCTGCAGAGACGGAGCTGAAATAATAATAAAGCCAAAACAAGGAGATGGAAACAGGAGGGAATCTCATCTTGATTTAACTTTCGCTTTGATTTTTCAAATAAAGTTGCAGCACCTGCTCTCATCCGGATACGCTGAGGGAGCGGCCGGCGTTGCCATGGCAGCCACGCAGCGCTACAGCCAATCGGTGTCGGTGTGGAGCCTGAGTCTGCGGACGCTAATGGAGCTGGGGAGTGGAGACGTGGGCCGGCTATTCCAGGAGGCTCTCACACACATCAGTCCCAAGGTACGCAGAACACACACACACTTTGACTCTACATAATTTGTTCTCAATCACATCAACCGTCTGCTTACACTGAGCACCTACACCTCATCACTTGTCCTCCTACTGTAGCAGTATAATTGTTCTCCATGGAGGATGGAGACACTTGGACACACACACACACACACACACACACTAGCCACCAGCACTGCTGTATAAGTGGGCCATCTCCTTGGCCCAATTAGTCTCTATTTCATTATATTAAAGTTCCTCAAATGGCTTCCTCCGCCCCCTTCTATATGTGAGGAAAGCTTCAGGCACTTGAGCAACCTTCCGTTACAAACGCAACATGAGAACAAAGAGATTAATAGTCTGTGTAATTATTTATTATTTGAGGTCAGAATCACACTTCATCTTAATTTAACATGACAGGTAAATGGGCAGGATTACTGTTTAACCCTATACTCTTAGTAGAATTATAAGATTTTGATGGATAGTGAACTAATCCTTAGCAATGTGTGGCTTACTATAAAAAAAAGTGACAGTAAGCCACACATTTCTTGCCTTGATTTTGTGTCACCTTGACACCCTTCACATCGTCACACAGTACATCTCACAGTAATATATAATGCCGTATGTCTATGAATACACATGCTTTGACTCAGCCTTTACGGTAATGAGCGGAATCGCTGGCTGTTGTGGCGGGGGTTTCACAAGCCTGTGGCCCTGAGAAGTAGCTGTGTGAGGAGGATTACTACACGCTGCTCATTAGGCAGCTCTTTTGTCTCAAGATAAACACTCTCCGTAAGTGTTGGGAAATAGTGTAAACCCTCAGGGTATGTCGAACAATGAAATGGAAAACGTGGACGCACTCTGTTAATCCAGTTTGATGTTCTATACTTATGCACTGGGGAAACTAGCTGAGAACAGAGCTAGGTGATTCGTCACTCATATGCTACACGAGGATCCTGACTCATTACTCGTTTTTAAAAAGTCTGCATATAATGGGAAAACTAGCTAAATCTTTAAGCATGGGTCTGACTAAAGCTTGGAATGTTCGCTCTAAGACTAAAAGGGGATGGATATTTTGAACGACGTTGACAACACTAACTGCTAGGGTTGCGCCGATATCGAGCCGATACTGACTCAAATGGCTGGATCGGGTATCGTGACCGTGGGACTGATCTATTCAATTAAATTCAATGTTTACGTCTGATTACACGTCCGCGTACTACGTCATGTGTCAGCAGCACATCGGTAGACCGCATAGCTGAGGGAGCCAACAACAAACATGTCTGGAGGTATTTCATGCTCGCTACGCCAACCAGTTCTACGGTTATTTTATGTGCGTTCCAATACCCATGCTACCATACTATTTAGTATGCCAGAGAAATATTTAGTATGTCCAAACACATAGTATGTCAAATGCTGTATGCCAAAAATACCAGGATGTCCTACTACATCCGGTCGCATTTTGCAGTGAGCAAGCCAGCATGATTTTCTGGCTATTCTGACCCACAATCCTCTGTGCAGCAGATATATGAGCAAGAGAGTCAAAGTTCAAGGTTATGACGAAGTATTATGTCCCAAGTGTGTGCATACTGCATGCAACAGTACGTAGTTTGTACGGGCAGCTGCAGTACGTACTAAAAGTAAAAATAAAAATAAATGTGATCTGGAATGCGACCACCATGTCTAAAATGAAATGTCTACGGACATTTTGTTTTAGAAAGTTAGGAAAACAATGTTTAAGGCAAGCCTGATGTTGCCTTACACATAAAAGAATGATCCCAGTCACTTCCACACAGTGAGGCATTCAGCTTATTAATTAAACACTGGTATCGGATCGGTACTCGGTATCGGCCGATACCCAAAGCCCAGGTGTCGCTATCGGGACTGAAAAAGTTACTGCTCAATGCTACAGGAAGCAAGTGGACTCCCCATTGAGCATGACACTGATGAGAAACCAACTGATAGCTAAATCCTTTCTGTCCCGTCTCAACAGGAGAGTCTACCACTCTGGCAGCTGCAGGTCCAGTGGAGCGTGGCCAATCAGAGTCCTGAGGAGACGGAAGCCGTCCTCAAGGTAGTCCACCTGAATCCACCACATTCAAACTGAAGCTACTGCACAGTGCACGGTCACTGCAATGACTTCAAAGACAACTGACAGGAAGAGCTGCTGCTTGTAAACATTTAGCACATAATGACATGCCTTTGTGTTGTAGTTTACACTTTGTTTGGTTTGTTCTGGTTGGAAAAGCAGTTCTTATTGGTTAGAATGATGCAGAAGTCATGTTACTCTTCTGGTAAGTAATGTAAAGTATACACAGATAAACTGAAATCAGGAAACTATAATCTATTATGAATAGCGGCTCACGTCTGCACAGTGTATTGGCCTCCGAAATGAGACAGTTTGTTCTCTTGCTTGTTCCCAGAGAGGTCTGCTGTCTGCAGTAGCGGTTGTTGCCATGGAGATGAAAGAGAGCTACCTTGATTGGTCGTACTCCACCGGAGGCTACAAGAAGGCCAGGAGGACATTTACAAGGTAAAAAACAAATCACTTTGTCTGCTCATGTTGTCGTTAATTTGATGATGATAAATAACACAAAAGGAATGCAAATTGAATCGGTCGGAAATACAAAATAAACTCCTGAGAAGTGTGTCTTTTGACGAAACTGTAGATTTTAAGCTAGGAAAAACCTTTTTTCTTCTGTAGCTTACAGGAAAACCGTCCCTTGTCCAAGGCCTTTTTCACCAGAATGATTGTGATCGAGAAGGAACAAGTACGTATGGCAGCTACTGTAATGTATGTCACGTAAACTGCACCTCTTTAGGTTTTAGGTGGTGTTTGAACTTTGAACTGGTGTTTGATTGACACATTGTTGCAGCTGTTTCAGAAGACTTAACAATTGTGGGGACAGATGGCGGACTTTGATATTATTTGTATTACCGATAAGCCGAGACGATCCTGAGCTGTGATAACTATGTTGTTTGTTCTTCCAGGAGACTCCAAAGATGAACAACCTGAGAGACTACTATGAGAGGGCCCTGCAGGAGTTTGGTACCTCAGACGACGGTGAGCAGACTTTAAATGCCTTTTAAAGGAACAAGAGACAAAAGGAAAAGTAGCGTTAGTTCAAAATACTTATTCACAATATCCTGTTAGTCAAGTATCGAGGACTGAATTCCGAGTTTCTATCAAACAAAACAACCGCACCAAAAAATGTGTCAATGCCAAAATAGTTATCTGAAAATTGATCTGTTGCTAGACCCCACATAAACTACAAACTACTACAGCTAAGCTATCAGTTGGGAAATGAGAAGTTGAAGAACCCTTGTTGAGTGTCTTTTATGATTATTTAATCATCTACCGCCTTTTTAATCCTAAGTTTTTTTTTTTCTGTTGTTATTATTTCCCTGAAGATCTGTGGCTGCGGTACATCCAGGAGGAGCTGGGAACCCTCGGACAGCCAGAGAACTGCGGCAAGATCCACTGGAGAGCCATGAAGTTCCTGGAGGGGGAGAGCGTGGAGAGGTTCACGTCCAAGTATACTCTGATTCAGACCGGACACTTATGAGTCGCCCTGAAACGTTCAGGTAGCACACATTTCGGAGCCGGTGTTCATCTTGGTCCTGTAAGAGATTGGAGCTGTGCCCATCCAGGAATTGTTTCATTGCCTTCAACTGGATTCCAGTATTATAGTTTCTGAAGTTTGCTGTCCATCAGTAAAAAGGCCTGTCGATTCTTCTTCAAAGGTTCCAGCCGTACTGGGGGGAAATGTTGTTGATTGAGCTGCCTCTGATGTTTGCAGCTTTAAGCGGTCGCATTTTGCAGCTGTAATTTACAACTTTCCGTTTTCATTTATAGCAGTTTGTGCTGCATTTGACACCCGACTGACGTTGGTAACATATAGTATCGTAAGGATGTCCAGTTTCATTGAATTCCACATTTATTTGGCATTTTGTTAAGACGAGCTTTGATGCAGTTATGATGATATTAAAACAGTCATTCATTCTGGGGTGTTTCTCTGTTGTGGTCCCTCTGAGACAGCGACATAACAACTGTACACAGAAAAACACACAGCGGATTCACACGGCAATAGGTTTCAATGACCCACCACTTTCTTTTAACAGTTCTCTCGGCAGGTTAGTGAAGTTAATTTAAGTTACGGTGACAAACACATCCTCTAAAATTCTCATTACACACATTGATCCAGTGTCAGGACCAAGAATCATATCGTTCAAATTCCCGCCCTTCATGGTACAAAATACTGCCTTTAAAAGAACAAAACAATAAATAGTAAGCAGAAGTAGTACTATGAGCTAGTTGCACATCTATGAGCAGCTAAAAAACTGTCCATAAACATCTAAATATATTTACAGTTTTTAAGGACACTTCATATTGTCATGTGTGCCAGCAGCGGCATCTACAGTAATGTATCAGCTATGAGGTATAACGAGACTTTAATTTAAAAAGCATTATATAAATGGATCATGAAGTTAATAATATAGATAATACACCTATAACATTGTATCACATGGGATTTTAGGATGTGTTTTCTTTCATCTGATACTCCCATGACAGAATGAAAAATGCTTACAGGCATGGACAATGTAAACAGATGTACTAAATGGTCTCCTTTATTCCCTGAAAGAGATATTCATACGAGAACCATGTCGCCAGTATTTGGGGAGTATGATATCAATTAAATTCGTAAGGGATAATGTACAGCAAGCCGGTCATTAAAGAGATTATTTCACAACAATGACCCGCTAGCTGTACATTATCCCGCACATTACACGGCTACTTACTTAAGAAATAAATAATTTGACACAAAAATGGTCCTCCGGAGTCTGAGATCAGAACTGTGTCCATAGCAACGGTCTGCTATACATAGCAACGGTCTGTTATACATAGCAACGGTCTGCTATGAAGAAATAACAGACCGTAGAACGCCATGATTGACCAATCAGAATTGAGTATTCAACAAAACCGTGTAATAAATTTATAGAAATTACACTATTAAGACCTTTGAGATATTGAAGTACCTCTTCACTCAGAGACTAGTTTCTGGGGAATTAGCTTCTCCTGATCTCAGTCAGGCTTTGAGGAAATTAGTGCAAACATGAAAACAACAAAACACCGACAGTAAAAATAATGTGCTTTAAGGCAGAAGTTGTTATGGTGAATTATTATTTTCAATAATGATCCCTTTAGAAAATTGGTGATAATTACAGTGTGTGTAGGGGTCTCTGACAGGGCTGGCAGACATACTGGTTTGCTGATCTATTGAGCTACTTGGGCTATTTAAAAAATTGCAAATTGGCCACTTTACTGCTGATATAATGGAGTGTCTGTGTGGACACACTGTGTTTTTGTATCGGAGCAAACCAGAGAAAATATTAAAATGTGTTAAGGACCTATTTTAGTCAACAGCTTCAGCTTGCAAAACTTGTGATGAGCTGCTGAGTCACAATGTCCCATGATGCTCTAAATGCTTTGTCAGGCCTGTAAAGAATACAATTTTGGTTGGGGACAGTGAATAATTTTAGTAGTAAAGCCGTTACAGTTAAATAAAAATGTAAAGATATTGAATATTAGCACATTAAATCTGCCATCAGAACAAAAACGATCTATACAGGGCTTTAAAAAACAGCTGTGGCTCCACATGCTCACCTCCTCCACAACCACATCACTGAGGGAGGACATGAACCTCAATGTGTCTTCCCCAAAACAGATTGACGTTAAAAAAGTTAAAAAGTTACTTGACACCCATGTATGTGTTCGGTCCCACGCCATCTCCTCTTTCCCGTCTTGAGGACACATCTTCAGAGCTTCTTGAAGAGGATGTAGGTGAAGAGCACCAACACGCCCGCAGACAGGAGTCCAATCACACACTGGTGGATGGTGATGACTTCCTCCAGGGCGTGGATGCGCTCCTCCATGGCGTTGGTGTGGATGTAGTCATAAACGGAGGCCCCGATGCTCCACACCACCCACACAGCATCCACCAACGCTTTCATGGTGGGAGAGACCATTGAGAGGGCCGCCCGCAGCCGGGCGCCAGCCGCATCCGCCGCTTATTGGCTCCACTGCACTACAGAGAGAGGAGAGCAGTGAGGAGAGAGCACTGTGTGGGCACACTGATGGCCTCCAAAATAGCAATCACAGTTACACATCTACAAACATGAACGGACCATGTGATCCTGAGGAGCTCCATCTGAGAAAATTGTCAAAAATACTGCAAAACTGTCAGTGGGAAGACTGAAGCTTCTGATCAAAAAGCCATCTTTATACTTTCTCTTTCTATGATGACATTCAGGAATACAATTAAAACAACTCTTCTGAGATTTGAGTAATTTTATAGTTGCCTTGAGTTTTATAAGTACATTTATATGATTATTTTTCAGATTATCTGTGTCATGCACTACTGTCAGGATATAGTGACTGTTTTATAAAAATAACTTTTTTTGATGATATTTGCTCCAATTCTACCCACTGCAGCTTTAAATTAAGTTACTTCAGTGTTTCTCATTTATGCTATTTGGTACTTCTCTACTACATCTCAGAGGCAAATATTGTACTTTTTCCTCCACTGCATTTACTTGGCAGGTACAGTTACTCTGCAGATTAAGAGTTTACTTACAAATTTGCTTATAAAATAAACACTGAGCTGAAGTTATTCTGGATACTTTTTTGCTGACAGTAATTTGAGTAAAATAAATAAATAAATGCATGACTTGTTGCTTTTTTTACTTAAATAATGTGTGATGTAGGCCTATTTATTTACATGATTCCTCTCACTCTCTGCTCTGACAAAGGTGGTCTCTGTCTCTACTAGTCGTCATTTCAGTATCAATAAACTTGGTCCAGAACTGAATGACTGAACCGGCTTCACGTGATCTGACCTTTAGTCTTGTGAGATCAGAAACCTCCCAATCTGCAGAGCAACAACAGGGAAATGATGAAGAGGGCGACAGTTGTGTTGTACACAGAGATCAGAACGACATTTAATTAACTCACCGCCGGGTGTCAGGTGTTACTGAGATGATGAAGATGATGATGATGATGATGAAAATCCGTCCCGCTGTTACTGGAGTAATGAAATATGTTGTTTAGGAGAAGAAGCCGGGCTTGATCCTGTCAGGTAGCCTACAAAGTCGGACATTGCTATTTGGCGTCAAGTTAGCCTAAATCAAACACTTCCGGTCAAACCCTAAAAAATATTACTTATCATTTACTATATTTTAGTAACAGAAAGTTCCCAAGCGAATAGAAATGTGCATGGAAGAAGGAATATGACGCCAAAAACACCACATTAAAAATTATAGTAGCTATTCAGATAAATAAGGGCAAAGCATCGGGCGACATGTTTTATTTTGATAAGGAAATCACCCCATTTCCGGTATTATTGTGGGCTTCTTGTCTACATGAAGCAGCTGACTGAAGCCATATGAGGGAGCGTCAACACGAGCACTAAAAGTGGAGCATGACCTCGAGAGTAGAACACTATAGAATAAAAATAGAATACGACAGAACACATTATGATAGAAAATAAAGCAAAATATCACAGTAAAATAGAAAATAAAGCAAAATATTAGAAAAAATAGAATAAAACGGAACCGAATACTGCTGTAAAAATGGAAGAATATGAAAGAATAAATTAAATGCAAAATGGCATAAAGAATATGAATGAATATAGAGTAGAACAATAGAAAAAATAGAATACAACAAATACAATAGAAAATAAAGCAAGATATCCCAGTAAAATAGAAAATAAAGCCAAATATCACAATAGAATAGAATATATCACAGTAAATAAGAATATAATGAAAAATACGAGAATAGAATAGAAAATAAAGCAAAACATCAGAAAAAAATAGAGTAAGTAAATCGGTCAGCTATCTGTGGGAGCCGTCTGTGTTTATGAATAGTTTCCCTTTAACATTGGCTTCAAACACTTGATTTTAATGTGTTTTGTATGATATTATGCTATGTATTTATTTTGCATTTGTTTTATGTTATGGCGTGTGAAACTTTAATGTATGATTAAATGCTGCTGTCTTGGCCAGGTCTCGCTTGCAAAAGAGATTCTTAATCTCAATGAGTACTACCTGGTTAAATAAAGGTTAGAAAATAAAACAGAACCAAATACTGCTGTAAAATGGAAGAATATGAAAGAATAGATTTAATGCAAAATGGCATAAAGAATATGAATGAATATAGAGTAGAACAATAGAATAAAAATAGAATACAACAAAGCAGAATACAATAGAAAATAAAGCAAGATATCACAATAAAATGGAAAATAAAACAATGGAATAGAACGTATCATATAGTTTAGTTTAATCAACATTTTATTGCTGATCATTATTTTCTCTTTTATTCTATTTTATTTTATTAATATTTCATTATTTTAATACAATCTACTTATTTTGTGTAGTTTCATCATTTTTATTTATTTGTATTGTTATTTCATTCCTTGTATTTTATGTATCTTTCATTGTCTTAAATACCCATCTTTTATTGCTTTCTTATTCAAAACAACCAATATAAAACTTGGTTGTTTTGGTGTGCATTAGTCTCTAAATCAATTTTTAACATTCTACATTTTGTCAATCATGTGTACAGCCCTTTGCATTGCATTTGACTTGTTTGAAAGGTGCTATATAAATACAGTTTGATTGATTGATTTATATCACAGTAGATAAGAATATAATGGAAAAATAGAATTGAAAACAAAGCAAAACATCTGAAAAAATAGAATAAAAGAGAAACGAATACTGCTGTAAAACAGAAGAATAGAAAAGAATAGATTTAATGCAAAATAGCATAAAGAATATGAATGAATATAGAGTAGAGCAATTAAGTTAAGTCATGGAGCACTAACATAACACAACACAGGGAAATAGAATAGATAGAAATAGAAAAAAAGATTTGGAATGAAGCCACTGATTAAATTTGTCTAACGTGATCCAGCTGTTACCCCCTGATGTGCAGCTGCACGTGATCACGCTCAGTGATCTGAATAAAACAATAAAACGTTGTATTTGACACATGCATGTGATGAGGTGTCATGGCGCGTCGCTGCCACCAGGGGTCGCGGCACACTAACATGTTGCTGGTTCAGGGAGGTAACGTGAGAGGTGTGATGAACCTGGGATGTATATAGCCTCCCTGAACAGCATCGATAAAAGAGGGGAACACCTCGAGAGAGAGCCGCAGAAGAGCCGCTCCGGAGCCGCAGCTGAGCGCGGCCGGCTGATGAGTGGCGCATGTGGACGGGCGAGCCAACGCACCGCAGGAATGTGTGCAGTTGCAGGCAAACACACATGCTCGGACATTACTCAGTGTACAGTATAGTGCTCTTGACCGTTTTAAAGTCCTCTCACAGAATAATTGGAAATACGGGGCCACATTGCTGCGCCCCCCGACGGAAACCTATAATTGGAGACGAGCCAGTGACGCGCTGAAAATAACCAGGTTACCACTTAGCACCGGTCCATTTTGGGGAGGGCCCAACACGAGGGCGCAGCACCATATATCAGCTCCTTCCAGCTGTTTGGGAATATCCTGCTCATAATATCGAGGCTGCAGCATGGCAGTAGCAACAGCAGACTCCGTCCTCTCTCTCCCCGGCTGTCTCTTTCCAGAATGGATATTGGGTGACTGGTTGGGTGCTGGGTGCGCACGGGGATCTCTCGGTGGGAAACGTTTTTTTTTTTTTTTAAGGGGGGAGGGAGGGGGGGAGACTGGCACAAGGCGCGACACTGTTGCGTCTGCATGTTTTCCCCCCTTGGACATAGGGGAAAATATAGGCCGGGGGGGACTGTCCGACTTCTTCCAAAAGACAATTCGTTCCCCCCACCCTTAAAAGGATAATCTTGCTCAATCTGGGATGCGTGCAACACCAAGTGATCAGATGTTACTGGGGCGGCGGTGGTGCTGGAGCTGGAGCTGGCGGTGGGTGGATGGACGCTGAAGTTCAACTTCGCTTGCAGACTCGATCTCCTCCGAGCAGCCAGACAACCAACCAGACAGTCGGCGCGACAGTTTTACGCGAAGTCCCCATATGGCTGCGGGATGCTGCTGACACATGCGCGGTACGCAGGTAACAACAACCGGGCAGCATCATCACCTGCTTCTATGGGTATGTATCGGCGAGATCACAGGTTGAACCCTTTGCATTCCCTCATTACCTCGTCTGGATGTCAAATGGTTTAAAAAAAAGACATTTCCAGAATATCCATAGGTAAACCTGTGTAGTTTCCTCCACACTGACTGAGTCCTGATGATGGTGATGGTGAGGATGATGGTGTGTGTCAGAGGCTGGGTCTTTGCGGGCAAGGTGAGTCCTCATTTCGTTCAACTGGCCTACAAAGTCCCAGTTTCTGGCTCATGTGACCACCAAGTTATTGGAAATAGCCTACACTTCTGCTACACATTAAGAAAAGAAATAGGGAACAGATGGGAAGTCTTAACGGAGAATATAAATAGGCTTTCTAAAGAAGCACAGCGATATCTCAGGAGATAAATTCTCACTGTAAAGCTGGATAAGGTCAGTAAACACACCGTTTAATACCACTGGTGCATAATATGGTCTGTAATATTTTTTTGGGAATATTATGGTGATACTATCGGGACAAAATACAGTACAATAAGGTCATCATAAAGTAACTAATAAAACCCACTATAGACCGCAGGTTATACGAATATTACACTTTTTTATGTAGGCCTATGCAAACAGCTGCAGGTATTTAACCCAAGGAAATGTAAAGATATGTCATATTAACTTATTTAATAGCTCACAGGGTCAAACAGGGAATGTCATTGCTTAATAATCGGCTAAAACCTTTGATTACTCAAACTTGAACTTTAAAGTCTTGTGAAAGAGAAGCATGCTTCTCAAGAGAGTCACAGAAAACCAGAGCAGAGGGAGTTTCTGTCTGATGCTTACAATGATGAACAACTTTCACACGCCACTTCTCTAGAAAGAAAAAAAAAGCAGCCCTGCATTTCTCAGCTGGCCTCATTCTGCTGTACAGTGTTTGATAAATTGATGTTTTAAAATAAATCTTGTTTTTCCAGGCTTTTTTTTTTAAAGCCCAATTAAAAATATATTAGAAATTAGATTAAATTAAATTTGAAGGCAAAATCAGTTAACTTATTAAATTAATATATCAACAAAGAGCACACATGATGAAAAATGGTACCCTCCTTGTATAATTCTAATAATAAAAAGTAATGTAGTCCAAAGTTTAACCATTTCTGTAGAAGTTTACAGCTCAAACTCTACATAAACATACTGAAATGAATAAAGATCTCAAAGTTCTATATACTCTATTATGTCGAACAAGTGTGTCAAGTGGGGAAGAAGTTGTTTTGGAGGCCCGCTTCTATATCCGTCCTGACCCTAGCATGCCGTACATACCCCACTAATGAATTTAGCATCCTGACACTAGATGCTTTATGTAATTAATAGAGCGGAGAGCCAGGGTGGCATCTCCATGCTGCAAGTGACACATAGGTAAGACATTCGCTGAAGCGTGGCGATTTTTATTTTAAAAACACGAGACCTCCGTTATTATTAAAACGCAACCTAAAACAGTCCTGTAAATGAACTCCCTGGCATCGCAGTAGGTGGGAAGTGGTTACATTAATCTTTGTGTCACTTTTATTTATTAAAAAGTTAATGCTTGATCATAATTTACTTGTAGGTTGTGTATAATAGATCAGTGGCAGGTCATTTGTTTGTACAAGCCTGCTATTACTTGTTACGTGTAAGAAGTTGCGAGGAAAGTTGACACCCTATCAAAAAGTTTGGTAGGTGATATCCTGCTGATAATTAACGTTACACGTAGAAGATATTTCACTCTTAACATCCTTGTTATCAGATCATAAAATAAACCTAAAATCAAATATGGAGAGCAGATGAAAATGCATCCAGGATCGGACGAGATGAGCTCAACTATCATCACTGATTCCCTCCAACGTAGCCCACTAAAGCGCAATGACACACCACAGAAAGCAGATAAAAGCACTCCAGCCAAAAGCTCTCCATATATGCTGCAGGAGAGTTGGAGCCAGTGCGAGTATGAGAGAGAGCGGAGGGCCTAGTAAGGGAGGCTTGGTGGAATGAGCCTGGTTTGAATAAGCAGCATGGCTACGGGGAGCTCTGGGATAGTCACCAAGTGTGCTGATTAAAGTTGTGATATTAAACAGTGTTGGCTGCTACCGCCTGCCAAGCCTCTCTCAGTGGCATTTCACATTGTTTAAAAGGCCCAATCGGACTCATCTCGCCACTTGCTGCACAGCGTTGCTTACATCTTTTTATTTTTCCACCACGGCTGTCTCATATTCTCTCCTCACACCATTTGTTAGCAGGGTTGTAAGACTTTAAATAGACTTTTCCTACAGGTTGTTTTCCGCTCTGGGTCACTGGGTTCACTTCAGCTCTGAAATTGGCCATAACTACGTGCGTGTTATTGTGAGCATCATACAGAAAACTCTGCTAAGGTAAAAGCTTCAGATTGTGTTTACCTTTTCTGTGAAAGCTGAACTTCTAATGAACACATGGAGCGCGCTCCTTCTCGGAAATTCTGCTCTGAACTCATTCAACCCCCTTTAAAAACGTCACTGCAAAACCCCAATAAAACTCTGCCATTATAAATATACAATTCATAAATACTGGGAAGGGTGCTCGCCTTTTGTGAAATATATGACCCGGCTTGAAAAAGGTCAAACTTCAGACGCTGCGGTCACTCCAGGTTGTTGCGTTTCTTCAGCCACGATTGAACAGATACCAAAGTTATGCACCAAATCGCACTTCGAGGAGCCAACAAATGTTGTAGTTTGATCTCAAAAGTCTGGAATGAGACATAGAAAGATTAAACTAGCGAGGGAGGGAGGGAGAGAGAAAAGGCAGCAAGAAAAGTGAGGGACTTTTAGGGGCAGCTGTGTTTTATTAACCCAGTCATAATGCCCCTAAAAATCCTTATTGCTCTTGCAATGGTCAACAAATCTCCTGCTGCAACATGTATAGGATCTGTGTAGGGATTCACATCAACAACCTGTCGCACTGCAGGGCCATGTCAATGTATGATGTATGTATTGGCCACATTTAGAGAGTTTAACCACAGTTAAACCAACCGTAGAAGTCTTATTGAATTGCAGAACACGTGAATGGAAGGATGCAGTCTCACGGGAGCTGCTGAAATCCAACAGTAACCTTCGTCGTAAGTTTCACAACACGTTTGCTGATGCAGATTAGCACAAAGTTGGAAACAAGTCTATCTGGGAACTGCACAGGCTCAATGAGCAACATACTAACAATACCAATGTTTCACCAATGAATTGCACTGTCACTGTATTTCTGCCCAAGTCTTCGTAGTTTAACATGCAGACGGGGGAGTCAGCGCTACGTGTCCTTTGGTATTTTGACTTTGCAATCAAGTGTCAAGGGACGGACTGAAAGACAAGGACTGATAAGCAGGTAGATGACAGGCTGGCAAGCAGCGAAGGCAGACTAACTAAACTCAGAGAGTATCAGGATACACAGTACAGGCTGGTAGAAATACAGGCGGGCAGATGGGCGCATAAAGACAGGTAAACAGCGAGACATCTTGACGAGACAGCGGCAGCACAGAGAGATATAGAAAATGGCAACCAGGCAAAAGACAGGCTGCGATACAAGCAGACACACAGATAGAGAGAGGGAGGCAAGCAGGCCGTGGAGGACTGGGATCCAGGCCCGGGTGTGGTGAGGTGGGCTGTCGTGGCTGGAGAGCGGGTGTTGTGGAGTGAGTCATCGGAGGGAGGCTATTCTGCTGAGTTTCCCAGTGGGACGGCCGCTGCCGAAGGAAGTAAGGAAGAATCCTCTCCACATGGAGGGAAAGAGAGAGACAGACAAGGGGAGAGGGAGCGAGGGAAAGTGTGGACGATGACTCAGGGCCACGAACCACATGGTGATGGAGGAGGGAGGGAGGAATTACTCATCAGAGCATGTGGAATCTCATACGGCTATCACAGGACCGACAGTGTGCTTCCCCCATGGCTGCTACTCAGCCGCCGCCCAGCCGCCATCACTCCCTCAGGCACCAACGCCAAGCGGCCTCGCTTTTTTGCCAAACGAGAACAGAGAGAAGATGGGGATCAGGGTGAGCCGGGGGTCAAATTCACACAGGAAGTTTTTATTATATTCTTTCATCAAAGCTGGATCTCCTTTAGTTTGGGGACATCACGAGGCACGAACTGACAATATATGAGTTTTTAAACTCTTTTTTTATCAAAGCTGAATCCACTCCAGTAGGTCTGAGTCACACGACTTTTTCCACCCAAATGTCTCAGTATGGCTTTCCACGGCCTCTGTGTGACTGACGAGGGCATGTTGAAAATACGGCATCATTGTCTGACAAAGCCATTTGAATTTCAGCAGAGGCTATAATAGCCCTCCTGTGTCACTCTGGGTGTATGAGAATATGTCAAATCATGGGCCAAGTGGAGTAGCTACTATAGTTTCTAGAAAGTGTGGGAGGCCAGCTTGGCTCAGGTCCTGCTTTTAATCAAGAAAGATAAGTATTATCGCGTGTAAATATTGAGGCATTTTGAAATAGGAGGTTTCACCTCAGTCCCTGTCTGCTTATATTTGGGTTTTACATTACAGCAAGTCAGTGCAGGCCTCTCTGCTCTTTCTCCGAATTAGGCAACACTGTCAAAATATGTAATCAAAGGAACTTTTCAAAAGGACTGAAAATGGCGTGATGAATATGTATCTGGAGTACACGGCGAACAGAGGGTGACATTTTAAGTCCAGTAGCTTCTTTTCTTCTCTGTGGCTCGGCTTACAAAACAGCTCTTTCATGGCTGCGTAAATCCATCTTTACAGTGATAAATGTGCCACTGCAGCGAGCCCTCGGATGACAAAGTTGTATTGAGCGATGACAAGACAGACAATGTAAACGCGTGAAAGGGGCTACAGGCACGACATGCACCGCGGCTCCTCTTTATCTGCTCGGGACTCGGCAGCTGACCCTGCAGATGACCTTGTGTGTTAGTGGTGGTGAATTAAGCGTTAACTCATCGCTCGATGGCGGAGGGGGAAGGAGTCAGCAGAGAGTTTCTGACTGTAAACGCACACACCTAGGTCTACTTTATATGAGTCCTACACACCTGTCACAAGAGTTTTGGTAATTTCTTTTTTTAATATTTGCATGTGCAGCAAAAAAAAAGATGATGAGTACACCATGGTGGCATGACTCAACAGGTGAAAGGGGCACACCCGTATGACTAGTTTAGGCCCCCCCTTACCAGTGGTGGCACAGTCCCAGATCGCTCTCTAACAGAGGTTGCCATTAGGGTGTGAGCCCGCAGCAGCTCCAACACCAGAAGAACCACTCAAATCCAGAGCAAACACTGCAGACAAAGGCGAGAGGGCAAGAAAAACTGGAGCAGACCTTCCCTGTGTCGATCCCTCCAGCACCCCGCTTTAAAAATGAGAATGAACCCTCCTGACCTGCTTTTAGCCAATCAGCTTGTGAGAGCGGGCTTTGGTATGACTAGAGCAAATAGAGAGGAGGGTAATCAGCCATCATATATCTGTGATGGTAATTCCCCCCCATCTTAATAATACCTTTAGCCAAATGAATGTTGCTGCGGTCCACTCCCGTTGTGGATCTGCTGTGGCTGGTTGCACTAGTTCTTTGTAATCACTAACTTAGCCTAGTTATGTTCAATGTTAAAGGGACATATGAGAAACTCACTTTTTAAAGGCTTGTCCTTATACATTTGGGTATCTGGAGTTCCTATCAACCCACAAACTGTGAAATACGATAGTTTTTTTGGGCTGCCTAGATCAGTGATTCAACAACATTCAGATTTGGCTCCTCTTCCTATGTAACACACAGGCTCATTAGAATATATCACCCACAGCCTGAGAACTACCTTTGCAAAGGTGCACCATATTTTTCTCACAAGCCAATCAGAGCAGACTGGGCTTTTTCAGGAGGGGGTCTTAAAGAGACAGGCGCTAAAACGGAGCGTTTCAGACAGAGGGTGAATACAGGTATATTCAGACGGACAGTACGAGAAAAATAATGTGTTTTTTGAACATTAAAGTATGTAAACATGCAAACACAAAATACAAGTCTGAGTCTGAAAATGAGCATAATATGTCCCCTTTAAGTGTTTACTGAGTGGAGATTTATGAATCACTAAGTTAAAATGGGTTGCACCACACAAACTAGTTCTTGCGTAGAGATTAGTTACACCCAATAACTTCCAGGTGTAACTGTTGTGTAGCTAACGTAATTAACAAAGCTAACCTTAGTTTGCTAATATATTTAGACTGAATATGGTCCTGACACTTGATAAAGTACTGTTTAAAAATTATGTAAACTGGGAAGATTTGAAAATTAATTTCCCACAATATATAATTATTAGGGCTGTCAAAGTTAACGCGATAATAATGCGCTAATGCAAATTCGTTTTAACCCAATAACATTAGACTTACACTGTACTATATACATACACAGTCTGCTTAGCGAAAGCAGCACATTAGCAGAGCAGCAGCTTCAGTGTCTACACAGGATGCGTTCAGGCACAGTATTGAGTGTAGGTCAACCGCGTTTGGCAGTGCTCAGAGCCCAACACACAATGACTTTATTTATGTGCGTAAACAGAAGAAAATAGACTCATAGACGCATAAAAATATGCGTATAGCGTCAATAAAACACAAGCTGTTATACGGCCTGAGTATACAGCTGTATTGATTAAAATGGTGGCTGAAACGCCTCCTTTGTAGACATGCCATAAATAACCAACTAGGTTAGCTTAATCTGACATTCCACTCATTTTAATCTGCATGAACTACACATGTATCTCTCCATGTTTGCATACGTATAGAAATAAAACAAAGTGATGACTGGCAGTTAAGTTTAATATATCCTTTGGCCTCCTTAAACTGGTATTTTTTGGAAGTTATGATACAACTTGTGATGCTACAGAGACTTTCTGTATAGTTGACTGATTTTGATCAAATATTCCCTATAGGAACCGATTTACACGTCACTAAAGTCTTTACTTGCAAAAATATTTCTTAATTTTTAATGGTGCAACCCAGTTTAGAAGCTAGATTGACACCAGCTGGTGGTTATTAAGAAGTTGGGGAGGGTGTAAACTGAATTTGATGCGATTCCAGCGTCAATAAATAAAACTCTGGAGGAAACAAAAATCCTGTTGATCCTTTTGAAAAGGCAGTAGCAGGCTGTAATAGTAAGCAAATAAAATAATAAGGCTGCACTGCGCACTGCAGTATGTCTAGGCGGTAGGTAGGTAGGTAGACTGAAAGGTCAAAATAAACAGCACACATGGCTCCCAGGCTTCAGCTATAGGTGTAGAAGGCGTGTCTCCGTCTCTCACACATATATCGAAATGAGATCCTTCGACTCAGGGGTCAGCCACTGTGTACACACTGAGTATACTCAGTCGCACGCTCACACAGCCAGACACATTAACTGTCTACCTCTCGACCTTCTCTTCTCACTGTTTGCTTTTCATATGGAATGTCAAACTGCTCGCAGGTATTGAACTTTTCTGCGGCGGCCTGCGTTCAGTGCAGTGGGCAGCCGGGCCTCATCTTCCACTGTTTGTCTTTGTGATTATGTTTGCATATACATAAGCAGAGTGTTGATGTTTGTATTGTGTGAAACTATTCGCTCTAGTATGAGGAGAAACAGTAGAGAGGTGCTCCGGTGCCTGAGCTTGAGTTCAGCCTAAATATTTTGAAAAGTCATTCCTCCTCTCTTCTCCTCTATCCCCTGCCAACCACAGACAGGGGCACGTCGGTTTCCAGTTGTTTTCTGGCTATTTGGGGTCAACGACGCATGTTGGCAGACCTCATCGGCACTTTCTCTCTGCATTGCAAAACTCGTTGGAGGCTGAACCGGGCTCAGCGCTTGTATTGAGTAACAATGAGCTCTGCAGGGCGATTGGCAGATGTCTGTTTGATGCTGCAGATACAGTCATGCCATTGTGCGGAGTCAGCAAGTGAGATCTGTGTGTTCATGTATGTGTATAAGGGGTGAGGAATAGCGGGTGTTTGTTTTGGCAGTAAGATCATTTGCCAAGGAAGCGGTTCCGTTGCCAAAACTCACCAAACAAACCTGCGGCGGTGAGTGTCTTATCTGCTCAACCTCCTCAGTAGTCATAATGGGAAGGTGGCCATTTTACTTCCCCGCACCCTCCTCCTTCACAGCTCTTTTGTGAGCCTGACGGTGAGCTGTGGTAGGCCTATGGCGTGTCTTTAAAATAAAAAAGAGACAGCAGTGGAGTTAAGCTGCTGTTTACCCAAACTTCTATGTAACATTTGGAGCTAACAAGGGAGTGAAGTACATTTTCAGCTAATCAGGGGCACGACAGAGCCTCATGGTCGCTCTGATCTTTTCTTCTCCTCGCTGTGGCTCACTTGAAGTCCCATTGTCTGGCTCGAGCCGACATCCTCCCGTCCAGCGGGCCTGTGTGCCAAGCTTGGCTCTCTGAGGATTTTTCAAAAAAGGGAAAACCCATCTTCCCCCCAAAACCTTCCATTACAGAAAAGAGGTTTTCCGCTTCTATCAAAAGCTGTCAATGGAAGTTATTCAAGCCGCTTGGAAAACATCAATTGCTGCTTTTTTTGGTCTCCGTGTTGGCAAAAATCACCAGTCACGGGACAGCGAGATGCCGCCACAGTTGGTTTTCAGAAGAAAGGGAGCTTGTGTGTTAAGTGTGCATGTGTTTTTATACCCTTCGTGCTCTATAGTGTTGTATGAAAGTATTGTTGCTCTGCAGAGCACATGTGCAGCTGGGTCTGTGAAATATCAGCATCTGCACTGCTTTTCTGTAACTGTAACCTTTGCAACGGATGTGGACATGAATAAATTGCCTCTGTGTGTGTGGAGTGTGTCTAGTTAAGTGTTGAACGAAGAGCTGTTTTATGTTTGCATCAGAGTGATGGGAGCCACAATGTGACAGGACCGCGTCGACCTTAAGCCCAGTAATGGGCCTTCTTGGAACTGCCCTCTCATTTCTTGGGCAGAAGCGCCCGTCTGACTCCAAAACCAACAGTTCTGGAAATATCTTTTACATCCGCATCCCAAATATTGAGATATGACTCTTATTTGGGTTGACAGTGTTTTATTTTTCTTCCTTTATGCCTCTTGTGTTTTCTTGTTATACTTGGCTGTTTTTGTCTTGACTCATCTCCTCGGCATTGGGGTGGGTTATTTTGGGCAGCGTGGATGTGTGAATGTAAACGATATGTATGACATACAGTAAAACTATGCAGAAACCTATTTTTTTTTAATGTCAGATTGATGGCGACAAATAACTCCCCTTGTCATGTCATGTCAACACTTTTGATGTTGACTTTCCTATAAATGTTTTGTTCATGCCTAACATGACATTTCGGTTCACTTTCATGCCGAAAGTGATGTCTCGTATGACTCTCATGTCTATATATGGTAAATTAGAAGCTACCGCAAGCAGCCTGTAAGCTTAGCTTAGCATAAAGACTGGAAACAGCTAGCCCGGCTCTACCCAAAGGTAACAAAGTCCACCTACCAGTAGGGGTGGACGATATGGCAAAAATATCATATCACGATTTTTTTCAGGCAGGATCACGATCCACGATCTTATCACAATTCTTTTTCATGTTGGTTTTTAAGACTACTTTGCAAGTTACTGAACAGTACAAACAAACTAATTTCCCTAATTAAAAAATATAACCCTACAAGGTAACAAAACACCACAGCCAATGCCGTTCTCAAATATAACACTTTTTAAAACAGTTTCTTTATATATTTATGGGTTACTTTTCCAAATATTTCTCAGTTTCGAAATCCACAAGAACCACTCTTCACATCGGCATATATTAGATCCATCGCTCAGCACTTATTTAAAAAGGAAATATGTCACTTATAAAGCTGGTTCGCCTGATACTCCCGTTATTTACTTCTTCCAAAACAGCAGTGAAGAATACCAGGAGCAAATGTCAGGAGTTGAGTTTTCATTAAAACAAAATTATGACTGGTGTGTTAACTGCATGCCAAATTAATTAGAGCACAGCACACAAGGCCAAATTGCCTCCTGAGTTACCATATGACTGGTTGCTGACAAACAATGTAGCACTTAAAAGACTATTTTTCTTTCAGTGGAGTCCGGCGCAGTGCTCACTCCACATAAAACCCACCGGGGCTCATCAATTCCAGCAAACTTCACGGAGAACAATGAGGGCAAAACAGCATCACTGATCTGTTTTAACCGAATATTCTCTGGTTTAGCTCAGCTAAAAACACAGAATCCGTCAGTACGATAGCGTGTCGTTCAGGACTGAGCCCGTTTGTAACAGGTACCGACAACGTTATCTTCACTTCACCTAAAAGGTTGCAATGTCTTGGGGTGTTCGATCTATAATCCTCGCTCATCCCTGACTCTGGCTGCTTAAAGTAGAGATAGCGAGTTAATTAGGGCTGTGTATTGGCAAGAATCTGGCGATATGATACGTATCATGATAAAAGGGTTACGATTCAATATATTGCGATACTGTAAACAAGGCGATACATTGCGATTTTTTAAAATCTAATTTTAGGAGAACTGTCATAGTATAAAGAATAAAACGCCATATGCATAAAATTGGAGTAAAAAAAGTTCATAGCACTACTTTGAGAGGGCACATACACGGAGATGGAGCATATCTTTGCAAATTAAATAAAGTATTGACTGAGTTAATCTTTGCATGTAAACTATTAAAGGGGACCTATTATGCATTTGTGCTTTTTCCCTTTTATTTAGTGTGATATACATTTTTTTCTGCAAAGTTACAAAGCCCAAAGTCCACACCAAAGGGAGTTACTCTCCCCCACAGAAACACTGCTCCTCAACTGCCTGCAACGCCTTGCTTGAAGTCCCGCCTTTTCTTACGTAACGTGGTGATGTCACCAAGTAACACATTTGCATAATACCTGCCTAGCGGCTAGTTTGGCACGCCCTCAAACAAAGCCAGTTAGAGCGGAGCTGGAGCGGAGTCCGAAGAGTGTGGTTCTGTTGACCAATCACAACAGTAGGCCAGCTGACCAATCAGAGCAGACTGGGCTAGTGGGCTAATGTATGAGAAAAGTAAAGTTTTTTTAACATTAAAGCATGTAAACATGTACTAGTAGAAACCCAAAATACAAGTATGCCCCTGAAAATGAGCACAATAGGTCCTCTTTAATTGAAAATCAATAGTGTTTTTGAGAATCGATACAGTATGACAAAACATAATATCGCGATACTCAATATTTTCAATATCTGCTCACACCCCTAGCAGCGTCGCTGCTGCAACTGATGTATGTACAATTCATAATGTGCACTGTAGCACGATACTAATGATCTCTCTGTGTGGAGACATTTTAATCGTTCACAATCTAATCTCGTCATATTGCACACCCCTACCTACCAGCACCTCTAAAGCTCATTAATTAACACTGTTCGACTGTAACACTGTACATTTGAAGCATACTGACGCCTTTAAGTGGAACTATAACACTGCGAGTCGTACTAATGCTCGTCTGTTCAGATTCTGACCACCTGCATCACAGTCTGATCATCATTCTCTCAGTTTGCTCACGTCTGGTGACATTTCAAACTCCCTGTGCGCTTCATTGTCAAATAGCCGTAGGCATTATTAAGCAAGGGGAGGATAAAAACGTCTCAAGGCAACATCAAATGAGAGATAGAGGCTAACATTAATGCAATAAGCACAGTCCTTATCCTGCCAGCAGAGCCGTAGCAACAGCTACAGTCGTTTCATAAATCAACTTGTTATAATGGAACATGTACATAACAGAATAAACACTCCCCTTTTCCCAAGGCTGTATGGGAGGATGGGGGTCAGGGGGTGATGGAGTTTGGAGGATAAACTCAGCTCAGCTTTGTCAGTCCACATCCCCGCTGCACCCATCCATATTAACCTGCACTAATACAGTCTGCAAAGCTAACAAAGTCAGCACCTAAAAAGCCATTAGAGAACCTGAGCGACTTGATTTCATTATTTAAAATGTCAAAAGCTTGAATAAGCACCCTTTATACAATACCTCCAGGAATAATGAACACAAATTCAACCATTCCTCACAATCTTTGTGTGAGTTTGCAGTTTTTGTCTGAAGGGCGCTTGCAGATTTTACCGGCGACTGCATTTTCTCACATAAAATAATCCAATTCAGAACCAACACTACAGGCACGGGTCAAATAAAATCAGACCTCCAACTAAACAAACCTCATTTTAAAATTGCAGAGGATTTTCATTCCTCTGAAGACGGTTTCTCAAGCAGTGCTTACTTTCAGTAACCTCAACAAGCTCCACCAATTGAAATCCAAGCAAGCCATTTGTAACTTTTACCTGAAACTAACCACAATTCAGACACACAAGTCTATTTTTTGGGACAGTTGTCTTCCAATACGACACACTTCATGGAATAAAACAAGTTATTGTTGCACCCGAGGCTCATTTTCGTTCCCAACGCCCCGCATCTGTTGGGTTGGGCCATTATTGGACTGATACTGTATCCTTTAGTCTGATCCCACATATATGTATGAGGCACCAGCTGAAACATCTGAAGACCATTTATTAATTTTTATTGGAAGTTTGTACATACAGTTTGTATTACCAGTGAGCTTTCTTTTAAATCCTTTTTTTTTGCCATTTTGAAACACTATCTCGAATTGTAGCAAAATAACTCAAAAAAGGTCATAAAATGCATCTCTGTTTCTCAGGATGTTGGCCACAAATGTACTCATTTTTGGCTGCAAAAATCACAAAATAACCTCTGCGAGATCTTGGTGGGACCAAATGAAGCAAGAGCTGAAGAGAATAAGCAATTTGACATTTTATTTCAAAATAATTTTTCCACATGTTGTTGTTCAGTTGCGTGCTGAGGTGTTGCCATCAGCCTGGCAGTGTTCACCTCGCGGCTGTCAGTTATTAGCATACAGAAAGATTTGTGATGTAGCTTTGGGCACTTTTTTTGTTTGCGAAATAGGAGCATTTACACGAAGAGCAGTGTTCACGCTGTTTCTCAAAGCCGGAGCAATGATTTAAGATCACAGTTGTCAGAATAAATAATGGATTGTTGGACATGGATCAATAGAACATAATGATACTCAATCCAATAATACCGACCCAACAGAGACAGGCCTGTGACTCCAGCAGTGTCATGGGACTGCTCTGATATAGTTCATGTAGACAGGTAGTGCACCATGCCCCAAAACAATTCTCAACCAAAACAGCAACTCGTTAAAGTTTTGGAAATGTGGGCCACTTTTATAGCAGTTTTCCCTCTCAGTCGTAGCTCATGTTGCAGGCAATTAGCTAGGCAAACTTCACATTTGTATGTTGGCTGCAAATTTAGAAGCCAACAGTATTTTATTCTGACTATGCAAGGACTTATTTGGGTGGACTTTGGCAAGGCACTATAACACTGCTGCAGATACTAACATTTTTAGTGTCATTTTGGGAGTCATTTCAACATCAACCTGATCCACTCTTGCTTGTCAAAGCAAGAGGGGGCTGTATGAAAAACTCCAGCAGGCCTCAACCAAATGTTACCCACTTAAAGCTAGGGTTGGTAATCTTGAGAAAATAGCAAGAGTACGCTAGATTTTTAAAATTATCCAACCGAAAAACCGAGCCCCCCAACTACTTTCCAATGAAAGTAGCAGCACTAGCTCCAAAAGTCCCTAAATCTAGAGAGAAAGTTGCCAAGTCAGCAACACTGACAGTCCGTCTGTTCAAGCTTCACTCCAAAGACACTCCCCCAAAATTGTCATTATGAACATAAACAACAAACATGGCTATTGTTAGTACTCACAGCTGTCAAGCTAGCAGCTTGTGGAAGACTCCGGTGATGCGCAATGAGGGCACGGGCAGAGTATGCGCAGGTAGACAGGTAGGTAGGTAGACAGGTCCGTCCAATCATTTAATTCGGCCCGAATGAAATGATTGGACGGACGGGTTTATTACAGTCCTGTGACAGCTACAGCTACGTTTTTTTGGTTGTTTTTTTTTTTTACATGTTTTAATCAAAGCATTTGACTTATTGATTGCTGGTAGGATGTAATGAGAATTTCATCAAATATAACAAAAAATGTTTTTGAAGAGAAGGGTAGAATTGGAGCAAATATGATTACATTTTTTTTTTTTATAAAACGGTCACTATATCCTGACAGTAGTGCATGAGACAGGTAATCTGAAAAAAATAATGTGCCTCTGTGTCCTCCGGTGATCCTAATGGCATCTGCAAGATTTCACAGATCGGAGGAAAACAACCAATCAGAGCCGAGCTGGAGCCTGCCGTCTTTGAGCAGCTGTCAATCACTCGCAAACTCCGATCAAACAGTCAAACTAGGCAGCGCTGATCATTATGAATCAATATTCTGTTACTGTAATACCTATATCTCGCCCCAAATGTTTTCAGAAACATCTTTAGAGTACTGTTTGGCTGTAAAATGAGAAAGTTTGTGTCCCGGCCGCCATGTTGAGATCTATTGAGAAAATACCAAGCACCGCCCACTAGCCGGAGCAAACTTTCTCATTTTACAGCTAAACAGTACACTAGAAGATGTTTCTGAAAACATTTGAGGCAAGAAAGAAGCATTTACAGTAGCAGAATATTGATTCATATTTGATCAGCGCTGCCTAGTTTGACCGTTTGATCGGAGTTCGCGAGTGATTGACAGCTGCCTCCGTTGAATGAACAGCCAATAGGAACGCTCTCTCTCTCTGAAATGACCTGTGATTGGCCAAAGTCTTCCGTCATGGGCTAGATTTTTTTTAAAGCCTGAAAACAGAGCCATGAGGAGGTGCAGAAGTCCAGTTTTTTTCTCAGAACACTTGAATTATAATATGCTGAAAGGTTATTAAGGATTTCTTGCCCAATGATGCCAAAAAAATTTCGGCCTACTGCAGGTTTAAGCTGGAAACCACCACATTAACTTGTCTTGTTCTTAGTGGGATCTGCCTGGCCCAGACTCAGAGGGATGTGTTATGTTGCAAGCATCAAGATAATTAAGCAGTCACAGTCTAGTTTTCCTGGAAGTTGAGTGTATTAGTGAGATTCTTCTCTATTCTCACCTCTTCTTTCAATTTTTTTTCCATTACTGGCAACTGTCACACTTAAAGCTTTGGAGTGGGTGTAAATAAGACGACATGCATGCTTAATGAGCGAGAGTAAAAATGGCTTAATTCTTGTTTTAGCTCTGCGAACTGATCTGAATGTCAAGGCGGTGGGATGGCTTAATTAAGTTGTCTGTTAACACAAAAAGACAAACAGAGACACGTGTTGTTGTGTTAGCCAGATCACATCTGTTTAACTTCATAGTTTCTATGAAAAAAAAGTCCAAAACATCTGCAACCAGACATTGCGATATCACTTTCTGAACTCACTTGTCAAACAGATTAACATCTAACTCTGACTTGCCAAAAGGATATAAAGAGTCCATATTAAACACTGACTGTCACTTCTTCAGTCAGTGATATGTGCAGTGCTGGTGAGTAAACGAGAGAAACAAGAAGCAAGGAGTGGTCTTCTACTTTCAGATTTACAGCCATGGGGTCACCGGTGGAAGTGGAGCTGGAGCAGAGTGGTGCAGAGCTCTCCTCCTCCTCCCTCCTGGCCTCCTTCGCCTCCCCTGCTCCCACCCAATTCTTTTGCTCTCTGTTACTGCATATGGGTCATACTGCGATTGTGCGTACATGAGGGTAAATAAGTTCTTTTTTTTTTTCCAGTGAGTGTATGGAAAGAAGTACTCAAACCTGTACCTTTAAGTAACAGTAGCAACACAGTGGAACAATGCTGCATTTAAAAGTAAAGGTCACGCTTAGAACTTACTGTACGTACGCATGCAAGTGTTAAATCAAAATGTACTTGTGTGTCAAAAGAGCTCTCGTTGTGAGAGTCGATGCTAAGAAGTTTTTCTCATGATTTAGCCGGTCTAACTATACAGTGTTGATATAGTTTAGTGTTTCATGAGCTCGTTGTATAAAAACCTTTTTTCTGCAACTTCAAATTACCGGTGTCATTGAAAAGTTCATACAATTGATATATGAACTTGAGAACATGTACTCTGTTGCGCTCCGCTTCTTGCTCTTTTCACATCTGATATCTGTGTGCATGTATATGTGTCGATGCAAGAGTAGCCTAAGCCCTATGTAATCATTTACAGTATAGAATCCATACAGTACTCTTAGTTTGAGGAATTTGCCCATGCTTTGTTGCAGTTCCTTCCTGAAGTACATTTCGCAATATACGGAAAAAGGAGTGGTTATAGCAATGTTGTAATTTACTAGAAAATTACTTTTAAAATGGATAATTATTGTAACTGAATCACAGCGCCATGTAATTATCACCTGATATTCTTTTACTATAAATAAACTGTAAAAACAAGGTAACTTTTCTGTCTTTTTTCCAGAGAAGCTGTAACAAAGCGTGTGTGTTATGTTCCCACTAGTTTACCTGCGCGCCCCATGAGAAATACTAAACGCAAATCTCGGCCCAAGCAGGAAGGCAGGATGTTTTTGATGAAGCAGTGGGCTTAATTTAGGCCTAGGCATTCTCAGCATCTGTCACCTAACTCCCAACGATCTCAACACGCAGCGCAGGAGGCGTTTGCGTGTGTGTGTGTAATGCTCATGTTTATCCAGGCAGGTGGGCTATATATTCAAGAAACATACACCGACACTTTGCCACACTAAAAAGACTAGAATACCTCCCCAAGACATCCTCCTTTTGATTTGGTGAATAATAATAATAATAATAATTGCAGCTTCACAACAGACTTTTGTGATATGGTGTCTCTTTGATATGATTAATTATGATTTTATTAATACTGCCTATTAAAAAAGAGATAATCCCATTAACCCTGCCAAACACCCAAAATCTTGATTTTTTTTCTTCTGAAAGGAATTGGCTTGGTTATAGCTCCTGCTTGGCCGTAAAATAACCAAACAGGCGCCTGCATTGCCAGCAAACAAGCAAAAGCAAAAGACGAATGCCAACAACCTCTGCCAAAGACTTCAGCTTGCACCCAGTGTTCTCTTACTGGTACACAGAGACATTTTCTGCCTACTTCTTCTTTGAATCACAGAATTTCTCTGCCCGTATTAAAAATGGTTTTATTCATAACACTTGCAAAAGAGCAAACTCTGTTGTAAAGCAGCTACACACTGTATAATATAATTACATGAAGCTACATTTTCTGGCCCTCTCTCTGAGCCTGAGGTGTAATCCATGTTTGATGAGCACATGCATACGCTGAAAGGAGCAATGTGTTTTTTTTTTTTAAAACCCCGTAAGAGAACCTTGCGACGCTCTGACCTCGAGCTTGTCGTCGTTTTAATGTTGCATTAAGCGAACGTGCTCCGACTCGTCGTGTGACTGCACAGAGTGCCGACAGGAGAGGCGTGTGGTCGTCAAACATCCGTAACGAATGGAAAGAAAGGAAGACCACACAGCGGCGTGGTCAGATCAGGTTGTCAGGGACCATATTTAAAATCTGGGTCAGAGTCCAAGCCATAACCTCTCTAACTCACCAGTGCTCTGCACTCCTTCATTTAATCCCACTACCCTTTCTTTGTCTTTTCTCCTTCTCCATACAGCTTTATCTCCTCACCCACTTTACATATCCTCGTCTTTATTTCATTCACTCCTCGTCTTTCTTTCTCTCCATATGCCGTGCCACCTGAGCCATCCACAGAGGCAGCAGCTTTGCCGTCAGCATCTTCAGATTAAGATGGATTGTGAATGAATAAGAAGAAGATGAACATTGCATTTAAAAAAATGTATTAACAATCTAAAAATATCACTTTAAACTGTTGTTGAGAATACAGCGGTGCATTTTTAACTATTGCTCATCTCCCATGAGGAATTAAGAACATTTGAGGCGGGTGTAAAGAACAGCCATATGATTCATATGCAGGTCCAGTTGCAGCCAGATGAGTTATGAGTTGTTACAATAAGCCTATTCAGTTCTACTTCATAACATTTAAGAAAAAAGCAGGCGCAGCTGTTGCTGCAGTACTTACACAGGACTTAAAAATTCAGGTGCTTTGATTATATGGTAAACAAGTCAAGACAAAATAAATGTAGCAAGTGCGGTAATGAGGTTTATTTTTAAGAAATACTCAAACATTCTGGGAATTACGCTTGATTGGCTTAAAAATTGATGCCAGTTTCATCGCAGAGGTGCTACACACTGTACAGTCACTGGTCCCAGTGGTTATTGGTGAGTAAATAGCTCCAATGCGTAAGTCAACTGCTAGTTAAACCACATTGCCTTGCTTTTTTTTCAACATGTGTAAAATGTGCAGGATACAATGTGTGCGGTTGCTGGACTGCATCTTTTACGGCCCTTGGCTAGCTGTTAACAGTCGCTTTCAGATGATAGGCTAAACATATCAATCTCTGTATGAAAAGAGAGTAAATCAATTTTTTCATCCAACTCCTGGTTAAACAGCACAAGGTTCCCTTCCAGTAGAGAAAACATGATAAAGTGCCCCCTATGTTGTTGCTTCCGTTATGGGTCGCCACAGCAGAAGCATTGATCCGCACATTGATTTGGCATACGTTTTTACGCCTGATGCCATTCCTGACGCAACCCCCCTGGGGGGATACTTGTTTTGGTGCTGGGAGGAAACCGGAGAACCCGGAGGAAACCCACACGAACGCGGGGAGAACATGCAAACTCCACGCAGAAAGGCCCTGCCCAGACCGGGGATCGAACCAGGGACCTTCTTGCTGTTAGGCGAAAGTACTATAAAGTGCCCCATATGGCCTTAAAATTAAAAAAAAAAAGTGATGCAGGCTGCCCTAGATGCTAGAAAACTTTCTGCGAGCTGCTGCCCCATCGCGTGCAGCTGGTGCCTTTCGATTTTTTTCGCCCCTGCCCCTCCGACAGCCTGGGTCCGCCACTTTGCAGGTGCTGGAGTATTCCTTTAAGTCATGGAATTGTAAATGAACCACTCCAGTCCTTCAGGTAGTCTGCATATGCTTTTGTGAATTCCAATGTATTGCTGCTCGGAAACTGTTAAAGAGCCAGTGATGGAGTCTGATTTAAGAGGTGCCAGTGATGGAGTCTGATTTAAGAGGTGCCACACTGATGCCTATTCTCTAAGGCAGACCTGGCGGGCCGGCAGCAACTGTAACAGCGCTCTCGCTGCCATTCATCATGGGGAAAATGGCAAACGCTGTACAAATCAACTGGCATAAACGTGAGTGCTTCTTTTCAGCTCGGTGGCTCTGAACCTATTGTGGCACTGCCATGGCTGCCAACAATAAGACACGATGATGACACTGTCCTGTTTTTACGCCGGAGGCCTCCCAGTAAGGAGTTCTCTTGAATGCCTCTTCAGTGTGACATGGAGTCGGGCCCGCCACCACCAGCGGAGCCGAGCTGAGCTGCAGAGCGGCTTTAGAGCCCTGCTGAGACCTGCCAGACCCACAGCTTCCCCTGCCAGGGGCCTCGGCTCCCAGTCAGAGTGAGTTACAACCCATGCTCCAGACACACACATGCTAATCCTGAAACGCACATACGGACAGCTGAAACATGTACAACGCTCTATGTATGCATACAGGCGCACACATATGTGGAACACATAGTGGAGCATGTGTGTGCAACCATAAACCAATACACACACGCAGACAGAAAAAAAAATACTGTATGGAAGCATGCAGATGAATGCAAATGTATGCACACAACCACCATATACAACCACATACTCGTACATAATGATACCCCACTCACAGTGAGTGTAGCCCCACAGGACCAGTCGATGCATGAAGAAGGCCACTGCATGCTAGGGCTAGGACGATTCACCTATCTCCCGATTCGATACTATCACGATAATTGGGTGACGATTCGATATGTATTGCGATTTTTAAGTATTGCGATTCTACAAGAATTGCGATTCGATATTACGATTTATTGCGATTTTTATTAACTTTTTTTAACGCTAAACCATGGGAAAAAGTTGAATCATACACTTTTAGGGACTTTTATTTTGGAAAATATCTAAATTGATACAGTAAAAATGTTTGATTTTCAGCAAGTATGTAGTCAGAGATGTCAAATATATCAGTCATTGTCAGCATTTGTTATTAATTTATTTTCCCAGCAACCCAAAAATCAAAGAATAAAGACATTTCCCTCACAAATTAGTTGTATTTTCTTTTTAATTTATAAGAAACATGTATTGTTTTATACTTCTGGTGAATATAATCCAATCAATCTTATTTCCATTTATGTATTTTGTATATACAGTTCCCTTTGTTAACACCTTATTTTGAAAACCGAACATAGTCACGTGTATACTTCCGCCAAGTCCGTCCGTTCTCTTTATACATCCATGGTCAGCTCCATCGGGGCCGTTTGAATGCATTTAAAATAAATGTCAGTACATGGGTGCTCTACAGTTGTAGCGTCGGCCGATTTAACCACGGAGACGAGAGTGACCCCTGGCTTGACCGCACGTTACCGCAATAGGACAACGTTTCTTGTCCATGTCAGAGTTAGCATGCAGCTTTAGCCATGATGTCTAGCTCTGCTATTCCTGGCAATGTGTGAAACCCAAAGTGTTTCCATACTTTACTGTATGTGTAGTGTTTACCACTCTGGATTTAAAATGTGAGGGTGCAGGTCGTATCTACGCCAACCCTCCGCCGTTTTATGCTCTGTCGTATCAGCCGGTTTCTGCTCGCTACGGCCAGCAGGCTACAATTTGTTTTGGTTAACGTATACGGAACAGATGTGACGTCACATTACCCGATTACAATAATAAAAGCGTTAACTTCCTTCTACCTCCGCATAGGCTCAAATGAAGCAAATATATCAATTCTGGCAATAAAAAATCAATTTCGTAAAAAAAAAAAAAAATCGCGACATAGGTGAATCAATTTTTTCCCACCCCTACTGCATGCACAGTTATATAGATACGCTACATGCAAACAACACAAATGCGCACCACACTTGCACACATGCAGTAAAGTGAGCATGTGCAGGAGCTCTATCTGTCAGGGTTAGGTTAAGGTCAAGGTCCAGTAGCTGCTGGATCAGCTGGATTGATATGTCGGGATAAACATGAAGGTTGAAAACGAGCATGTTTGTGATTAAGGGCTTAGCAGAAGGTGTGCGTCTGTGAGTGAGTGACTGTATATATATACCGTATAGAAGGGAGCATTGTGCAGCTGCACAGGTGTGTCGGTATGTGCTTTTAAATTCATCTTTTTTCATCATGGCTCAGACAGGATCACCTACATCCCGTCTCAAGATGATGAGAAGTAGCAAGTATTCTAAGTTTAGAGAAGGGAATCAATCCAACAAGCTCCCGGTTTACTGTAGTGCCCATGTTTCACATTTGTTCTATACTGGAAAAAAGTACTTCCACGTGTAAGCCAATGACTTGTCTGTTAATGATGAAACGTCTTCAATGATTCATTGTGCATTGGTGTGTCTACGCTGTAAACTCAACTATGGTGATTTATATTATACTACAGTCACATGTTTACATGGTTTCCTATGAGTTGAAAAATTCCATGATCCTTACAAATTAATTTCCTTTTATAAATGAATTACTGACGGGGCATCAAGGGTGGGTTTCTTAGCTCACATGAAGTATGAGGTAAAAGCTTTCTGAGGCTAAATTCATACAGCCAGTGTTTGTGCCTGACAACCTAAGGAGAATGAATTGTATTGTACATACTATACCACCGCAGGGCGAAATGACACGATCATCGTTCATATGAGAAAATTACCCCACGGACAAATGTCATCCAATCATGTGCTAACAAACCTCCCCAAAGGCGCGGTCGTTGGGTCTATGAACATCAGCAACAACGTGACTAAACTTTTTTTGTGGAACTTTCAATGCCAATGTTTTTCAACCATTTCATTCCAACATCCACATGTGGCAACTGTAGTACAGTTGATATATGGTTTAATTATGTAACTGGTTAAGGCTAGGGGAAGATTGTAGTCATGATAAAAATTCACTTGTATAGGGTTACAGGCCAGTCTTGCCAGGTCCAATATGGCGCCCACGTTGACGTATTGCTGCAACGGGCTGAAGCGTCTATGTTCACCAATCAGTCATTACATTAGGACAGCATGGGCACCCTGACCGGTCTGCGGTCTACGCAGCCCCATACGCGACAAACTGCGATGCACTGTGTGTTCTGGCACCTTTCTATCGGAACCAGCATTAACTCTTTCTGCAATTTGAGCTATAGTAGCTCTTCTATTGGATCGGACAACACGGGCCAGCCTTCGCTCCCCACGTGCATCAATGAGCCTTGGGTCTGACCCTGTCCGGTTTTCCTTCCTTGGACCACGTTTGGTAGGTCCTGACCACTGCAGACGGGAACATCCCACAAGAGCTGGAGTTTTCGAGATGCTCTGACCCAGTCGTCTAGCCATCACAATTTGGCCGTGTCAAAGTCGCTCAAATTCTCACGCTTGCCCATTTTTTCAGCTTCCAACACAAAGCTCAAAGTTCAAAATGTTCACTTGCTGTCTAATATATCCCCCCCAGGTGCCATTGTAACGAGATAATCCATGTTATTCACTTCACCTGTCAGTGGTCTCAATGCTATGGCTGATCGGTGTATATATGTCTATGGACCAAACTGTGAGCAGTTGAGTTGCATTGTGGGTAATGTAGTTTTTATGTCATGTTTGGAGGCCTTCAATTATAGAATAGTAGTTTATAATGAAGCTGCATCTGGACATACTTAGCACTCACATGAGGACTGACAAACCTTTTTTTTTGGCTGTCTCTACGAATGTATCTCACAGCAGTAATATATGTGTGTGCATGGGTAGCTATAGAGCTTGTGTCTACATTAATCTCAGGAATGTAGATGTGGTCCAGAGTTTAATAGGACGAGGCGTGGGTGTGGAGTAAGAGTCCCCCGGAGCAGAGTTAAGGTCTTAAAGTACTAAAAAGCTTTGACCCAGACCCTACGCACCCACTCACAGGGACACAGCACCACTCTTCTTCCAGCCCAGCACATGCTTTCATACTTTGGCTATGCAGCAAAGAAACACGCACTTGGACACACATGACAAACACAGAGAGAACAAGAAAGACAAGAAGGATATGAACTGAAACAACAAACATATTTTCCTCAGATGAAGATGAGCACAAAATGTACCCAGCCACAGATGTTGATGCGTTCGCTCTCCTTCAGCTCAAACAACACACACACACACACACACACACACACACACACACACACACACACACACACACACAGCAGAACACATCCCTGTTGTCTTGCGTTGCTCGTCATGCAATGAGGAGCACATGACTTTAATCAGGTGTGGTGCGTGACCTCTTATCGGACAAAAGCGTCCCACAGAGAGAGCTGACGGGGGGAGACTGCGCCTCCCCGCCTGTCCTGTCTGTTGGCAGTCATGAGTTCTCCATCCCGTTCGCCACGCCGAGTCTCGTGGTTCAAAGACCATAACTTGGTGGCGGCATGTTGTCAATAATCAGCTGCTTAGCCTGAGGAGAGCGACATTAACCGGGGGGGGAAGGAAGTGCAAAAGACTTCATTTTAAAGCGTGTTTTGGAAGAATGAGGCCTTTGATTGTTTTTGCTGCATCCTATAAATGTCTCACCTAGAGGGCCTAATGTCTCTCAATGGGATTCTCTCAATGGTTGGTTTGTATTTTATTTATGCAGTCAAAGCTAAATATTCCAAGAAGTTGTATCGTGTTTTATCTCATTTACAGATGAACGAGACAATAAGTTGCGTCGTGTAATAAGTCGCACGTCTCTCAACATACAGGGATCGTTTCTTGTCTCCTCAACTGACGTTTTCACTGAATCTTCTGCAACAGTTTTGGAGGACAATATGGCTAATATATTTTTTTTACTTTTTTATGTTGCATGGTAGGTTTCATGGGCAGGCAGTTAAAATCCTTCTGAAGGTGTTAAAACGGCTAATAAAACAAATAGGGCGAGGTATCTTTTAGAAAATCAGTGAAATGAAGGCCGGCGAGACAAAAAGTAGAGGAGATGAGGGTTATAAAAGTTTACTACTGAACATCCTCTCAGACTGTTCCCTCTTTGATTTGGTTGATAGCTGAAACAGGCTGGCAAAGTGTAACCAAACGGGTGAAATCAAATTGAGCAGAAATGTCTGAGTGTGTGTGTGTGTGTGTGTGTGTGTGTGTGTGTGTGTGTGTGTGTGTGTGTGTGTGTGTGTGGAAGCCGTCTGTCGGCATCACAACGTAGCATCATTGAGAGGCAGTGCCCCCAGGCAGCATAGCCACAGGACACTTAGGGCTTTTTAAATCAGAGTAGTGTTCACTAACACAAGTTTACTGGGTTCATCCAGTGTCGAGATATGAAAAGGACCGATTGTCTGGCGCAGCGCTGATGGCTGCATGAAAATCAAGTGAAAAAGGCTTTGAGTCGCAGGCCTATATGTGACTATGGCTAATCGGGAAGTGAATTGGAGGGATGTAAAGGCAGATGCAAAGATAGATGGCTGTCCCTTTGAGTGATGGCTACCTTCAGGAGTTAATGACTTTGTGTGGAATACACAGTGTTTAAAGCTGCAGTAGGTTGAATTGGAGCAAATATGATTTAAAATAAAATATTTTTTTTAAAACGGTCACTATATCCTGACAGTAGTGCATGAGACAGGTAATCTGAAAAAAATCTTGTGCCTCTGTGTCCTCCGGTGCTCCTAATGGCATCTGCAAAATTTCACAGACCGGAGGAAAACAACCAATCAGAACCGATCTGGAGCCTGCCGTCTATGAGCAGCTGTCAATCACTCACAGACTCCGATCAAACGGTCAAACTAGGCAGCGCTGATCAAATACGAATCAATATTCTGTTACTGTAATGCCTATTTCCTATTTCTGTTTTAAAATGTTTTCAGAAACATCTTTAGAGTACTGTTTGGCTGTAAAATGAGAAAGTTTGTGACCCGGCAGCCATGTTGAGACCAGTTGAGGAAATACCAAGCACCGCCCACCAGCCGGAGCACAGCCAATAGGAACGCTCTCTCTGTCTGAAATGACCTGTGATTGGCCGAAGACTCCCGTCACAGGCTAGATTTTTTAAAGCCTGAAAACAGAGCCATGAGGAGGTGCAGAAGTCTAGTTTTCTCTCAGAACACTTGAATTACAATATGCTGAAAGGATATTATAACATTTTTGCCCAATGATGCCAAATATATTCTGCCTACTGCAGGTTTAAAGGAGTAAGTGGAGGTTTGTAACATGTTTTATTCTTGGATACTATGTATACTAATGATGTGCAATAAGTTGAATAAATAAATAATAAATAAATAATTCTGTTCAAAACAATATTAACTGTGTTGTTGTTTTTGTGTAGAAAATGAGTTACTTTTAATTCTTAACTTAACAAAATGGGAAATGTTTCCTCTTATTAAGATTATGTTCTGCTTTTTATACATGTACAGCGGGGTACTGTAATCTGTAGTAGCAAACATCACTTAAACATGGGGAAATAGTATTTGTTGGGACTACTTTGATTGATGCGTTTTCTCTATATGGTGGAATAAACTATATCAGGCTTTGGCTACGCAGACAAAACTTGATAGACGGATCAATTCATTGTTGGGTTTGTTCTTTTCTAGAGCTGCGACAATTAATCGATTAACTGTCAACTATTAAATTAATCAAGAAACGATTTTGATAATAAATTAATCGGTTTGAGTAATTTTTTTAAGAAAAAAAGAAAAAAATTCTCTGATTCCAGCTTCTTAAATATGAATATTTTCTGGTTTCTTACTCCTCTATGACAGTAAACTGAATATCTTTGAGTTGTGGACAAAACAAGACATTTGAGGATGTCATCTTGGGCTTTGGGAAACACTTTTCAAAACATTTTTCACCATTTTCTGACATTTTATCAACCAAACGAGAAAATAATCGACAGATTGCAGCCCTGTTCTTTTCATAGGATTTGTTGACAGTAAGAGAATATTTCCAGAGCATCTTTAAAATATTTCCCAGAAAAAAGCTCACCACCTGATGGGTCATGTGACCAGCTTATATGTGTAAATCCTTGCTACTTGCTGTGGATGATGACTGCTCTGAAATGTTTGTCCCCTGCTCCTAATAAATAAATACAGTAAGACAACAAGTATGATTCATTCATTTTCTTGAATGTGGGTCACATTCAGCGTTACGTTTCCCACTTTACATAATACACAATAGTCACACAAAATATTTTCATTTCATTTCATTCAGAACATCTGCTACGGTCGAAAACACTGAACTGAACAACTCGGGAATCGTTTACAGTATAACACACGCCACATACATGCATATTTGAGGTAGAACTAGGAAGCTAATCGAACAGATACAACATGTTATCAGGCTTCAACTGCTATGTAAAAAAATATTGGGCTTCAATTCTCTATGAAAAGTGGCAGCTAAAGAGACAGTTCCCTGAACTCAATGGGGAGAATAAAAGTGTAAATGATCTAAATAACCTCGTTAAGCTCAGCTTGTCTGATGATGTGACACACACACACACACAACACACACAACACACACACACACACACACACACACACACACACACACACACACACACACACACACACACACACACACACACACACACACACACGAGTAATGAGTCAGACATTCCATGCATATAAAATACACTTCTCTCTCTCACACAAATGTTTGATAAGCTAGGTCATTGTGTTGGAGTTTCTACGGTATGTTACATGCTGCCGTTTGCCAGCTACAAACGGCAGCATGTACACACACTTTCACTTTTCTCAGAGACAGAGAGGAACGACAGAAATACTGCAACTTTAACATGTTTTAAAATAGATGCTCTTTAATTGCAGCAGTTTCCAGTACCTTATCCGGTATGTGTTGATATCACTGTTATTCATGTGTAAAGAATCTGTGTTGAGTGTTTTTGTGTGTTTTTTTCCCCAAGGCACAATTTGGCAAACCACAAAATTCCTCCTCAAATCCCTCTAACCAAATTATTAACTGCTCCGAACAAAGCAAATTGTAAACTGCTTGGTCACATGAAGCTTAGTTTGAATTAAAATAGAGAGCTGATGGGAGACAAGCAGGATATCATTGCCGTGACAGGGAGAAGTGTCACTCGGATTTTAATATACGGTAAATCCTCACTCAGTTGTTATTTAAACCTTATGAAACCTCATGCACTGTGGGAAAGCATCTATCCAATGAATTAAAAAAAAAAAAAATGGAGGAAAACATGATTCTACTCATCAAATATTTAAAAACAAACTTCCACCAAACACGTGCGAGGCCGGTGATGTGCCCCACCCAACGACCTGCATCGTGTGGCCCATTCCTAAAGCCTATGAGCCCAACCCTGGAGCTGCATCTCAAGGCCTACCCATAATGCCGATGAGCCTGACCCTGGAGCTGCATCAGGAGGCCCGGTCGTACAGCCTTTGCGATCCACACCCTGGAGCTACATCGGAGGAACTGCTTACACAGTCTAGCGGGACCAGTCTAGGATTTGCAAACACGCAGACACGCCTTATCCGTGCTGCATTTCTGCCAGACGCTGAACAGACACGCAGATAAAACAGCAAAGGCAAAAAGCCAGATGAACTCACACCTATGTATATAAATACAGCTCCTCATATCTTACAAATCAAAACACCTGCTGTTAACAATAACTAAATGTGGTTCAGGGCTAAAATGTCCGCAGTAACTTGTGCGTTCACCATCGGTAAATACACACAGCTGTTAGCGTCCAGTGTAGCTAGTGAACAATGCTGGCAGCTCCACACCTCCAGCACAAGGGACACATTAAGAGAAATAGTAGGAGGAACTGGCCCACTCACACTCTGCAGGCCAGTCTCTAGAGTGTGTGTGTGTGAGTGTTTAATGTAAAATGTCACAATGATTACAACATGCCTGCAAAGTCTAAAAGTAAAAGTGTAAGATGAACTAATGCAAGAGTGGAATAAGATCCATTTGAAGGCAATAAACTTAATTTACATTTAATTTTCAAGTACTGCACACGAATCAAGATCTTGAAAGCTTCTCAGAAAACGTTCAGTTCTGCTTTAAGTTCAACTTATCTCAGATTTAGGCCACTTCAGAGCAATCCTGAAGCTTTAGTATATGCGCCTACTAGTGCTTCTACTCGCGTCGAGCATGATGACGCATGCCTTTGACCACCACACGTTTTCTTGCTTGCATTAGTCAAGTCCCACAGAGGGAGATGATGTTTCAGATGCAAATAGAGAGAGATGCCACGCTCACTCGCTGGCATGTTCCATTGCCCAACCTGTTGATCAGGCTCTTTCCCAAAGGGCCTAAACACATATTTCACTATGGGCTGTTTCTGTTAAAAGCGGCAGGTGCTTTGTGTGCCAAACGCCCCGAGCTAACAGGATACATTTATTTAAAAATTTCCATAAGCTGGGCAAATTGTAGGTATCAAATATGTACAAACTGCATGTGCAAGTTCGTGCAAATCAGCACACACATTGAATCACCACAAAAAGTGAGCAGAGTTCTGATCCGCGGTAAGCAAAACAGCCTATTTTGGCTTTATAAAAGCAAGATGGTGATAACGATGTGGGTGAAAGGCTGAACTGACAACAAGCAGTTGCCAGAGAATGAACTTCAGCGTCTGTGTGGGTTTTGCAAGAGTATGAAATCTCCAATTTCAACAGCAATCCCTATGGCCTACAGCGACACTTGACCCCAACACCGCACTTGGTCACTGTTGGTATGGTTGGCTGTGAACACACACACACACGGATGTGTTTGCACACACACATACACAGGAGGACCCCCACTCCCTTGGCGAGCACTCCCTCTCAGCGATCCCTCTTTTTTTTTTCCTGATGGCCGTTGCGAGTAGCAGACGGTTTTGCCATCCCTCTCCCAAAATAGCCACCCGTTAGCACAGCCAGGTCAGATGGTTTTGAAACATCCGTGGCAAACGGTGCTGGAGTGGAGGGGTGGAGGGGACAACAAGTGCGTAACCACCTCTTGGAGAGCTCCGGAGAGGCGGTCATGGGTGGGCCTCAAGTGGAGGATTCTTTCACACTTTGGTGACAATGAGTGCTGGGGAACAAAGGAAGGGTGTCTAAGAAAAAAACGGGTGATGTGTGCATGTGAGCGTGTGCACGTATGCAAGCAACAGGTGTCGTTGTTTCAGAACATTTTAACATATGGATATAGAGAGCCTAAAGTCTTGGTTATACTCCCAAACGGACAGCTGTGGACACCACAGACGCGTAGCAGTTCTGTTTATACGGTCCGCTTGGCATTCCACCCATGCAGAGGTAGATCGCTACGCTACCATTTGTAGCGTAATGGCCCATATTGTGACTGCGTAGACAAGACCGAGCGGTCACAACAAATTGGCAGTAAGCGGCAGCCACACAGAATCTAAGAGTACAACCTCTGATGATTTACGTCACGTGAACCCTCGCGTACTTGTGGACGCAGAAAGTATAACTTTGGCATAATCATGACGACACATCCAACAGGTACAGCAGGTAAGCCTCTATTCCGCTAGCTTCTGTACCTCAATGCAATCTGTCATTGAGCATTTCTTTACTTTAAAAATGAAGCACGTTCCTGGAGTTTACTTTCCATAAGACAAATCAGCATCCACTTCCCTTGCTATTAGACAATTTAACCTTTGTGATTTTAACATTAATTTGTGGACTTAGAAAGAAAGTATAACTCCCACGAACTTTTACCAGCGTGGCAAACTTGGTTTCATTCACATATATTCATAATATTCATGAAGACCCTCTTTTAAAGTAGTAGTTTTTTAGCTGTAATCTCTGCTGTCTAAAATATTTACCTCTCTGTCGAGTCGTAACGTTTAGCCCGCGATGGCCTAGGGCTAGGGCTCTGTGGTAGTAGTGATGTCATGATACCAAAATTCTGACTTCGATACGATACCCTGCCCAAATATCTCGATACCGATACTGAAACGATATCACGGATCTAACACATCAGGAAAAGTAATGGAATAACAGATGACAGAACATGGTACTTAAAATGATTTTTTCATGAATTAAAAATTTAAAATGTATTCATTTAAAAAAAACTAATGGTTTGCAGTAATCTGATTTCCCCAATACTTAAGTTTATGTGATTTCTTTGATAGTTCATTTTATATTTGCATTTATTTTTGATAATGCACACATATTTACATTTCACCTGTATTCTTTCTATTTTTCTTATAGCTCATCTATTATATATATTTTTATTATACTATATATGTTTAACTATAATTTCCCCCGGGGATCAATAAAGTATTTCTGATTCTGATGTCACTTATTAAACAGTGTTTAAAACCAGAAATATCAAATAAACAATAGGGGCGTCCCCGACTAAGAATTGGTCAAGTCTCGTCTATAGTCGACTGATCGTCAAATCATGTTTTTATTTTTTTGCTTATTGACCCCCCTCTGTCTAAGCTTTATGTATCAATAAAAAAATATTAAAAACAACATTATTGACCGAGATACATGTTTCAATCGTTTAGCTGTTGTTTTAGAATAATGGACAGCGCTGTTTGTTGTGTAGTTTAAACGCCGTCCATAGTACTGACACGGAGCGGAGATCAAAATATATTTAGCACTCTGATGGTGCTACGTTCTTATGTGAGTGCTCCGATTCATAAATGTCTATTCTTTGATTTGAAACAGTAGCCTTATGTTGTTGTTATTTATGAATGATCTTGTTTCATAACCACATATTCCCGTCACTTTGATGATTCGACTGTGAGGTTGGCAGTCGAATCAGGCTCCGTAGATCGAATCATCGAATAGTTGACTATTTGGGGTCAACCCTTATAAACGATAATATTAGATTTTTTCAAATTACCATCCTTATCTAAACTAATGAATCGAGCCACACAACATAACTGGCTTTGCTCCAAGGCTGGATTTGTAGTTATTAGCATCGTTACAAATGTCAATGTGATTTTGTATGAGGTAATCTTACTCCTGCAACAGAACCCTGAAGTTCCAGTTTCACTTCGACTCTCTGAACGTAGTACAAGTATGTACAAGTGATAAACGCTGTGCAGAATTTTTGCTTATTTTTCCACAGTCAGAGCTCCTGATAGGAAGCACAAAATTTGCCATAATCGTAACATATGGATATTACTAAAGAAAACGTAAGGGGAAAAATGTGGGGTAAAATTGCTGAGAGTCTATCTGTTAATGCTCCAGAACTTATAAACAAACACAGGCAAACAGTGGTTTCTAAGAAACAACTAAGAATTCATTTGGGTTTTCACAGTAATCAGAACCATGACAAAAGGGTTTACGAACGTCAACTCCATAAAATGTTGCTGACAAATTTATAAGCAGTAGTGAGCAATCACATGCACCATCTGGTTTGACTGATGTCGTGTCGAGGGTACTTTTAGCCATGCTAGCACACACAATCTGTGGAGGAGTTGGCTAACAGTTAAACTGATCCGGAGCCAGGCGAACCAGAAGATTGATCTTACGCTCCGTGTGTGTCTCTTTCACAGGCAGGCATTTGGATTATTGATTCGTCAGAAAAGTGGGCCGAAGCTTGACATAGCAAGCGAACACGCAGTCTCCTAATGACTTAACCACATCAAGTCTTTTTCTTCTGTGCCATTCACCCTCCCTCCATCTCTCCCTTCAGGCACCAACCGTGGCTTGAACACGGTGAGTCACGTTGGAACAAAAAGCCCCATTCAAAACACACACATACACACACACACAAACTCCTGATCAACTCTAGCCAGCCTGCCTCTTAATAAAAACTCCTTCTCTTCTTCAGTAACCCCCCCCCCTCTCAATCTCCAGGCAGAACCAGCTCACCGTGGCCAAAACCGTACGAGCAAACCAAATCTATTTTGAAGTACTATGATTTCCTTCCTCAAACAAGGCCTCAGATGCCTTTTTTTGTCCCACATGACACACCATCACGGTCACTCACTGGCCTTTTCAAAGGCTTATGCTCTGGTCAAGGGTGATTTATTCATTTTATTGGTTTATTTTAACAATGTTGAGAAATATTCAGTCAAAACCAGAGTTATCCAAAAACAGGGCTGGTCAGCTAAGCTTTTTTAAAATTAATTTATTTTCCCCTTTGGCAATATTCAATCAGCAATGCCAAAATGAATTTTTGTTATCTAGATTTATTTCTTCCCTTGTGTTTTTATAGTGTGTATTATCCTAAGCTGATCTCTGTGTGCAAGCAAATGAAAATAATGAACTCAATAGAAAAAATAAGGTTTCAACTAGAGCTGCAACGATTAATCGATTAGTTGTCCACTATCAAATTATTCAGCAACTATTTTGATAATCGATTAATCCGTTTGAGTGATTTTTTTAAGAAAAAAAGTTAAAATTCTCTGATTCCAGCTTCTTAAATGTGAATATTTTCTGGTATCTTTACTCATTTGTGACAGTAAAGCTTCAATACTGTAAAAATACTCCATTACAAGTAAAAGTCCTGTATTCAAAATTGTACTTAAGCAAATCAATAAAAAATATAAATATACCAGCAAAATATACGTAGTCAGAAGTAAACATATTTTTTATTTATTATGTAAATGTATTTATTTATGTTAAATGTATTATGCAAAATGGGGCATTTCATTATTATTGAGTCATTAACTTATTAGCAGTGTTTTAATGTTGTAGCTGGTTGAGGTGGAGCCTCAAATAATAGTGGAGTAAAAAATACAATACAATCCTCTGAAATTAAGTAAATGAAGAGAAGAAGTATAAAGTAACATGAAATGGCAATACTTCAGTAAAATGCAAGTACCTCAAGACTACATCTAAGTAAAGTATTTGAGTAAATCTGCTTAGTTACTTTTTGTCACTGCCTGTTGTACAAGCTGAGGGAGTAAGAGTTTAGTTCAGTTTATTTCATCTTAAAAAGCAGAACTGGAAATATAACTAAAGTCTAATGGTCAGAAGACTATGATAATGCTAGAAAGGTTTACTTTCTGGTTGACAACTAAAACTAACAAACAGTAATGAGGAACTATCTACTTAAAGAAAAAACTAATTCTTGGTAAGGCCTCCTCTTTCTTCACTGATGTTCTACTTTTTCAGGATCTCCACCATGTTGCCTGAACTCGTTCATCATGACAGCGGTATAAAACATGTTTTCTCTAGGCACTGTGCCAGTATTCACACCAGCAGTCTACATAGGAGGAATCTCTCAGCGGGTCACAGAGTTTGAGTCACACACGAGTGTGTGAGTTTGAGTCACACACGAGTGTGTGTGCCATGTATAGACTGTGATAATAGGTTCATAAAGAGACAGTTCACTGTCAGCTTTATGGCCTTTTGATCTCATGATCGTCTGTATCTCGAACCTTCTTTACGGTTCAGAGATTTCTGAACAGCCTTCGTTTTCAAGCAGGAATCCTCAAGCACATGTTTTATTAACTTTACTTTTTAATGTAATGGTAATTTTCTGCTCAGTTTTAAACTAAAAGTGCGTTCCCAACGAACGAGTCAAGGTAAGAGACCTCTCCAAGAGTTCAGTTGAGCTAATTTGCCTTGAAAAGCTTCCTCCTGTGCATGATTGTTCTCTCCGGGCATGGGGGTCAAGCTCCCAGTCAAAAAACGAGTAGATTATTCAGCACATTTGCCTTTGATATTGCGAGGATGAGTGCTGGGGGGCAGGAGCGATCCCTGGGGGAAACTGTCTACCTGTGAGATATGAGACTATTATTCAAACACACAAAGCTTCCGCCGCCAACATCCATTCCTGCGGGGTAACTGTCTCTGCATGTTCTCCGGCTGTCTAGAAAATATACAAAAAAAACCTGGCCTATATACGTCTACTCTTATACAGGCCAAATGCTACATATAATTATGTTTTATATGAAAGAACATTTCAATTAAGTCAAGTATCTACATGTTAAGTGTCAGGCTTCCCCACAGCAGATTTGTTTATTCATATAAAAAAAGTTTAAAAATATGCTGCAGATCAAATTCCCAATACATACATTAGTGATATAGTTGTGACTCAGAGTTATTTCAGATATTTCACTGAGCTCAATGAACTGTGGCGGCACAGCCAAACATGTGTTTACATTGGCTAAGGCCCAGTGTATGCAGAGCCTCACAATCATGATCTACTGTTGGTTATAAAGTTATGGGCATGAATGGCATGTCTGTACATTTGACCTCATGATGTTTCTCGCCCAGGGCGACTAACTTCTACCGTTGTAGGTCTTTATTAGAAATGAAATACGTAATCACAGGAGATCTTACTCAGGAAAATGTTGGTTTAATGCTGCAGTTGGGATTGAAATGTATTGTGCCAGGAGTGTGTATCCTAATACAGTCCAGATGTTACTAGTTCTTGTGTAATGCTAGCTGCCCTGTGAGGCTGTACTTAAGACACAGCAATGCTTTGAGCTAAATGCTAACTTTAGCATGCTAACATACCTCACAATGACAATGCTAGCATGCTGATGTTTAGCAAGTGTACCATGTTCACTATCTTAGTTTAGCGTGTCGACATTGTAATTGGACCTAAACACAAAGCACAGCTGAGGCTGATGGGAATGTCATTAGTTTTGCAGGTATTTGGTCACAAACCAATGTACTGGGCAAATTGAAATTTTGATCTGATCTGAGGGTAGAGACAGTCAATGCTCACGCACCACATCATAGCATTGGCTTTTTTGTCAGTTAGACATATCATTATGATGAATTGGAAAATACATAAACCAAATTGTTTTAGTATTGAAAATTGGTTAAAAAGAATTTATGGATTTATTGTCAATTGAGCGGGCAGCCTCAGCCCTCTTTGAATATGACCATGGAGATGACGGATCCTGTGATCATATCTGAAAGATAGGTTTTTAATGCAGCGACAAATTGGTCAAAACTTAAACAGGAATTAAAATTCCAGTATATAATGTATATAGTATATAAACATAGAATTGAATTGAATAGATCGGCTCCACTGTCACCGATACCCAATCCAGCTATTTGAGTCAATATCGGCCCGATATCCGATCCACTATCGGTAATGGTGCATTCCTAGTCTGTCGTATCCTGTTTGATTTTGTATTGTATATGGTGTTGTACCCTATTGTTTGTGTTTTAGTGTTGTCTAATAGTACCTACATGGAAAAAAAAAAGTTTGATCTGATGATGGCACTGGATGAAAAAGTCAGGGGATTCCCAATGTCATATTCATCTGTACCAGATTTCAAAGCAATCTATGTAATAGCTTGGTATTCGAGACATTTCACACAAAACCACAAATGTGAACCTCATGGTGGTGCTAGAAGAAAAGTCAGGTGATCACTCAGAGAATCATGAATGTCTGTACAAAATTTCATGGCAATTCATCTAGCAGTTGTTGAGATATTTCAACAGGCAGACCGACTGATGTATCAACGCTGCCATCCCTGAAGCCAAACCGCTAGCATTGCTAAGAAAAAACAACACAGTTTCTATGTTTCTGTGAACTGAATGAATAAACAGCGTGTTGTAGAGGAGGCCTACAGTTAGTAACGCCGGAGATCTATATAATGGCAGCCCAGTACTGTTTGAGTAAAGCTGGCAATCATTTGGAGAGACTGTGTGGTTGACTGTACATATTTTCAACATATTTTTCCTTGTGAACGCAGACAGATTTTTCAGACTATTGTGTTTGCTTATCTGCAGCATGAGTTGCATCATTTGGAGTACTGTACCGTACAAATGATGCAACTCTCTCCCCTGGCATGAAAAAAATGACACATCTACAGGCTACAGTGGATTTCATCCTTACATAGCAGGGGTACAGGAAGGCTTTAGGGCTCTGTTATAAAAGCAAAGTTTTACATGCCAATTTCTCAGAATATTTGAGGCACATTTTAATCTTCCCTTAACTCTCAATTGGGTCCTGACCCAGATTTAAGAGCAAAAAAGCCTGCAGGGGACTGTGTAGACTTACAGCACAGTGTACAGTGTGGCAGGGTGTGGTGAGAACAGGAGCCATGATGCAGAATACTAATAACGAAGAGAAGATGACTCAGTGTCTTCACCCCGACTGTATCTCACTGCAAAGGGCGGGGGTTAAAACCTGTCTCCCTCACGCCCACTCTCCATCCCTCCCATCCACCCAGACACGGTGAGCAAGAGACCAGAGGGTGGTGGACTTCACCAAACCCTACACCAAACCAGATTCATGAACAAGCCGGCACCAACTTAGCGTGAGTCACAAAGGAATTTCCCTGACATATTTTTAACCAAAGACAGTCTTTCTCACTTCCTCTTGGAGATGTGTGGCATCAAGCAATCTAGGTCATGTGCACCAAGGCCTAGGAGTTTCGGATTCACTAAAGACACACCTTAACCAACATTAACAATCATCTGAATATGTAGAAATTAGTCATCACTTGTTTTTCTATGATTATGGAGTGTTTTAGTCAGGAAATTATTAAAATTAAGAAATGTCTATGTCTGAAATGATTACTTAAAGCTGCAGTAGGTCGAATTGGAGCAAATATGATTTTAAAAGAGTTATTTTTATAAGAAAGGTCACTTTATCCATGACAGTAGTGCATGAGAAAGGTAATCTGAAAAAAATCATGTGTCTCTGTGTCGTCCGGTGCTCCTGACGGCATCTGCAGGATTTCACAGACCGGAGGAAAACAACCAATCAGTTCCGAGCTGGAGCCTGCCGTCTCTGAGCAGCTGTCAATCACTCGCGAAGTCCGATCAAACGGTCAAACTAGGCAGCGCTGATCAAATATGAATCAATATTCTGTTACTGTAATGCCTATTTCTCATATAAAATGTTTTCAGAAACATCTTGTAGTGTACTGTTTAGCTGTAAAATGAGAAAATTTGTGACCATGGCAGCCATGTTGAGATCAGTTGAGGATATACCAAGCACCGCCCACCAGCGGTAGCACAGCCAATAGGAACGCTCAGAAGTCTAGTTTTCTCTCAGAACACTTGAATTACAATATGCTGAAAGGTCATTATGGATTTTTTGCCCAATGATGCCAAAAACATTCTGCCTACTGCAGGTTTAATGGTAGATTTTTGGTCTTAATCTTTTCCCAGACCTGACATACGCTAACTTCAGTCTTAACAGACCAATGTGGCGTTTGATTGACAAGACAACCTGTGTTTGCACATGTACGTCTTCTTGTTAGTCTGACAGATGGATAACACAGATGACTGCCTGGAATGGAAGAAGAGGAGATAGTAAAATACCATCAGCTTCTGCGTTTGATATTTTTTCTGTTAGTCTCTATGTCTTTTTTATACTAATATGAGAAGCAGAACAGAATAGAAGTGTGTGTGTGTGTGTGTGTGTGTGTTGGGGATGTACAACTGTGTGTGATTACAGGCTGACGGGCAATGAGTTGAGGTGCTGTTTGATGCTAGTCTCAGTGGCAGGCTTCAAACAAACTGTCGCTCTGCTTCTGTCTAAGGCATGCACACACACACGTCCACCCACATACATACTGTATATAACAGTATGCACACACACAATGACACCCTGTAGCTCTCTTGCTCTGCTTCTCTAACTCACACAGGGATTTCTACCAGCAACAGGGCAGACCGTATAAAACTCCTCTGAGCCCGCTGCGTTGTGCGACACACACACACACACACACACACACACACACACACACACACACACACACACACACACACACACACACACACACACACACACACACACACACACACACACACACACACACACACACACACACACACACACACACACACACACACACACACAACAAAGAGGCCAAATCAGGTTCATCATAAACACCAGTTTGCACAAAACTAATTTCCTGTGGAACAAACACACAAAAGAGCACTGGAAAGTAACACATGTACAGAGTCACACACACTTACAGCATGCATATGGAACAACTGTGTGTAATCCTACATACACTCAAGAGTGCTAAGTAAATAGATAAAGAAGCAAGTGTATTCTCTTTCTCACGTACACACATTTAAACAGCACCCAAAGTAGTTAGGGGATCTTGCTCTTTCCTTTACAGCGGGTCATTTCCTTAAACTGATTTATCACCAGTGTTGCACAAGCCGTTCGATTACCGGTAGCTCTGAGCATGACTGCGAGTGTGTGTGTGTGTGCCCTTTGTAAGAGAGTGACCAACTGAGCTTCTGTGATGTTCTCTGTGGGTGTTTACTTGTGTGCATCAGAGGGCCGTAGGCTCGAGCTATTAAGATCAGTATAGTGGTTAGATATGTGATCTGATGGATGATACTTCAGAACTGAGAACAAAGCAGATGCTATTCCAAAAAAGAAACTGTGCAGGGCCAATGAGGAAGCCCTGGGGGACCCCTCAACAATGCTAGCTTTAGAGCAGCTATCGTAGCTGGCCAAATATATTACAGCCAACAGTTAAAACCTAATGCACCGCCAAGAAAATCTGCTGCGCTATTATTGCCATATTTAACCATCTGTGTGCAGTGCATTCTAATATCATATTTTTGGGGTTTTGTCCAAATTTCTAATTCACAAAGTTGAACATTTTACAGCCTCCCGAGATGTGACAAGGAGTTGATATTTCTGGCAGAAACTATCAGGGGCTTTTGGTGTTGTTGTGTGTGTGTGTGTGTGTGTGTGTGGCATACAGAGGAGGGTGATGAATAAAGAAAGAAAAGGAATGATAAAGCGGAGCAGAATTAAAAGATAAACGGAGACAAAGAGTGCAAGATCAAACAAGAGACAAAGATCAAGTGGGAATTTTTAGAAGTGGGAGAGATGGAGAAAGATAATTTGAAAAGTAAGGAGAGGAGAAGAGCAAGAAGTCGAAGAGGGAAGGAGGAGATGGGCGAGGAGAAGGGCGTGGTGGTCAGCATATTAAGGGCAGTCAAGGCATCTCATTCACTGTTGAATAGTGACTACAAAAGCACACACAAGACAAACAAGAAAAAAACTATGTAGCGTCAGATGTACATAACACATACCTTCACAGCACTGATGGCACACAGTCCAACTGCTGCCAGAGCTCTTTAAAAATACTTCACCGAGAAAAGCCAAGGCCAAAGCTCCCATTTTAATGTTCTGGAGCTACAGATTAGCCACAGTGACACATAAAACCTGAATGAAAAAGCCAAGTGGTCAGACAAGAAGCAACAAGAACGAGAAGTCATCCATAAAAACCGTTTGTGAGTCACTCCGCAAAGCATTTCAAATCCTGCTGGCATACAGCAAGTCTGTGTAGTTTATTAGAAAATGTATCGACATTACATTGAAATTGCTTTGCTAATATTATCATTATATTGTTTATTATATATATAGAATTAAGGACAGTTTTAAGTCTTGTTTACTAGAACAATTTAAAAGTTAAACCTAATTTACTTCCGTCAACATGTTTATTCAACTTTTTATTTAACTTCTGATACAATATATTTTATCAATTATAAGAATAAGTGTAATATGTGTTTATAATGGGAGATCCCATGGGATAAAATTAATGATTGCAAATAAAATTGCAAATTGTACCTGTGATAAGAAAATTATTAATATACAGTGTTAAACTAATTTAACAGTGAAATTTAATTAATTAATAAATGTATTTATTTTACCAAAGCAAAGCAAATGAGCAATAGACCTACAGTATAGTACCTAACTAACCTGTTGGACCCATATTTGATTTACATATTGTTAAGTATTATTGTGCTCCTTTTATGAGTGATTTGATTATATATTTTTTTTATGTTAGACTGCAATAATTTTGTTTCAAAAGGAGAACGAATTTGTTGAATTAATATAAGGAAACATTGTTTTACAGGAGATGAAATGATCATTTTAAAATGCTGCTCCACGTACTGGATTGTGTAATTTATGAGTTTCTAGCTTTTAAATGGTTTCCAGTAGATATTATTAAGTCATCTGAAGTGTTTAAATGAAATAACACACTTTTTGGAGCTGATTATGTCCCTATTATATTATATTACTATTATATCCCAGTATTTAGTTAAGTATTTCACAGAAATTAGTCAAAAAGCGTGATTATTCTAAATTAACTTCTTCTATCCAGTCAACCTTCTTAGACAGATAATAATATCTTCAAAAATGGAATGCAATCATTAATAAATTAATTATAAAGAAAAATAACAGAAGCATTTTTGCTGAAGGAGATCAACACTTGAGGTTAACAAATCTATTTTTACCAATACGAGATACCTATTTTATAGTCAGTCATAAAATATATAACAGAAGGTAAAGGAAAATAGATACTTGAAAAAACAGGCATCAGTGTGTCAGAAATTTAAGTCCATTATATCAAAAACAGACCGCTTAAATCAGCGTTGCCCTCAGTTAAGTCTTATCAGCAATTCTTTTTCAAGAACTCGGAGCCTTGAAACTGCTGCTACGATGTTTGCAACTGTGCTTGGCAGCAACTGGCTGCCTTCAATCGGCTCCAGCACGACAGCACGAGCACATAAACATGTATGAAGTTCAGAAATATGAACCCATTCGGTCTATCTTCAACAAATCTTTCTGTTTTATTGCACTTATTGAACCCGGTACATCTGAAATAGCTTAAGGCCTCAAACCAGCCAAATTCTTATAAAGGAATCTTCTGTCAGTTTCACTCCATTTTCATCAGACCTCGGTTTGCGCTTTGGCAGCGGGAGCCGAGCCAAGCACATTTCTCTGAGTCATCAGAGAGGGGGGTTTGGGGGGGGGGGGAGGGAGGAGGAGGAGAAAGAAGAGGAGGAGGAGGAGGAGAAGAAGAAAGGGGAGGAGGAGAAGCAGGAGGTGGCAAGTCTGGAGTTTCCCTCTCGCTCTTGCAGGCGAAGGCCTACACTGAGCAGCAACAAGCTGAGAAAACCGTGCTCTATTGTTTCAGGCCCGCTGGCAAAGTGAGCCTTCCTGAAACTCAGCAAACAACTATCACACACACACGAGGGAGACCTGCCAAAACACTGCTCACTGAGAGACCTGCCAAAATGGAAGAAAGCTGTTGTGTGAAAAGTTTACTTTCGTAGAATCTATTGTTTTCTTTGCCTGGACGCCGGACAAAAAATACTTCCAATGCAATCTTAGAAAAAAAATTAAAAAAATCGATGAGAGAGAGTGGTATGAAATGTTCTTTGACTGAAATTAAGAAATAACCTATATTAAAGCAGACGTCTGTAACTTTGAGCAAATATGATAAAAAAAGTTATTTTTATAAAAGTGTCACTTTATCCTGATAGTAGTGCATGAGACAGGTAGTCTGTGAAAAAAAATCCTCTGTGTCCTCCTAAGGGCATTTGCAAGATTTCACAGCGCCGAAAAAAATCAACCAATCACAGCCAAGCAGTCTCTAGAGAAGCTGTCAATCACTGCTCACGAAACTCGCGACCTCCGATCAAACAGTCAAACTAGGCAGCGCCGATCAAATATGAATCAATATTCTGTTACTGTAATGCCTATTTCTCGCCTCAAATGTTTTCAGAAACATCTTGTAGTGTACTGTTTAGCTGTAAAATGAGAAAGATTGCTCCGGCCGGTGCTTGGTTTTGGCTCGACTGTTTTCAACATGGCGGCCAGGTCACAAACTTCCTCATTTTACAGTTTAACAGTACACCAAAATAGGTTTCTGAAAACATTTAAGGGGAGAAATCGGCATTACAGTAACAGAATCTTGATTAATTTGTGATCAGAGCTGCCTAGTTTGACAGTTTGATCGGAGTTCACGAGTTCCGCCAGCAGTGATTGACAGCTGCGTTAGAGAATTCTCGGCTCTGATTGGTTGTTTTCCTTGAGACGCAGTCAAAACTTGCAAATGCCATTAGGAGCACAGGAGGAAGCAGAGGAACATGTTTTTTTTTCACAGATTATCTGTCTCATGCACCACTGTCAGGATACAGTGACAGTTTTATAAAAAATCAATTTTATCATATTTGCTCAAAGTGACAAACTGCAGCTTTAATCAAAGCGTCTTTAATGTTTGGTTATAATTATGTTGCATCAGGGTAGCAGTCAAAGAGGGGAGATGATGCGTGTGACAACCTAAAATAAATCAATCCTCAAAAATGAATAGCTCTATGTACATAAATGACACCTTTAAAAGGACTTTGTGGTCACATTATGACACTTGTCCCATTAAACTGCATACTTTGTGGCTAACATATATATTTTAAGTACTGCCTGTAAAAGCTGGCAGCATCCCAGATTACTACTAGAGGCGGGACCCGGCAGCAGTAGGTGCTACTTGGAAAAGGTAATAGACAATGCTGTCACATGACTGACCACGGTTTCTAAGAAGCGACTGAACATTGCCCACTTTCTACGAATCATCACATCTTAATTTAGAATAGTTTTCAACATGAGAAGTTATACTGATTGTAGCACCACATGATTACGTAGACACCCTGAAAGAAACCGTCTGACAACTTGGCGTTTTTGTACCAGGTGAAAGCGTAAGAGACTATTTATGTGGCTCAAAGTGATGTATGACGGCAGGCTGTGATGTAAGAGGGAGCTTCAGTCATGTCGGCGGACTTATTGCCCCGTGTGTCTGGCAATAGGTAGAAGGTGGACGAAAAGACAAGTGAATGACATGGCAGGAACTGCAGCAGCTTTGAAGTACAATCCTTCATTTCTCTTCTTGGGCTTTGTTCAAACAGCGCGCAGGTTCTCACGTCCTCCCGGACCTGTCAGGCAGCTCCACTGTTTGTTTTCCACTCCAACGTGGGGACCGATTTGGACACGGGTGACAGCGGAGTCTATTTTCTCCACCTGGAAGCTTGGAATGGAGGGGAGGGAAACTCAAGACTGGTTTTACCCGCTTCCTGGAAACGGTAAAGCAAGCAAGAGGCCCCGCTGTCAGGGAAAGGGGTAGAGGGAGACTGTGTGACAACGAGTGCGCAGGGAGAGACTGAAACCTCTGCTCAACAGATAAGCCATATGTGTGAATGCATGAGTGGGAGTGTTTATGTGCCTGTGTAAGAGAAAATGATATAATGGTATAGAGCATGTGCTCCAGCCAAAGGATCTGCTGATGCCCACGAAGATCTGTTTACAGTGAGTGCCCCTGATGACCCCCCAGAGGATGCAGGAGTCACTGCCAACGCGCACACAAACACACACACACACACACACACCCACACCCACATGGTCACACACATCATCCAGGCCACATATCTCAGCAGACATAGATACACGGGTGTCTAAGGGCACCTGTTAGAAACATCCGGAAGGCTAGATTCCAGACAAAGCATGCATCCCTGTCATGGCCCTAACGACCCGGCCTGGAGGTAGGTGTTAGTGGACACATGGTAGGGGAGAAGGAGCAAGAAACGCTCCCCATGTCCAGCAGACGATGGTGCCCTGCACACAACGATTTGCAACTGAATTGCAATTGGAGGCCAACAAGGAGTGCGAGTGTGGGAGTTTAAAGGCTTGTTCCAAGGCCCGAAGGTAGAGAGACTGGAGAGAGAGTGAGATTTGTGAGAGGAGAGACAGAGGACAGCAACAACAGTAAAGGGTTGAAGAATAAAGACAGAGCAGTGGGCAACCTCCAGGTCTGAAAAGTGATGCCAATGCTGAAGTGCCTTAAACTTGCATTCTTTCTAACAGCCAGCAGGGGGCGACTCCTCTGGTTACAAAAAGAAGTCAGATTGTATAGAAGTCTATGAGAAACTGAGCCTACTTCTCACTTGATTTATCACCTCAGTAAACATTGTAAACATGAGTTTATGGTCTCAATCGCTAGTTTCAAGTCTTCTTCAATACTGCATGATGTTCATTTAGTAAATTATGGTCCCATTTAGAGTCAAATAGACCATAAAGCAGGGTATGCTTTGGAGCATTTTTACACTTTGTTTTTTGTATAAACAAACGAGATACAACCTATTAATTGATGAGCTTTAGAAATGCTGGTAGGCAGATTTTTCAACCTTTCGTAGAGCGCTAGGCTAGTAGTTGTTTCCACATGTTTCCAATCTGTGTGCTAGGCTAAGCTAACTGGCTGCTGTAGCTTGATATTTAGTGTACAGACGTGACAGTGGGATACATCTTATTCTCTTGGGGAAATAAACGAATAAGCTTATGTCCCAAAATGCTGAACTATTCCATTAAATCTAGGGCTGTCCTGAATACTATTTTTTGGGCTTCGAAGCTTTCGTGAGAAACATTCAAAGGTATTCGAAGCAGTGTGGTGTGGCGCAGCAGACTGACATGACTGTCTGTTGGTCTCCCGCACCCTCATTTCAGTGCCTCAGACAGTGCCGCTGCCGCAATACACACACACACACACACACACACACACCTCTACCCACAACAAACAGTGATATCCGTCTGGGAATTACTAATATTAATTAATGTTGAATATGAATAATGAATAATGTTGTGTGATTATTCCTTATTTCATGGGATATTTGGGGATTTATAGTTTATCATTAAATACTTATATTAAAAACAAAACAAAAAACAAAGCACTCGAATACTGATTTGGAGGTCGATTACCCTGGCAATGATCGAAACTTCGAAGCATTCGGGTCAGCCCTGATTAAATCCTCACCTTCACTCCCCCTTTTCCTCCCTGCCCTCCACAGATCAGCCCTGCTGTGCTTTTCACATTTGCACATGATGGCCAGGTTTTAAGCCTGCCTGTTACATTTCAGTGGTTGACACACATGGACGTGCAGTGCACGCCCGCTGACTCACCAACCTGCTCGTCTGTCACTGTGATTAAGTGTGATCAATGCTGCGCAGCAACCGTGGCTGTGCTAATGTACAATAATATGGCCTGTACAAAAGGAGCAGGCTTTGATGAATAAGGTGGCTGAGACAAAGAAAAAGTCACAGATAAATTTAACATAGGCTCTAAATTATAGGGCGTTGCTTTGATGCTAGTATATAATGAACACGGTCAAGGTCCAAGGCTTTTATATGTGGTGTGTAGGCACACCAAAGTACACTCGACTTATACACTAGAGTGTAGAAATGTAGAAAACAGAAGCAGAGAGAGTTTAACTGCACTGATAAGTGTGTATGGAAGTATACTGTACTGTATGGTGTACATATGTGAGTGTATGGGAACAGTGTCTGTGAGTGTGACCACAGGGACAAAGATGGAGAAAGAAAGAAAGAAAGAAGGAGAGAGAGAGAGGAGAGAGAAAGTGGGACAGACAGCAGCGACACAAGCTCTTAACTCCATCCTCCCCTCGTTTTCCTCACTGTTTTGCCACCGAGGGGAAGCAAAGGAGGTCACCCACTCCTACGAGCACTCAATCAACCTGCGCCGGTGACCTTGCTCGTCCTGGATACAGTGCCCGCTCCCTCTGTTTGTCTGCCTGCTAAGCTGCCATCTCTTTGCAGCCGGTGCCAGGTTACACCGCCAGGAGCACAGAGGTGGCGTTCCACCAGATGCACACTTCTCTGCCCGCGCCGCCGTGCCAACATTTCAACTGCAGACGGCTCTGTTTTGCGTCAACGCATCGTGTTAAGAGAGGTCTTTGACAGGGATCATGACGAAACGTGCCCAGGTTAATTAGTATGTGGGGGATCTTCTCCCTCTTTATATGCGATGGTGATGTAGTGCTGCTGGGAAGTGATTCATTCATTATGAAGGGATGGTTTTGCCAAAGTGAAATAGAATGAATGAGTGACATGTATATTAAGCCTCATGTGAAGACGCCATTCAGGAAATCCAGTAAATTACACATGCAGTCACATTCAGTGATTGATAACCGATAATCTGCTGTGACCCATGAGAAAATTACACAACGGATCCAAAGATACTATATTTTAGGGCTGCAACTAACGATTATTTTCATTATCGATTAATCTGTCGATTATTTTCTCGATTAATCGATTAGTTGTTTGGTCTATAAAATGTCAGAAAATGCTGAAAAATGTCGATCAGTGTTTCCCAAAGCCCAAGATGACATCCTCAAATGTCTTGTTTTGTCCACAACTCAAAGATATTCGGAGAATTTTGACTTTTTCCTCTTAAAAAAATCACTCAAACCGATTAATCCGTTATTAGAATAGTTGGCGATTAATTAATAGTTGACAACTAATCGATTAATCGTTGCAGCTCTACTTTATACTAGATACTATGACATAAAACGGAGAGAAGCAGAAACTCCTGCCACCTTGGTTTATCAAAACAGGTGGAGATTAATTTTCTGCTGATCAACTAATCAATTAATTGTTTTAGCTCTAATCAGTAAATAGTGAAAATGCCCATCACAGTTTTGGTATATTCAAATAGCTTGTTTTGTTTAAAACAACAGTCAAACCCCCCAAAACGTATTCAGCTAATTATTATAAAGACTAAGGAAAACCAGCTCAAGTTCACATTTGAGAAGCTGAAGAATATTTGGCATTTTATCTTGAAAACGATTATCAAAATAGTTGCAGATTAATTTCCTGTGGATCAACTAATTGATTAATCAACTAATTGTTTCAGCCCTAATCAAAATCATCACATTGGTATACTCCTCTATGTGTCATGCTGAAAGAAGTGACTCCTAAAAAGAGTCAAATTTAACAAAACAAACACATGTTGTGTGCCAACAGAATGACATGGCAGCTTTACTTTTGGAGAAAGTGTCACCACCGAATCCTGGCAGCATCCCAACACAGCAGATGGCCAAAAAACATTCCCATACCGCCACCCACGATTTGACTTTGGACCAGGAGTTAAAAAGTGTTTTCCAATGTAGATAAAGAGGAGGGAGAAGGCTCACGGTGAGCTGTTACCACTGTAATATTACAAAGTCAGACTTGTATTACAAGACAATTACCCACGACTGTAATAATGGAGGAAACAGCTGAACTCCTCCGCCAGCTACTGCTGAGGTGCAAATTAACACACAAGGCCGCAGATGTCTCTATCAGCTGTGACAGTCCGGTCACATTCCTTTGTTATGGGCTGTCGGACGGGCCTTCCCCTACGGAAAGTTAGTTATAGCTGTGGATACAGCTGCAAAGATGGCTCCGCTGACCACAGCTACAAAAGGCATGGAAAGACAACACAAGGGCCGAGACAGGCGAGGGAGGAGGGAGGGGCGGATAAAAGGTTACGTTTTTCTGAATGGATGGCAGGAGAGCTGAAGATCCTTGGACTTAGTCATGTATTAGCCTGTTCAGTTCGTAGATTGTGTGTGTGTGTATGTGTGTGTGAGAGTGAGAAAAGGGGAGAGGCAGACAGAGACAGGAAAGTGAATGTAATTCATCTTTAAAAGGGCAGATTCCTGGGTGATGTATGGTGTGCAGAGTGCCAGCGTGTGTGTTTGTGTATTGTAGAAATGGGCGTGGGAGGTGTAAGCTAGCTAGCAACAACTCCTCTTATCTCTCCACAGAGCAATGTGGAGAATGAGGATCCTGGGTTCAGCCCTGCCGATCAAAGACACACAGATATACACCCCCCCCCCCCTCCCCTTCCTTTCCAGCTCCACACACACAGAATTACAAGCTCAGCAAATAGCATGTAGGCTAATGCTATGAGCAATCACTCTACAAAGGGAGTTTAGCTAAATATGTGAGTTGGACATTTTTAATGAAGAATACCACCCGTTTTAGCTTCTACTAGTCCTTGGTACTTCTCACATTCTCACACATTGGACTGCACAGGATTAGATCTCACCTAACGATTATTTTCCTTAACGATTAATCTACTTTTTTGAGTAATCAATCACTTGTTTAGCCCATAAAATGTCAGAAAATAGTGAACAATGGCCATCATAATTTCCATGAGCCTAAGGTTATGTGTTCAAATGGCATTTTCTGTCGGACCAATGGTCAAAAACATAAAGATACTCAATTAATAATGATATAAAATTAAGAAAAGCAGCAAATCCTCACATTGATGAAGCTGGAACCAGAGAATAATTGATTATCAAATAGTTTGCAATTAATTATACGTTACTTGTAGAGCTGCAATGATTAATTGATTAGATGTCAACTATTAAATAAATTAACAACTATTTTGAAAATTGATTTATCGGTGTCAGTCATTTTTTAAGAAAAGAAAAGTTCAAATTCTCTGATTCCAGCTTCTTAAATGTGAATATTTTCTGGTTTCTTTACTCCTCTGTGACAGTAAACCGAATATCTTTGAGTTGTGGACAAAACGAGACATTTGAGGACGTCATCTTGGGCTTTGGGAAACACTGATCAACATTTTTCACCATTTTCTGACATTTATAGACCGAACAACTAATCAATTAATTGAGAAAATAATCAACAGATTAATCGACAATGAAAATAATCATTAGTTTCAGCCCTAGTTCCTTGACTAATTGATTAATTGACTAATTGTTTCAGCCCTACATAACTCAATACATAACATCAATGGATAGCAATTACGTCCGTCAAAGATAACGCGATAATGAAGCGTTAACGCAAATTTGTTTTAACACCACTAATTTCTTTAACGCAATAACGCAACTTGTGATTTTTAGGTCGTAGCGGGCTCAGTTTTAAAGTTAAAGTGAAGATGACATGGTACCAACCATGTCATGCTAGCCTGTCAGGTGGAGGCTAAATAACGCTCCAAACTTGCGCTAAATTTTGGCGAGGAAAAACCGGCACGGCCATTTTCAAAGGGGTCTCTTGACCTCTGACCTCAAGATATGTGAATGAAAATGGGTTCTATGGGTACCCACGAGTCTCCCCTTTACAGACATGCCCACTTTATGATAATCACATGCAGTTGTGGGGCAAGTCATAGTCAAGTCAGCACACTGACAGCTGTTGTTGCCTGTTGGGCTTGAGTTTGCCATGTTATGATTTGAGCATATTTTTAATGCTAAATGCAGTACCTGTGAGGGTTTCTGGACAATATTTGTCATTGTTTTGTGTTGTTAATTGATTTCCAATAATAAATATATACATACAATTGCATAAAGCAGCATATTTGCCCACTCCCATGTTGATAAGAGTATTAAATACTTGACAAATCTCCCTTTAAGGTACATTTTGAGCAGATAAAAAATGTGCAATTAGTTTGCGATTGATCGCAATTAACTATGGACAATCATGCAATTAATCGCAGTTAAATATTTGACAGCCCTAATAGCAATGCATTTTATGCCCACTGACGTTCTAAATATTCATTTTTTTGAACGGGGTCGGAGCGGGAGCGTTTGGCCACAGCATCATGCAGGAAGAGACACTATAGTCCCAGGTTGCCTGATGAGTTATGTATTATACAAATGAGTTGTAAATTTGTAACTCCGACTGCAGCACTTTACACTCATCTGTAATTCAGATGCAGGTCTCATCACAATAACTGTGCGCAGGGACCCAGGAGTCTGACTCTACACGACTGCCTGTGTGGGTGTGCATGCGTATGAGAAGGTGTGAGAGAAATCCAGTGTGTTTTTATGCATATTAGGTCCCTACAGAGTCACGCTTCTGCTCCTCCGACTAACAGTACGTCTGCGTGTTAATTCAATAAAGGAACAGCAGCGGAGTGTAACTACTTCTTTCACTCACTCCGCTCTGCTTTCCCACCTATCCGTCTGCTTCATCCTCCCTCCGTCGTCTCCCTCTTAAACGCACGTCCATCTACTTGTGTTCATTCCTTCCCTTTCTCTCCACACCCGCTCTTACTGTATGTGCTCCCTCCCTATTCCTCTCCTCCTTCTTTATCTCCATTTATCTCTCCGTTCATCTGTCACAGCCTCCTCCTCCTCCTCCCAATTTCTCTCACCCTCCCTCCCCGTCTCTGTTCTTGTATGTGAGTGGTGGGTCTGCGGGGTCCTTGTTATCCAGCACCTATCCAGACATCCCTCAGCTGGGAAGCCAGACAGCCAGACAGAATGACAAAAGACGACCAGAGAGGAGGAAAGACTGACAGCTCGGCAGTTACTGCAGCAAGACTGACAGGCAAAAAAAAAAAAAAAAAATGCATGTGGACGGGAGACGTCCAGAGAGGCAGCACTGAGACACCCAGGGGAGTAGTTTGACAAGAAGACAGAGAGGCTGTCATAGAGACTACCAAACAGGTAGGAAGACAGATATAGGCAGGCAAGTAGGAGGCGGACAGGTAGGCAGCCAGACAAGCAGGTCGTCACAGGCCGATGCGTAGCAGCCAGCCAGCCGAGCTACGAGCCCAGCATCCCAACAGGCCAGAGGGTCAGTGGCTGAATGGCTGATAAACACTGCCTCTGTCTGGGCCTGGCACGGTACTGCAGGCGTTAAATGATGCCTGCATGGAGACCAATAACCCTTTAATCACTGCGTGTTCAGCAAAAGACTCAAAAGAAGACGCTATCCCCTCCTAAAACCTCAAGTAACGCTTCGGGTAAGGATATTGGAGGAATGGAGTATCAAAGAGAGTTAAACTCAACACAGAACATTCAAAATATTAGTGGGAAATTTGAGATGTAAATAACACAATTTTTAGCTCACCAACTGGTTCATGGTAGAGCTGAAATGTTTAGGCGATTAATCGATTAGTTGATCGACAGAAAACTAATCTGCAATAATTTTGATAATCAAACTGTCCTTTAGGTATTCAGGTTCCAGCTTCTTAAATGTGAGTATTTGTTGGTTTTCTTCTAACAAAATGAATATCTTTGGATTTTGGACTGCTTGACAAGCTCAATGTCAATTCGGGTATAAAGACATTGTGATGGACATTTTTCAGTATTTATTGACATATTATTGGCAAAAAAATTAATAGATTAAAGAAGAAAAATCATAGTCAGATTAATTTATAATGAAAATAATTAGTTAGTTGCAGCAGCCCTACTGGATAGATGTAAGGGGACTGATTATGAAAGCAAAACAAATCCTAGAATTACTGCCTCGGGGTTGTATGCCTCCGCCAACCAGGCAAGTTGCAGTTCACATGCATGTCTGTCCAAAATGTCATCACTTCATCATTGTATCCTCCTCAACATTTGTGTAAAATTGTCATAAATAGCATATGACTGCTTAAGTTTTTGGCCGAAAGCCTGTTTTGTGAGGTCACAGTGACCTTTGACCACCAAATTCTAATTGGGTCATCCTTGAGTCCAAGTGGACGTTTGTGCCAAATTTGAAGAAAGTCCCTCCAGGTGTTCCTGAGGTATCGCGTCTACAAGAATAGTACGGACAGACAACACGAAAACATTATGCAAGAATAATCTTTCAATCTCAAAAAAAGTCCAGTTTAAGTACAGACTGAATGGACTATGAACGGACCACAGTCCCAGTGGCGTCCTATAATAACACCTCGAAGAGGAACTGCAGTCAATTTAAAATGAAAATATTACTCCTATGTTGCAAAGAAGGCCAAAACAAGAACATGAACAAGTCTAAATGAGATCAAAACTAATCTCAGGATGTATAAACCAAACTTACTTTCTTTGTAAAAGGAAACTAACTATACACACAAATTCTTAAATACTCTTTCGCATAAAATGTACCCATAATCCTGGAAAAGGATCCTGACATTGTCCTTTTATAATTTTGATTCTCTGTTAAAATGTCTGTGTCAATGTGATGTTAAACATTCAAGGATGGCACAATCTTCTCTATTTGACTTCGTTATATTAGAGACAGTTGTGAGTGTCCACAAACTGAGCTGTCATTGACCACAGCTGAAATATGTTGCTATAATCCAAGTCAGGAGGAATATGTTAAAGCAGATGTATTTCCTTAACTGTACCCTAATAAAAACCATCATGTTACAACAAGAATGTCATAGAATAGTATTAGAGTGACACGCAGGAAGTGAATTTACTAGACCCAGGCTAGTAGCACTGGTGCAGTGCTCTAGTTTCACCATATGGTGAAGATTTTACTCCGGGCAAACGCCCTCTGATTCCCATCACTCTTGACTCTGCAAAATCTGTTGCCCTTCCTCTGTTCAACAGATGTGGCGACGGTTTCTTTCAGAAGAATCCACCCAAAAACACGATGCTACAACTTAATTACAGCGCCCCAAGTTCTACAATATATACACCAATAAACTTGCTCAGGGTTAAGGCCCACAGATGATTTAGTGTGTAAGCTAACCTACTTGGAAGAACAGTCGGGAGCATTGCAGCATCATTTTTGTTTCATCACAAAGTTAAGAAACAGTGAGCCATCAGGCTGCCGTAACCTCTACAGTCACTGCTGCCAGCTATTTCCACAGGCTATGGTCTGTCACCCAGATCCCTTCAGCCTGGCTGTCTTCCTACTGGGTCAAGTCACAATGACAGGAAACCACGAACCGTCTTCTTTGGGAGCGATACAATTGGCTTTACAGAACCTCAGAGAAATCAATGTGTTCACATCCTCACAGCCTAAAAACAAACCGTGAAATACGATCCACCATTTCCAGAAAGTTTGGAGGATTTTAAGTGCCAAGGAGTCATTAAATTTACTGCTGCCAAATTTCTGAGAAACAAAAATCCCAAATTAAATAACACTGGCATGGATCTAGCCTGCCTGAGACACATTTTCCAAAAAAGGGGCCTTGTAGTTTCCATCTTTTACCAATTTTCACTAGTGGACTGCAGATAATTGTTCCAATTTACCAGAATCCCTAACCCCCTAAACAGCCAATTTATGTTTTTGTACTGGTTAGCTCTGGCTGTGGTTAGCTAACCACAGGCATCTTCCTGTACTTGCCAACGTACTGTTACAACATCAATCAGGAGAAGGCATGGGAAATGACCAGACACACTGAGGAGAGATGAAAAAGCCATGACTGGAGGTGAGTCACAGAGGAGAAACACAGCTAAGTGCCTGTCTGAACTGGGTGTGCAATTTATCATGCACTGCAGGAGGTCATTTAAAGGAGGAGGAGGAGGAAGGGGGACAGGATCCTATTGTTACAACACATATTACTTGCCGTTTGTATGGAAGAATGTGAAGGAACACAGGATATTTTTCGAGGGTCATTCCCCCCCAATGGTGACCTAATAGCACCCTGCATCAATAAAGACCTCTGGATTAGGACTGATGCATATTATTATAAAATACCATGCGTAGAGTAGTTGGTTACATTTTGGTTTCGTTTCTTAGTTCCTAAACATGCTAAACCGAAACTTGAACAGTTTAGGATACCCACGCTCAAATCTGATAACTTGTTTGAATTGCCATCATAGACAGTCATCCGTCATCCATCCATAAATATTATTGATATTCTTTATTTATTTATTGTCAACAAATCCCATGAAAAGACCAAAACCAACAATGTCTTAGTACTAGGGTTGGGAATCACCTGAGGACCCACGATACGATATTATCACGATACCTAAGTAACGATACAATCTTATAGCGATCTTAAACATTTTGCGATATACTGAGTATTGCGTTAAGATGTGATATTGCAATATACTGCGACTTATTGCCTTTTTTAAACTGCAAATTATGTAGTTTGTCAACATCAGTTTTATCTAAAAAGATATATTACTCCTATGTTGTACGTAAGTTTTCACTTTGTTCATCTCAGGTTTTCATTCACATATCTTGAGGTCAGAGGTCAAGGGGCCCCTTTGAAAATGGCCATGCCAGTTTTTCCTCGCCAAAATTTAGCGTAACTTTGAAGCGCTATTTAGCGTTCTTCCTGACAAGCTAACATTACTTGGTTGGTACCAATTGATTCCTTGAGCCCGCTACAATCTCTGAAAGCCAGAATAGCAAACGTCAGAATGTTAAGAGGTTAATAGTTTATATAATAAAAGATTGATACTTGATGTCTGTGTATCAATACAATATTATATTGATACAATATATATTGACCCCCCCCCCCCACCCCTAGTTAGTACGTCTCTCAATACTTTCTGACTCCCCGACCCTGTCTGTGGCACTCTGCCCCAATGCCCATTGGTTCCAACTGAAGTTGTAAATCTTAAAAAAAGGGTAAAAAATATATAATTCATTTTTTTTTTAAAAAGGCTCAGTAATTTCCTTTAACAGCTGGGAACTGTAGTTTTAGCAAACGTTACTTAAACAAGAAATAATAGTGATTTTGTTGGGGACTATTTTAAGCGGCGGATAAATATACATCTGGTTCTCTGGTGAGTATTAACATCAGCAGGACGATGCATGTGGGATTGACTCCTGATAACCTACAGTGGTTGTTGTCATCGAACTGAAGGAACATGCCTATTTTTAATAGTATTTGGACAACAGACAATACTTGGTAGGATTAATTAACAGTTGGTTTTGGTCTTTACGTTAAGAAAAATCTACAGTACAATATTACCATTTAAGTTGACCTGAAGTTACCACTTGTACAACTAGGCCGAGCATTTGGTTGCAGCTTCAACGTGGAAGCACAGGAAGGATTAGCGATTTAGGACAGCAGGTTTAGAACATCGGTGACAAATGTCCATCCACTACCGCAATGTGTTTGCTTTGGTTGGCGGCCGGATGTTAAACTGACCACAATCCTCCTTCCTGCCTCCTCCTGGGTCTCTTCCTGTGCCAGGCTAACAAACCATTATGCTGCCAGATCAATGAAGACGCTGAATGCTAAATGACTGGTCACACTGGAACCAGATGAAATAACTGGTGGTGATTCACATCTGAGAAATGCGGCGCTAAAAAGGCCTGGAGCTGATTTCCCAAAGTCATCTCAGCACTGAGAAATGAAACTCGTATTGTCAGCAAAGTCTATCTGGCTATCAATACAATCAAACATTGTGGGTGATCAGTGTACTACAGATACTCTAATAATGTAGTTAACTTCAGTTAAAACATGAACTACAAGCAATGAGCTGAGCTTGACCCATACAGTAACTGCAGTGCGGACGTAGGAGGGCAAGCAGTCTGCTTATTTGTCCAAACGCAGGATGTGGAGAAAGGGTCCATTGAGACATATAGGGGAATTAATCACTCACCAGGCTTACAACATGTATGAGACACGCTATTTCTTAACAATGCAACTTTGATACCACCCCCACAAAATTATAATGCAAGATTATTACAGCTTCTACAGCATTTAAGGGGAAATCCACCCTAAAGCATACTTTAGCATCATTTTTTTTTAATTTTTTTTTTTAAATATGCTGTTTTAGTCTAGATTTGTGAGGCAGCCTCTCACAAAGCTAAATGTGAGAGTATGTGAGCTGCTCCTATGACAATGAATAACAGATGGGTTTTCGTGAACAGATTCCTAGTGTTGAGGGGAACTTTAAATGAGTGAAAAACATTTGTTCTTAACAAAATAGGTCACACGGATGTGAAAACAGCAACAGTGTAACACTTCCCGTCAAAGAAGCAGCTACAAGACTTAATCTCATGATGACATGACAAATTCGATTTTGGGTTTTCTGGTTTCTGGGTTTGGGAGAGAGTTCTTCATGCTCACAGATATTTAGTAAACTGTCTGAGATCAAACAAATAGCATATGTGAATTCTGCTTTGGAGTGGATTTTTACTTTAGGGCAAGCCAAGTTTGCAAAGAATGATCCTCGGTAGGGTAAATTAACAGTGACATTCAGCGTGGGTCAGCTTCCTGGAAACTAATGCTTCAAAAAAGACAAAGACAAACCATCCATCCATTTTGTAAACTACTTATCCCGTTCAGGGGTGGATGGGCTGAAGGCTACCCCTGCATGCACTGATCGAGAGGCAGGGTTCACCCTTGACACCATTACTAACAGTTCTCCTATGAACATTTCAACAGGATTTAAACACAAAGTGCTCAGTGACCTTTCAATCCCCATCGTAAGTGTCTGCAAACACCAGAAAAGTACGACATCATCTTCCCCTATCATCACCACTCCTCCAGTCACATTTGCCCCTTGCAGCACATCAACAATAAAATTCACATAGATGGCAGGGGAACATCAAAAGCTACTTCATGTCTTTGATAGTGAACGATCTGATGCTGTATACTTTTGAAGAAAAAGAAAAAAAAAAAAAAAAAACAGAGCTCTACTTAGAATTCAACTACAAAGTCTCATCAGAGCGCACGACTGTAGATTTCACCAGAGATTATGACCTCAATCTATTATTGACATGGCGTCTGTGGACATGAATGATTTAGCACTATTAGATGACATTAATCAGCTTAGTAACAATGCCATCTTTAGTTGCATTCTGAACGAAACACCGGGGGGAAATGGGGTTTAAACAGTGTGCAAGTAAGTGCTTGCGTCCCCCAAGTCCTTTCCTTGGGAATGAACCCACTGAACCCCCAAAGGTGTGTGGAATAACTGAGAGGAAGCACAATCTGACACCGACGCTCCCATCTAGTGGCCAAAAGCTGTCATCGCTTCTAAAAATCTCTATAAAATGAAACCAGTATGATTTAAACAAGGCAACATGACTGGTTTATGTAGTAAGTCGGGAGTGAGAGATCTGAACAGAGGAGGACCTGCTGTTCCTGGAAAGCCCTGCTACTCAGGTGAACCTCCACTTTGACTACAGCGGTGACTAGGGGAGATAAACATGCAAGGTTTGGCCACAAGGTAGAAGAAAATTGGATTTATTGTGGTTGTGAAAAATGAAAATGAAAGTCTGAAAGGGCAGATAACGATTTGTTGTTGGTACATAAACAAACCATAATTTCTTGGTTAGGTTGACTGCCCCCAAATTTAAATACTTCATTTACTTGATGTGAATGTGCAATTTATAAACAATAGAATTGATAGCTCAAAAGAGCAACTTATTAAGACAACAGTGTTCCCATTTCAGCCATTTTAAAACACAAAAAACCTTTACATAAAACCCATTATTTCAGTTTTTTGGTATACTAGCAAAATTATGAAGATATAAAATGGAAGAACAGTAAATGCATGACCATTTTCAGTAACAACAGTCACTGAAGCGGTACAACAGCAAAGTATGGTAGTTTATCTAAAATCATTCTTTAAGATCACTAACAAATTAATATGTTGCAATATAAAATCTTAATACAAAATATAAAACCAAACCTACAATAAAAAAAACACCTGTATGCAACCTAGGCTCCACCCTACGATCTATTTGATTTTGAAGCTTTGCATAGATGCTAACCTAGACTAAGTTTTAAATTTAATTTAACTTCCGCTAATGTTTTGGATGAGGAAAATAAGACAGATGCTGACTAAACAAATATTCTAAGCATGGGTACTATCTAGAATCCCCAAATCTGCAACGCCAATAGGGGCTAACTAGATTCACAGCACAACTCATGAACATTGATTTCTACCAAATCTCTAACATAACAGCATATGTCTGGCTTACTCGTCAGCGTCTGTGAACTGGTCAGGCTCGGTGGGAATTTTGTAGCATTTCCATCGGACTGGGCGTTGGTGGTGCACGGCTGGGCTGTAATTGGCTGTCACCGGCAGGTCAACGGTGTCCCTTTGCTTAAGCGTCAAATCCCGCAGAGAGAAATGGAGCACATCTTCTGGACCTGGAGGAGGGACAGAATACCTGTAAAACATTTGGCCTGACCTGAAACCTAAGAACAGCTTTGAAACTCAACCTCAGCCTGAGTAGAAACGGCTTCTTGTGAGATAAACCTTGTAAAAAAAACTGAAATTGGCTATATACAATTTTGGTTTCCTTCATTTGAGCGCAGTGGTAACAACACTACTGTAATTATCCTTACTGCAAAATAGGTTATTGTTCATTCATATTAGTTAGAAAACAAGTATATACTGTATACGAATTAGTACTGTATATGTATTTCAAGCACCAGCATATGGTATCAATACAGTGCTGTGGAGGGACAAATTGTAATATTGAAATATTTTTTCTTTACCGTAGGGGCTGACGCCAAAACACATCTTTTCCCAGTCAGTCAGTTTGACCTCTTGGATCTCACTTTCCCAGTCTTCCTCCTCTGGTGGTGGCAACAGTGGGAGTGTAGGGTACTCCGGCCAGACGACTTCAGTGTTTCTATAAAAGTTGGCAGGTTGATAGGTCTCAAACTAACTTAAGCATTCCACAATCAGGCACATTTCTATATACTTCTTTTTACTTTTCCATATACATATACTATTTTTGAATATCTGCCGCTGTGGTTGTTTCTTGTTAATACAAGCTGGAAGCTATTACAGGAGTAGTTTATTTGCCTTCTTGCCCTGAGTTAAATGAAAGGACTGATAGCACTGTCACATCTGTTCATTGGCTGCAGCTGGCTACCTTAGCTTAGCATAGAGACTGAAAACCGTTTGCATAATCCATACAATAACCGAAGTGTATACACAACAATTTGTGGTTATACAGGGGGTTATGTGTGGGACTATTTCTTGGCCAAGCTGTTTCCCCTGTTACAAGTCTTTATGATACGCTAAGCTAACCAGCTGCTGGCTGTAGCCTTACGTTAAACAGACAGATATGGGAGTTGTATCAATCTTCTCACCTAACTCTCAGCAACAAAAGTTGTAAGAGTATTTCCAAAGTGTCCAAACTATTACTTTAACATTGCACTAACTTGAATTGCACAACTCTTAAAGGAACAGTGTGTAGGTTTTAGTGATATCTAGCGGTGAGGTTGCAGATTGCAACCAATTTAAACCTCTCCCGTGAGCCAAGCGTGTAGGAGAACTACGGTGGATGACGCGAAAACGCAAATGGCCCCATCTACAGCCAGTGGTTCTAAGAGTAGCCTAGGTCATTTTGAGAATAGCAGAGCCAATGCCTAGAGTGTGTGTGTGTACATGGTGAGTGGTGAAGCAAGAGAGAGAGAGTGGTGGCGAATGTGTGTGAGCGAAAGAGTGAGTTAGCAGAGCTAAAAATAGAGTTTTTTTTAGCTTTGAGAATATCAAGTGAACGTATAGTGGAAGTTTAAATGTGTGCAGAAATAAACGCTGCAGGTCCTCAAACCCAACAGAGGTTTCCCATGTCTTGTTTTCCAGAAGCTGAGTGGAGTGACGCTCTGGAGCGATCGACATCGGGCCGAGCAGGAAAAGTTAAGAGTGTTTGGTTTGTCCGTTCTGGGATACTGTAGAAACATGGCGGCAGACCTGCTCTGTGCGTAGATATAATTGGCTCATTCTAAAGTAACAAAAGCAAGCGATTCTTATTTTCAGGCCATTATACACTAAAGAAAACATACTTATTAATATTATATTCAATTTCTGCCAAAAGATCCCCCTAATTGTTACACACTGTTCCTTTAAGACAGTAGAAATCCACCAAAAACACAGTGAGGTTGCATTTTTCACATCCTGTCACATTTTTTAGTCGCCTGTCTGACGGAACAGATACATCTCCATTTAAACCAATGCAATTCTCTACACCAGCCTTGTAACAGCTTACACTCAAGTCAGACAGGGGAGATTCAACTGACAGGTGTGAGTAACTAACTCTGCATGAATGAATGATTTATTCAAAGGTAGGTGGCGCACCTCTTCTTGCGTCTGAATTTCTCCCTTCTGTTGTTCTTTGCTGCTGCTGACAGGCTGTGCTGTGGTGCCATTTGTTCAGAATTACACGGCGAAGCAACACTGTCTAGACTGGCGGCCCCATTCACCGAGACACCACCTGGAGTGCCTGCGCCGCGGACCCCGCCAGCTGCTGAGGCATCAGAGACAGCTGAAATCGTGCTCCCATGTTTCCTGCGTGTCCTTGGGGGCGCTGCTTTCGTACTCTTGCCCTTGTACCCATGGTTAATATAACCATTAACCACGCATTGTGGTTTGGTACCATTCGGTGTGCCAGCTGGTGTGCTCTCACTGGTTCTAGTGGCAGCAGCTGGCCAGCCATTGTGAGCAACGGCTCCATTAACCAAACCAGTGCCTGGGACCTGCTCGTTGGCTTTACAGGTGTTGTGACGCGTCCCTCCTCTTCTGCCCTCATAGCTCGTACCATTCTGAGGCATCACGTCACCTGTAATATATAGTCGGACGGTTTGATGTAAGTGCAAAGAATGAAAGAAAACAACTTGATAATAATCAAAATCTAACTGAAATAAACGTATACAGAAAATTGGCATATCATCAATTATTTTATATATTCGTGAAAATATTATATTTAGTAACTAGTGGATGTATTGTCATGACATTTGCTAAATTTATGGTTGCCAGAGGATGACTTTGGTGATCCGCTGACCTAGAACCCCTTTGTACTTGGTACATCTTGGTTGTACCGGTCAAAAATAATACACAAATAATAAAACCAGTACATGTAACTTTATATTTTTATATAAAGTTACATATTTATATTTAAAATCTGTTGCAAAATGTACTAGTTAGCAATTTGAATTTCTTTACATATACATCAACATTTATCCAAAATATGCCCTTGAAAAACTTGTCAATAGAGTGGCGAAGTGGGAGTATTACTATGTTGGGGCGTCCAGGGTTATGGAAGTAAAATACCAGTTCATTTTCTGCATAGACATGAATGATATGAATGTCGGATGACTTGCAGTATACTCCCAAGGCTTGGATGAGCATGAAATTCTCTAAGATGAGCAACTGCCCTAGAAAATATGTGGTTTGTTGATAAAAAAAAAAAAAAAAGGTAGGGAAGAATACATCCAATAGTTTAAATAATTTGGATTCTGAGTCAATGTTAGTATTCAGCAATCTCATAGCATCTCCATAGCAACAGTGGAAAAAAGAGAATTCTTAGAAAACGAAACTGAAATAATTAAAACTGATAGCCATAACATAAACCCATGGTGTCATTATCTTATTAAAGATACTCCACGTCTGTATATTGTGGATATCATTTAGGATACCTGGTAGTATCTTTCCCTTCATACTGTGAAGAGTACATTTACTGTGGACAAAATCGATTTTGAATTAATCTTGGCCAAGTTAAGTCTGGTACACAAATCTTTACTTTTAGTGTGAATTAGCATATTTATGATGATAAATTGACTTAATTGTGAAGCTGAACCTGAAGCCAAGTATGACTACTGTTTTAATCCCCCTAAATTAACCTTTAGTCAAGTTTCTTTTGTCTTTTTTCACTATTTTTTTTAGCTGTTTTCATCCTGTGCACCAGCTGTTTGATACTATAACGTTAATAAGCAATCAAACACACTCGGTGACGTTTTCTCCAACATGTTATGTCATGCTTCGGAAGCTACATTGGCGTTAATCATAATAATAACAGGTACACTTTCAGTAAGCACTCATCCCCAGCACGATGCAAACAAAACTAAGTTAAGTTAGCTACTCTGGCTCTGAGCTAGTTGACTGCTAGTTAGCTACGTAGCTGCTACAGGCTAACTAACATCCCTCATTAGCTAACTTAGCGTGTCTGTTGTTGTCAGTTATCTAATGTGCTTACCATCGGGAAAAGCAACAATCCAGTCAACAAAACACAGATAAGGGAAACTCCCAATAAAAGTTTAAATGGAAAATAAATCCCATAATTTAACTCTAAGTCCTATATTTAGCCAGCTACCTCTTACCTGTACTGCAGCCTGAGGCACACACACGCACACCTCCCCGGTGTAGCACACAGATTGGTGATGGGATTAACCGAGGAACCGGAAGCAAAGCCGATAGGTGGCGCCAGAATACAATGTCATATTTGTAGAGTTAGGTTTTTATAAACAGTTTAAAATGTTTGAAATAAAACCTATGGTCTGTTTTTGAGTATCAAACACCAACCTCTGTAGGTTTACAAGATTATTCTGTTTGTTTGTTTGTTTGTTTGTTTGTTTGTTTAGAGTTTGTTCATTAGCAGAAGACGACAGCAGTAGTTATGTAGCAAGTTAACTTAGATTCAGCGACGTTAATGATCGAACAGTGTCCCCTTGCGGCAAAAATGCAACAATACATGCAACAATACATGCAACAAAACATGCAACAACACATGCAACAATACATGCAACAAAACATGCAACAATACATGCAACAATACATGCAACAAAACATGCAACAACACATGCAACAACACATGCAACAAAACATGCAACAATACATGCAACAATACATGCAACAACACATGCAACAATGCATGCAACAACACATGCAACAATACATGCAACAAAACATGCAACAATACATGCAACAATACATGCAACAACACATGCAACAACACATGCAACAATACATGCAAAGTCTTGTTTTTCTTTACGCAAGCTGCAAACTTTTCAGAGCCACCTTTCAACATATAAAGTTAGTGCACATATGAAAAAACTATGTATAAAAACAAGGAATAAACAGCTTTGGACATTAAATAAGAATTTTAGACTGATCACAAGTGGCTGTTATAATCTATAAAAAAAAAATTATAGTATAAAAAATGGGCCTACTGCCACAAGGAAATAATTTGCATTATGATACACTATATCCTTTTGTCAAAAGTATGTGGACAACTTATCCTGTCCACGTGCATTTATGTACTCTGGGGTTCTTGGTTTCTTACTGCTACCCCATACAGTGGTACTTTAGACAACAATGTGCTTCCAACGGACTTCGGTGCGGACGAACTTGACTGGCCTGCACAGTGAACTGGAAAGCAACTCATTTTAAAGATAGAATAAAGGAAGTGGTCACTGCTAGCTGCAGTTGCTTCAATTAAATAACAAACACATGACCAACATGCTGCCCTGTTAATGCACTGTATGATGTACTGTATTTTGTCATACATATTGTTGCTGCTATGATTCAATGTTGTTGTTCTGTGTTGGATGCTGCTATTTGACCCTGTCTTGGCTAGGTCTCACTTGTAAAAGAGGTTTTAATCTCAATGTGACTTCCTAGTTAAATAAAGGTTATATATATGTTCAACAATCACACATGGGTGTCATATTGGGGTACGTACTTTGTTCTGCTGTTCACATATTTTTGGCCAAATGCTTACAAAGATAGATCTATCCGCCACTTAACATGTCTTTTAACTCCAGTCGTGTGGGCCCATTAATGTTTAAATGATCTGTATAGACATATGCTTCCAGATGTAACCAGCTTTCCATTAACAGTGATTGTAAATTCTGAAATTAGTCATGTAAATGGATAAGAATGGATTATTTTAATGTCAATATTTTTTTATTTACAGCACAGTATGTACACAATGGCAGCTAAGACATCAGCAGCATACACTGTAGGCATAGAATAAGCATTTTCTTTTCTTTTTTTAGAAATTATATAAATGGAAATGAGAAGAAATAAACGTAATTTAAAATAAGAAGTTTCATGAGACTACATCACTGCCAAAGCCATTTTTATTGCTGTTTATAGTGACTACATCGCATTGGATTGCCCTAATGATTCAAAATTTAAGAGCTACAAGAAATGGGTTGGTGACAAATTTTACAGTTTAATGTACTGTTTTATTTATTTTATTTTTTTTAATCTAGAATGGCATGAGCAGCTATAGAGTGAAACGATTTGTGAAGCAAAACAAGACACAAATCAGCAGGTATTGGTAAATAAGTTAATATTGCTCATAATGCTCACCATTTAGTTTAAGTTAGGAAGACAGTTTACAACCATAGAAAAAGCCATTTTAAAGCAGTTGAAAAGCAATGGACTTACTGGGACTAACAAAAAACTGAGAACTGAAACAAAACACCATTGCATTAAAAAAAAGCATTACATTAACAGAATATTCCCAGACCTGGCCTGCGTACCATACAAAGCATTGTGCTCTACTGCTTTTCTAACAGGACACCTAAAAGCAATCATGAGTTCTTTCTTGATAAAACTGTATAAAATAGTTCTCATAGTATCAATCTGAAAAAGAGTGGTGAGTGGCACATGAATACAAATCATCACTATATAATTACAACATTTACAAGTCGAGAGAATATGTCAGATGTAGACATAGAACGCACCTTCAAAAAACTATGTAAATCTATTAGCAACATCGTCTTGAAAAATGTCCTCAAAAGGCACAGACAGAAGAAAAGGTGAACCATGCAAAAAGGAAACAAAATGTTTTGTTTTTTTTGTGCAAGGAAGCAAAACTCAAGTTTATAATAATTACATAATACAGCAGATTGTAATTGTTTCCCCTCCCCGAACAATGCCCTCGTCATTACAGTACTGAATACTGTACATGTGTGTTACAACGCATCTTAACCAATTACAGCAGTTTAAAGTCAAAAAGCCTTTTTGGCCTCACAGGAAGTGAAATATCCAGTTGTACATTCATGATATTTACAGTATCTAGGGCTTTAAAAACAATCTGCAACCTGTAGGTTTCAATGAGATTGCTAATCCAGTTTTTTGTACCCAAAAAGTGAGTCTCCTGTGCGGGCTCACGTACAATATCTGAGTTGATTTCACTGAGCATAGAGAGACAATTCAGTAAACCATGTTACAATGGCTACCAGTCACTCCAACACACACCCTGTACATTCATATCCTTACATTTCTGTGCAACATCATCGGGTCTATTGCTAGCAACACTGTACCTTTTCAAGCCAACGCATTGCTAGCAAATAGCAGCAATGAGGGTTACAGTTTAAAGACACTCCTTGGTTGCAGCTTCTGCTCCATAAAGTGACACTACTACTCATCTGAACCAACTTAAGGGCCACTTCTCAGTGAAAAAAGATTCACTATTGGACTGATTGACACTGCAAGTGCTGTTTGCAAGGTTACTGGAAGACATGTTCTCAAGAATAAACAAATTCACCTTCAATTAACCATCACCGACTTCACTAAAACCCTCCTTTGCTTTGCATACAAGGTCCTTCATCTGATGCCCCTCTTCTTTAAGGGAAGAGATGCTTTACTTCATATCGTCTGCTTCTTATTGTTTTCTTTCTCTGACCACTTTTGACACTTTTCTCTATCCTCTCTTAAAAACGTGCCTGTCCAAATAAGTCGTCAACATGCATTCTTCAGAGAACACCTACATGACGGAGGGGAAAAGATGGGCAGTTTACAGATCAGGCAACACTCGACCGGTCTGCCTTCATGCCTCTGAGGGTTCGGGTTTACAGTCTGCTTTCTTGTTCGTCCGTCTTGCTGTATTTTACTAAAACATCTGTGGATAACTCAGCTAATATTACACCAGGATACAGTAGAATCCACGTTGTTCCAGTTTTTATGTCCAGTGTACTACATCGAGCGACTGTCGATCCTCAAAGCATGTTGAGCGCAGGATATTCCTGGGAAGAAATCACCTGTTTTGTCACATGAGATCAAAGTTGTGACTACAGTTCACAGCGAATAAAAACAGAGCAGGGTAGATCAAGTTGAAGAGTCACAGTAGTATGACCTGCAGTCAGAGAAAACTCCCTTTAGTTCAGCTCAGAGCCCAATTCTGGAAGTCATTTTCCTGCCACAAACAGCAGGGGGCGATGCTTGTTTATTTATATGTCCCAGTTTCTAAGACTGACCCTGGCTCTCTCTGCTCTCCTGTACAGGTTCCTGACTCGGGTTTGCAGGCTCTGATCAAACAACTGGAATGAGCCTCATTCTCCCGAGACTCCCGAGAACGATTCTCATCCCAGTTGAGTCGCTGCTAGTCGCACTTGATCTCCAGGATGGAGGGGTTGTGGTCCAGGATGGACAGGATGATTTTGTCCATGTACTGTCGCAGACGGATGTTGATTTCTTCCTGCTCCTTCAGGGCTTCCATTAACTGGGGAGAGAGAGAGAGACGTACGTCAAACACATTTTCATTTCAGTTTATCAACAAGTATTATCACACAAGAGTTTCTTAGTTTTACTCTGGGACTACTGTTGACTGCATACAAATCATTATTTATGGGTACACCTGCAATAATCAGGGCTGGACGATAATTCAATATGATAATTTATCGTCTTTCAATGGAATCGTATCATGATGAAATCATGTAACGAGATACACAATTACGTTGTCTAAATTTATGATAACAAGCACATACTAACTCAGATTTCTCAGAATTTCTCTGGAGCCAGAAAATGTTTGGCATTTTTGCTTAAAAAAATAAAAGATTAAATCAATTGTCAAAATAGTTGCCAATTAATTTTCTATTAACCGATCAATCCACTAATTGTTTCGGCTCTTATGCTGCTGTAGGTATATAGATTTCATAGTGCTCAGTTATAGCAGATCTTATTTCCATGGTGATGGTCAGTGTTTGTGTGTGAGAAATGACCTCCATATTATGCATAACAGATTCAAATCTACAATAATGTAATATCTAGGGAACACGGTCATGTTGTGATTTGTCCTAGAAATACAGTTACGCTCTAATTACTGTATGTAAAGCACCTATAATATTGTTCAGATGAAATCCATTGAAGAACATTTAACAGTCAACAATAACGATAATATATATGTATAATCTGTATCTTTTCCTGGTTTTACCTGGTCTCTGGAGGCGTTTTCTATCTCAGCAGCTAGAGACTGGGCCTTGGTCTGTGTGGCGAACAGGGTCTTGGCTTCATACAGACTGAGGCTGAGGATCTGACCGTTGAGCTCATCGTTCTGCTCCCTTAGCTTCTGGTTCTCCTATAAACACAGAGTCAAGGGGGGAGGTAGATAGAGAACGAGATAAGTGTCTGGACCACACAAGTGTATCAGCGGCGATAATGCTTGTTAAAAAATGGCCGCTACTCAAGCCTCACTCAACTCATGTACTACATCCAGCAGCAAACACAGCAATCTATTTTGGCAACACCTACAGGACATAACATGGGTTATATGCGTGTTACAGAACAAGCTGCTCCCCTGCTTTGTCTGGTGTGTTATGAAAAGCTCCATGATTAAGTTGCCTTTGAGTGCTGACAAGAGGTCAGTTTGCTTTTCCCCTCGCTCTATCCTTAACCATTAGCGAGGGTTGTTGCAGCACTGACCCCAATTCAGTTTGGGCGCGTTCACTCTACTCCATTGTGATTAGTGGTTAATCGGGAAGTCACGGAAGCGATTTTACCATCAGACCAGGACGGAGCCGAGCCCCAGACAACACCAGGTGCTGGAGTTCAGGGGGGAGAAAGTCCTGGGACACAAATCGCTGGACACACACACACACACATACAGACATTTACAGAAGTGCACAGGCAAGCATACTGTAAGATAGTGAGCTATGGTTGTCACAGGGCAGTGTCTCTCAAATTAGATCATTTGTCGCAACCACAGACAATCAAATTGAATTGTTCTAAATCTGAAACTGCAGCTCAGGATAAGACGTTGATATATTGAGAGAGAAAGAAATAAAAAAGAACTATCTGCAGATTGAAGCTGGAAAAAAAACATTATTATCATTCCCCTTCTTGCTTGCCTGCACATAGTGTGACAAGTTTGGTCTGAGGCTACAGGGGGACATGGACTTTATCATCTTAGTCCCTGATAAGATACACACACTGTACAAATCAGCACTTCTAACTGACTGGCTAGGCACCACTTACAGAGCTGCATCAAGGCTTGTTGGCTTTAGTAACTTATGCCTCCTGTATTGCCTTTTCTGTTGGCTTAGGAACTTGGTTGCATGACTTCTAATGTATATCATCATGAAAATGAGTCAGACACAGGATTCTTAACAACTTCAAGGAGCGCTAACATCTACTTTTACTAGTCTTACCAGAGAGATCTGCTCCCTGGTCTCTAATGTTTACTTTACACCAGGTCTGTACACTCTGCAGGACTGGAAACAGTAACATGACATTTAAGTCTAGCAGGCAGATAATAGAGGCAAATGTCAGTGTGTCTGGGAATACAGAAACGAAAGAACAGAGAAAATATACAAAACACATGTACTCCGCAGCTGGAATTAAATATGAAACTGGCTTAATCTGCATAACCAAACTATCAGTACAACATGTTGAGGACGGCGCTGCTGTTGAAGGGGATTTTAAGGGAATGAGAGGAGCCAATGTGATCGACTGTGATCGGTACCAGCCCCTAACCACACTGGTAATGTATGATAATATATACTGCATAAACCCACCCTGTTTCAATGTGGTCAATTTAGCATCTGCAGCCACGAAAATAACAAACACGTGGCTTGATTTATGAAATAAGCACACTTTACGTTCCTCTGGCAGTACACAAACCAATTCATCGTGTTAAATGGAAACTATTATACTTCCTGTAAGAGCAAGGTTAAGTTCACTGAGTTCTGCAGGGATAAATATAACTCAAGTAGCCCATCTGAATCACTGTGCAGGTACGTTGGACAAAATTACAAGGCTCTAATTTGGCCATTGTGTGTGAAATTATTGTTCTTAGAAATAATGCAGAAAACAAATAGATGAATTTGTGTTCATCATGGTGCATGATGCTCAGTCATATTAAATGGTGAAAATATTTATAAAAACCTTATAATACCCCATAACTTCTTATTATTCTTATGTGCAATACTGATTAAACTTTATAATAAATTGTACAATAATTCAACTGTGCAATACTCTGGCATTAATACTGCATTTATACTGTACATATCAAGAAATATTCCCATATATATGTATTGTATGTGTTTGATGCACACATTTGTACATATTTCTTATATTTCTCCTTTCTTATTCTTATTTTTATTATTTATTTATGTTATATACTGTGTTATATATTGTAGCATTATGTACATCATTTACATGTTACATACTCCTATTTATTATTTATATTTTTTTATGCTTTTATATAAGAGCAACTGTAACGTCCCAATTTCCCCCCCCCTAGGATCAATAAAGTATTTCTGATTCTGATAAATAAAATCAACCTGACCATAAAAAATGAATCAAATTCAGGCACACTTTGGAAATCAAGGATAGGAAAACTATAATAATTTGTTCATTGATTGAAATAAATAAGAAAACAACTGGTCAACCAAGATGCTTCTGTTTCTGCTCTAAAAAAACAACAACCATGATGAGTATACTGTAAGAAATCAAGTACATAATAGGCAGCATTCAATCTGAGGGTGTAATTATGTAGTGTGCTTTGAGACTTTGCATCTCTGCACATCTAGTACTCTTCAGTGCATCCAAACCAAAGCTGTGCAACAGGCGCCATTTTGCTTCCCATTCTCTAAAATCAATGTGAAAGCGTTTTATGATTATCTCCGCATCTTAAAGCACACTCAGCGGCTACAGCACTCACTGAGCTGAGCTGACCGTGCACAACAAAGACGTTTGAACAGAGTTTTCCATCAGTACCTGCTTGAGCCTCTTGACCTCGTGCTCCAGCTCCACCTCCCTGGTCCTGCTGTTGAAGTCTGCCAGCCCAGAGGAAGAGCTGCGACTGCGGCCAGGCCTCTCTGCCTCCAGCTTGAAGAGCTGCAAATGCTCCAGCTCTCGACGCAGGTCCTCTATGAGCTACACACAGAGAGAGGACAGAGGAACGGCGTTATATAATGCCAGTGCAGTGTTTTGTAGGTGTAGGTGTGTGAGGCAGGATAATTGCAGTGAGAAAGAGAAAGAGAGGAAACAGAGTGAGCAGCACAACAAACAACCCACTCTGTGCATGTGTCTGATTGCATAAAGTAGTCCCTCCCCACCTCCTGCATGGCCTCTTTTTCTTTCTGGAACTGGTGTCTGTTCTGTCTCAGTTTGTCCATCATTTTCCTGTAGAGGTCCATCTCGTCCTTCAGACGCAAACTGGTGTCCTCCAGCTTGTCTGTCATCCTTTGCTTCTCCTGAGGACGGACAGACATACACACACAGTTACAGTTTGAAGCACACATACACTCACTTATGAGACAGGCATTCCTATTTACAGTGTGCAGTCATTCAAAAATTGAAAACCCATAGACATACACACATATAGATACTTTTGTATATATACTATTAGACAACAATTGTCTTTGGTATCAAAGGTTTTCAGTGTCCATTTATTCGTGAAAATTGCACAAACAAGTATTTCCATATAGAGTTAAAGGCAGAATGAGCAGGATTTATCGGTTGCGGTTTGTAAACACAACATTCAAAGTTGGCCCCACCTCCCCGGCTCAACGACACCAGAAGCGCACGCCCCCTGACTGCAGTTAGGGTTAGGGTTCTCGCCAGCGGGTGAAAGCCAACCCCAGAATCATTCTCATTTTGGAACGAGCCTAGTCCACTTGGCATTTCGCCTCGCTTTATTTGCGTTTTTTCGGCGTTGTGTCCGCTATTTTGGTAGCTTCCTCTTGGATGCGTGCTTGCAATCTGGCACCTGGTTGGTACGCTATGTTTTTAAGTTTTTACGCAGGACCTCAGACACCGCGACACACTTTTAAGGGTCACAAGTGATGATTTAGAGGCATTATATCTGTCTATACATTTTTTTTTTTTTTTAGGAAAACCCTTCTCATTCTGCCTTTAAGTTTTCTATTTCTGTTACACCTTTTGTCACACACTGTTATTTCCAGAGCAAGAGCGACAGCTATCTGCTTTGGTGTTACTTATACTGTCTCAAGATAGAGGTGTGGTTCAGCAGCACCCAGTGGCACACCTCATCTTGTAAATAATATCACAGTTCCTCATTATCTTCGTATGTGTGCACACATTATTCAACATTAAGGAAACTGACATTTTTGAAAGGAACAGTAGGACTGTGTTGACCTTTGAATGTGAGAAAGAGAAAGATAAGAGCATCAGCTGAATGTGTTTAAAGGGTACTTCACCGATTTAGCATGCACTCCTATAAACTGTTACACTCACAATGGACAGATACAAAAAAAAGGATTAAAACTGATGCAGCAGAATGAAAGATCTGTCTTTTTTATTCCACACATTTTTCGTCCTCGTCAAAACCTGGTGCCTACATTACCCACAATACAACCCTACTGCTGACAGTTCGGTTGGAGATTTGCTCCCTCTGGAGCCACAAAAGGCTTAATACGACTTTTTTCACATGTGCAGAAGTAATCCCCAATACCTGTAAACAAACTTTGATGTGTAAAATCGGTGGAGTTCCCCTTTCAATGTGAAAATAAGGACAGAATAAAGAAAAGACAAACAAGATGAAAGAAAGCAAACATAAAAAGAAAGACAAACAGCAAATATGGCTTACCTCATCCAGTTTCTCTGTCTGTGATTTGAGCCGGCTCATATTCAGACTCATCTCACTGTTCTCCTCCTCCGCCTGCTTAACTCTAAAAACACAAAAACCTGAACGTCAGTTTACTTTTTATATAATAAGCTGAGTGTGTCTCTTAGTGAGCCAAGGCACCGGCTTAAGCAAACGTCCACAGTATATACCGTAGCTCCAGAGGCAACCGACTAACCTCAGGTGGAATCTGTGAGCTGTGTTTAGCATTTAGTTTTACATTCTGTGGGCAGGCACGTCAATCTAAGAGCCCCATAATGTTCTGTTTTTTACATTAAAAAAAACAGAATCTAAGATGTATCTCAGCATCAGATTATACACTTTAATGAATTCATACATTTGAATATAAATAAAAAAAAACATGCAGGTATGTGTGCTTGATTATGTGTGTTTCTCACCGGTTGGTCAGCAGCTCGATCTGTGTGTTCTTGTCTCTCTCCATCTTGCTGTAGGAATCTCGGTGTCGTCTTAGCCCCTCTTGCAGATTTTGCTCTGCTCGAGTCTCCTGGTCTTTCAGCTGCTCCTCGAGCTCATGAACCCTGAGATGATGAACACATCACACAAAATTCATTCAATACAGTATCATAACTGAGCTGAGTGTTACTACTACTACACTCTGTTGCGTTATGTCTGCACGATTAGTTATATGGGGAAAAAAACAATTTCAACAATGACAAGTTAGAATGATATGGTCATTTATTTGTTCTAAAATAAATCATGTGTATTTCTGAAACCAGTTTTCTGACTCTACCTGTGTACTAGTTGTGTGTTATCCTGCCTCAGCTTGGACTTGAGATCACCGTTCAACAGAATCTCGTTCTCGAGTTCAGCCACCTTCTTCTCCAGAGAACTCACCTGATAAGAGACAGAGACAGTTTACTAAATCCTGAATTTGCACCAGAAACATGATTAAATGGGACAAATATATTTAGTGCTGAAAAGGGAATGCTGGCCAGTATGAAAATTAGGAAATATCCCTCAATTGTGCAACTCCCAATGTTTTTTAAAGGCTTGAAAATGATAACCCTATTCCTTGAATTTGCAGACGTAAGAGGAATCCTGACAGGGCTCATCCTGTGAATTAGCATTCTCAACTTAAGAGGCCGTGCATCCACCAGGAACAACTCTTTACTCTGTGATTTTAGTGCCAAGAGTGTAATAAAATGCTGAAGGTGAGATATTTTTAATCTTTTATGAGTTTCCAGTAGGCACGCAGAAACAGGAAGGGTTACTTCCTGCAAGAGATTAGTGAAATAAAGGCCTGCTGACACAGATCAACACATGGACAAAAACACACACAAAAGGACACAAACACAATGATACCTTCTCGTTGATGTCGATGTCACAGGAGTCGATGCTGTCTCGGAAAAGGTCTTCCGTGCTGCCGTTACTGCTGCTCAAGTTGCTGTTATGAAGCAGCTGCCTGCTCGAACACACAGAGACAACACAAACTATAAGAATCTGCCCGGAATAGATCCAGGTGAGGACCAGCTGATATGTGTGTGTGTGTGTGAGAGTGAAAGGAAGTGTGCTCTGCTCTGCAGTGATCCTACTGCAAGATTGCATTAATGGCATCCGACTATAAGGACGGTGCCAAGCAGAGAAGCTGCTGCAAACTGAATTTAAATGAGTACACACACACACACAGACACCTTGTTGTAGATGCCTGAACAGACACCCACACATGTGTGCGTATATCTGATTGTGTCACACACACACAATCAAATGTGACATTCATGCTGCGATGTGACTACAGCTGCCCTCTTTTTCCTCTGATGGAAATAACTTGAGAACAGCAAGCTTCTGATCCATTACTGAGATTAGCAATATGGAGAGGAGAGGAAAGAAACAGGAAGAAGAGAAGAACAGATGAAAAGAGCAATAAAGTGGAAGAAGTAATCAAAGCAGACAGAGAGGACAGTAGAAGGAACAAGAGGGGAGAGCCAAACCTTAAATTGAATACATAGATCAGGTCTGACAGGCTGTTTTAACTCTGTCGCTATAACTCAGTTACTGTGGGTGGAAATAGGACAAAAGCCGAGCTACTAACATTTCTCTCAGTACAGACCAACAGGCCATGAAGAGGGGATACATCCATGTATGGCTGAAGTCTTTTTTTTTCTCAACTCCGGAACAAAAACAAGAGATTCGGTAACACTTCATTTTACAGGTCCGTAAATTTGATGGTAATTAGGTGATAATTAGCAAATAACCTATTCAAAATTTCTTTGGAATTACTGCCAAATTACCCCAATATTTACCTCAATTTATCGAAAATTACTTTATTATAAACATTATTTAATAATTATATGCTAAAATAGCATATAATGGTTAAAATGGGGCCCTCAGGCTTGAGAAGCGGCTGTGCGCTGCTCTTCATCGGAGTTGGAAAACCAAAACTAATAGAAGACACTTCTGATCAGACACAAATCTCACCACTGTGTGACCTATTGTCTGCACAAATGTAACCTGGTAGTTAATGTAATGATTCAGGGAGATTTTTTAAAGAAATTTCAAAGAAGTTATTTGCTAATTATTATCTCTTTATCAGCAGACATGGAAATAAAGCACATCAATTAACTTTGTATTCTTTTCCTGGAAATGTATTAAATAAATTACCAGCTATTGGGAAATAGCGGAATATATTTATTAAATCATGTTTATAATAAAGTAATTTTTTGATACATTTTGAGGTAAATATTGGGGTAATTTGGCAGTAATTCCAAAGAAATTTCAAATAGGTTACTTGCTAATTATCACCTAATCACCATGAAATTTGCGGACCTGTAAAATGAAGTGTTACCAAAGATTTTCCAGCACGCTACTGGTTTCAGATCAGATTAATTTCCATTGCATTTTCTCTGAATAACCAGTTACTAATTAACTGGCTGTTAGAGCACAATGGTCGGGCAGCTCAGTGATAACTAATCTTGCTGTGTGTGTGTGTGTGTGTGTGTGTGTGTGTGTGTTTGTGTGCCTATGTCAACAAATAGAGCAAACACGTGCGGAACAGGCTGTATAATGCATAAACACACAGAGTACAGTGACCTTCTCTGTAGACATACACACACACACACACACATACAGGTGAGTCTCTTACCTTCCAAAAGCAGTGCTGGAGATTTTCCTGTTGGGGCTACAGAGGGAAAAACAAAACGACAGACGTTTTTATTACAGTTAATTGTTATGGATATGTCTAGACTCACAGCTCAACAATGCAGTGGAACTAACTGCTGATGGCAATTAAGATTTTGGTTATTGAGTGTGACAGACGTGTGGGGAAGAGAGAGAGAGAAAGAAACACTGAAGGACATGTCAATGATAACACCATTTCACTCCTGGTTCAGTGAGCGGGGGTTTCTGTCAGCTCAGCAACTATCTCGGGGGGACAAAAGCCCAAAGACTCTTTCAGTCTGTCTGTGCTGGGTTTCACATCGGATTAACAAAAACGAGCAAACATACTGTAGGGCCACACAAATGACATAAAACTCAAGCTCAAAAGAGATGCATCTTATTCAAAAATGTCACTTTGTGGTAACAGAGTGGTACAATATCAAGAGGCTTTACCAAGAAATAACTGACACGGGTGTCTAAGAGGCTGATCGTCCAGGAGGATCCTCTCAGCAGAGTTTATAATCCTGAGTGACAAAACGATTCCCCTGCAGCTAATGTTTCACTTAACCTCATGTCCTCTTTGAAGAAGTCTAAGAGGCTAAATTGCAGAGGAGAATCACTGCTAGCAGTATTTATCTTTCATCCCTGAACTTTCAATGCACTCACTTATTATTGGATTTTGTTCCATTTACTGGTGCTCTTATGTACAAAATATATCAATTAAAACGTTTAACATTTTAAGTTTTGCCACTTTGTGTTTTTACATTGTTATAATTATAAGCAGTGCATTTTTTAAGGGCATGCTGCAAAACTTTAACCCCGGCACCGTTGCTTCCTCCCACAACTTAAAGGGATAGTTTGGGTGTTTTGAAGTGGGGTTGTATGAGGTACTTATTCATAGTAGGTGTATCACCTACAGTAGATGACGGTCGGCACGCACCCAGCATCGAGAAACAGACAGGAGCACCGACACCGGAGCAAAGCAAAAACATATTTTAGCCAACTTATAGAAAGGCTCACCGTAAAAACTTGATATCCGTTTAAGTGTACGCTATATTTAGAATATTTTTCCCACGGCGAACTGAACTGAAAGCAGTGCTTTGCTGCTGGCTTTGAGGAGAGACTAGATAAGTTTCACTTTCCATACAGTTTGCCGTCGGAAAGGAGAAGGAAAGGGCTGTCAGACGGCAAAATGAAGCGGTGAAAATATTCTACATATAGCGTACACTTGAACAGATATCGATTTTTTTTGGTAAGCCTTTATTTTAGGGGGCTAAAATATATTTTTCTGCCGTCACCATCCACAGCAGTAGATTACTTTGCTGCGATGCTGGTACTCCTGTCTGCTTCTTGATGCTCGGGGCACGCCGACCATCATCTACTCTAAGTAATACACCTACTATGGATAAGTGCCTCATACAACCCCACTTCAAAACACCTGAACTATCCCTTTAAATGTACAGATGTTCTCAAAAGTGAACGCACAGTGAGATAAACTGCAATAGCGTCATATTTGTCAATGAGAGCAAACATTTTGTGTTTTACGTGAACTTTAGTTTGCTTGATTGCTCTTACGTCTTCCTCATGAACCAAACCCCACCCACTAATTTCATGAGTTTATTACCCATGCTTCACTGTGGCCAATTTAAATGAATTAATTGTGTGTGAAGGAGCTTGACACGCTTAAGTGATCCTTTAAATACTGTGTGACAAAAGCTCCCTATTCTGTCCATTCTGAATCCATTTAGTCTCGCCTAAAATCATTCATTCTTTGGACTGATCTATATGCTGTATTTCTTTCATTTTTTAGACTGTTTTATATTCATCCTTCATCGAAATCCATTCCCACCACTGTCCTATTCGGTCTGTATCCACTTCCTATGAGCTCACTCCATTTAAAGTAATTTCTCCATCCTCCCTTACTCTTTCCACTCTCTAACTCGTTCTTTCTGCCCATCTCTACTTCATTATTCATGAGGGGAAAGCAACGGTCCAATTAAGGAGAAGTGTCAGGAAAAACGGCAGTCAGCAAATACATGCTGGTGATTTGATTTGACTGGCTTACAGTCAGAATAAGAGTGCGGTGGTCAGCGGGAAAAGGCTAAAAACTGTGTAGAAATAGCTCCATATTGAAGCTGTGCTAACAACTGGCATTTGGTGGGTGAAGATCTTGTGTCGTACTGTGTTGTGTGTGTATGTCCTACTGTACCTGTTAGCCTTGAGGTTTTTGAGGCGAACCTCCAGGTCGTTTAGCAGGTTGACCTTTTTGCTGCACTGAGAACAGTAGACATCCATCAGTTCACCGGTGTAATGCTGACGCACCTTACGAGGAGTTTGGCCCGCACTGTGAACACACACAGAGACATACACAGTTTTTATATGTCTGATACACTGAGAAGGAGTCATTTTAATGATTAAATGTGCATGTGTGAGCATACAACCATTTGAGACACCATTTGAGTGTGTAGAGAAGAGAGGCTGATATATATCCATGTAGCCGGTGCCAAGACACCTAAAAAATGTATCTGGCTATCCAATATACGTATAACGGCATTAAAAATTTAAAATGAGAAGAAGGGAAAGAAAAAAAAGTTCTGACTATGAGATGATCCACATTTTCTGAGACACTTTCGGATGAATATTTGAACTTGCAGTCTCCACTTAGTTGTGTTACAGCAGAGGTCGGCAACCTTTTTGGTATGAAGTGACATTTTTACATTTTCTTGTTTATCAGTGTGCCATATCAACATTAAGGTTGTTGTTGTAGTTTAATTATGACACCACATCAAAATTTTAATCTCCAACGGAGCTGTAATTTGATTCCATCCATGTAGGCAACGTGCAACACATGTTTCTCCCATAATCAGGACATTGTAGTTCTATATGAGAGCGCTATACAAGAAGGCTTCCATCTTTATGAAAACATCTACATCTGAGTTAAATCATTAACCGGACCAGCCTTCCACCAGTTTTGTTCATCAGAAATAAACTTAAATTTTGCGAAGAAGGCAACGAGTACTAGCCAATCAGAGGCAGAGTAGGACGGGTATTTGCGGGGTTCAGGTGGGTAAAAAAAAAAAATCAATCAAATGACACTAAATAAGACCCTGTTAAGACCTGGTATTAACATTCGTCCTCAGTGATCGGATCACAAGTGGACAGCTCAGAGACATTCAGAGGACATTCAGAGGTGGTCTGGGCCACATATGGCCACATTCTTTTAGCAGTGTGTATGCGAATGTGTCCTGGTTCCACATTAAGGACCGCCTACTTAACTGACATCCCGCTGGGATCCGCAGGATCTCACTGCACTCCTCATGTGAATAGACAGACAGACGCGAGTGCTTGTCTGCCACGCGGCATGGAAACGACTTCTGTGCTCTACTGTATTCTATCGGTACAACTGTATTTTATTAAAATATATCTTATCTATAGGCTACATATCTACAGACTATCAGACTAGGCACGCATTATCATAACCGTCGGAGATGTGTCTGTGTTTTTGTTCCACTGCTTTGCACGGAGCTGACACCCTCCCGCTCACTCTCTCTCATTCCCGGCTCTCTGAAGCTCTGTACCCTGCTGTTGCCTGGCAAAGGTAGCGGTGCCAGCCGGCACAATAACCTTATATTTTGATGTTGTAAAATATGAATAAAATGTACCCATATTCACGAATATGTAGGATATTACTACTGACATTCATGTAATATTACATCACGTCTGCTATACTAGCCATGTGTTTACTACATGTTTATTTGCATATAGAGCGGAGAAGTGAGATCGGATCACAAGTGGTCACTCAAGACGCATGTGGAGACGCATTCTAATGCCAGGTGTGAACAGATGTGCTTAAAGCTCTCCACTTGTGATCCGATCACTGAGGACGCATCTTGATACCAGGTCTGAACAGGGCCTAACAGGCGGCGCAACTGCCAATGGCTGTGAAAGAGGTAATTTGGCATGTGGATGAGAGGACCCTTCAACATTTCCAAAAAACTCTCTTGCACACTTATTGCTAGTGTGCCGTTGGTTAAGCTACCACGTGCCAATGGTTGGGTTGGTTGCCCTTTGTTACAGTACGTTGGGAAGGTGCAAGCAAGACAGCAAAACAATGACCTCATTACCAAAACCGTTGCCAAAATAAGGAGAGGCCATGATGCATGACATGTACCTGAAGATACACTCCCTGATTTTGTAATAGTTTCCAATAACTCCCACAGACCTAATTATTTACTCCCAGCTCACCGTTGGTACTTTGAAGGTCAACACAGCAGAGTTCTCACAATCTCAACCTCAAAAGCTCTTAATATTTGGTTTAGGAGGCACTATACCAGTGAACCTTTAACCCACTTTGTACTGTAGTCATTCAAACTTCTTTCCCATGCTGAGTTGTCTAAGACTTCTTGTAAATCCGGGCCTCATTTTGAATTTAAATCCCCATGCCGACTCCATTAGGTGAGTTTTGTCTGCTTGGTATGCGTGGAAGGAGCATGCAGCAGTATTGCCACTCTATCAGCCGGGAGACTTAATCCCATTAAACACAGGCCTTTGATGAATATTAATGTGGCCTTAAGGGCAAGAACTCATAAGCTACACTTCTACAGTCAAAACTCAGAATAATACCAGTCAGGTAATGAGTCTGCGGAGTGGAGTCCGTAATATTTAACCGAGTTGGAGCTACAGAAACTGGTCAACGTCTTTATCATAACTTAACCTTTGAGCATTTCAGTTGTGTCTAGCAAAGAAGCCTAGACAAAACTGAAATGTATAATTATTATTATGATGTATAATTATAAAGCACATTGGGTTCTGGGCCACCAAACATTTGCTACTGGGCCTGTAAGAAAAGCTATGATTCATCAAGAAAGCTGAATGATAATTATATAAATTCATAGGCTAATTAAGGCTAGTTTTGCGGTAACTACCTGACCTTGTGATTGTCTGTACTTTCTCCACATCACTCCCTGTTACGCCCAAAACAACAATCTCAACCACGTCCAGCGCAGAACAAACAGGCTGAAAGCGGCAGCCCTGCCTACAGCAGTCAGGTTGTACAATACAGAACTGAAAGGAACAAAAAAATGAGTGTTGTTTTAAAATGTATGCATGGTTGTATGTAAGTGTTATGGTTGTATTTGTAAATGTGTATGTATAAGTATAAGTATGTATGGGAGCACGTGTGCATGAATAAGTAAGTATAGTTTTTATTTTTTTGATGCACAACCATAGATTTATAGATAGATCATCCACTTAGCTACACATTTGGCTAAGTTTAGTCTAATAAGCAGAGTTCCTATTACTGTATTAACTTGGGTAAAAAGACGTTGAGAGTTTTGAGAATTAGATAAAACTTGAGTTTCTTCGGAGGCTGTTGGGGAGAGACCTAAGGTGTGTTTTAATATCCAAAATTTTGACTTTTATTGTGGTCGTAACACCAAAAATAGATACTGCCACCGTATTGACCACTCCACAACACAATGTCAACATAACAACTGTCAATATTGAAATTACTTTCAGAGGTGGTAAGCCACCTCATGATCGTAATCCATCTCGTCTCATAGGTAGTACATGACTAAACAATATCCGCAAAAATTTAATATTATATAGAATTTACTGTGTTAAATAGCACCTTGGCTCTTGTTCGCAGAATATTAATGTTTTATTTTTAAGAAGTATTATTTCTTTATGATATAAACAGAGGTGGTCATCACATCTCCACTATAGAACACTGTGGAAAATCCTGGAATATCATGGTGGTGTTTCTGGGCGGCTTCATAAATATTTTGGTGGTTAAATCTACGTTCACACTACGAGCGACGAAATCAACAAAACGTGGCCAGCTACATTGTCGCCGAGTCACTGGTGAAATGTTGCTCGAGCGCTCCTTGACGTAGTTATGTCATTAAATATGTCAATTGGAACTGGCAGAACAGAACAGAACATGCTGAAACAAAAATATATAATTGGTTGATGCTTCAACGTGTCATTGGAGCGCTGAAAAAAGTTGAGACCAGCTCAACTTTATTTGTAGGCGTCAGTTTGTAGCTTCATGTCACCGGCTTCCATTGAAAATGACTTGTAGCCTGTTGCTGCGTCGCTCGTGGTGTGAACACAGCATAAGGTAAACAATGTTGAGGTTCAGTGCTGATACCATAATTGTACTTTTATTCCAGTACCTTAGTGTCCTCCTCAGCATTCAAACACAAAAGAACAATGTCTCACAGTGTTTCTCTCTGTAACTCTCTCTTACCTTGAGGGAACGGATGAGCCGAGGTCGGAGTACCCGTTGGTTCGAGTCTCGTCGCCCGGACAGGGGCTGCTGGGAATGTAGTCCGGTTCCTCCCCTTCTCCGTAGTCCTCAAACTGCTCCTCGTTCAGAGACGCGGAGGAACGTGTCGATAGGTCAGAGGTCACTGAGACGCTGGTCTGACCACACCTGAGGAGAAACGGGGGGGGGGGGGGTTATACTTACTTACACTCAGCATTCATTATCTTCATTTAGGTTGAATTAAAACAAAGCCATAAGTAATGGTAGAATTTGTTTCAGATTCTGATCTGAAATTATTGATGACACATGATTACAAAAGTAGTTATTTGAGCCCTTTAGAGGATACATTTTCCCCAAAATATCACTTGTAGACTGACACGTAATATAGAAAAAGTAGTGAAGAGAGGAAACATGCTGCTGTGGCTATTGGACTTTGGCCTTTAATTGAAAATAACTTTTATATTTTTAGTCTGATAGAGAATTTTAGAGAGTCTGATTGAGAAAACAGCACCGAGGACCATCACGCTGAATAAAAGCAGACATTTGTCCCCATGAAAGAACGTCTCTACTGTATGCAGCACTGGAACAAGGAGCATCATCGAAGGTGGACTTAAGTAGAGACAGTGAGACAGACAGTAAAGCAGAAATAAAAAAAAAGATGAAACAAAGCTTACTTCTCCCCAGGGAAAAAGAGATCCCCCAGTGCGTCTTCCTTGTCTCCAGGTCTGATCGGCCCGTCCGAGGTGTCTGACCCTTGGGTGCTTTCCACTGCACTGTCTCTGTCCGACTCCCTCTCCTTGCCCTCGTCTGTCACCTCCTCCTCAAGCTCCTCCACCTCTCCCGGGAACAGCTGGCACTCAGGGACGAGGTCAGGATAGGCTCGCGTGCACATGATGACCGGACAATGCCGCTCCTCCTCACCACCCTGGAGAATGATGGGAAGAAAGGAAGAGATAGAGAGGATGGAGGAGGAGAGGAAGTTTACACACAAATTTACAAACAATTGTTGTTAAAATTCTTCTGATTCTTCAACTGACTCTTTCCACTAATAGCATAAATTTTGTTAACATTATTTTCTAATGCAAGCAAACATAAATCCACTTCATTTAAAGAAGACGCTCCTTATAACTTCAGATCCTGCCTTGTGACGATCATGTTAAGATGTTTTCTTAAACTAATCTAAAGTATAATACAGTGATTGTTGTCCGTATGTCCATGGTTATAGTGCAAAAATGGACTGCTAGCAGCTAATGTAGCATGACTTGTTATGGTGCAGATTCAACAAATTGAAAAGAAATAGAGAGTAAAAAAACATAATGACAATTAGGGTTGCAACGAACGATTATTGTCATTGTCAGTTAGTCTGCCGATTATTTTCATGATTAATCGATTTGTTATTTGGTCAATAAATGTCAGAAAATGGTGAAAAATGTCGATCAGTGTTTCCCAAAGCCCAAGATGACGTCATCAAATGTCTTGTTTTGTCCACGACTCAAAGATATTCAGTTTACTGTCATAGAGGAGTAAAGAAACCAGAAGATATTCACATTTAAGATGCTGGAATGAGAGAATTTTGACTTTTTTTCTCTTAAAGAAATTACTCAAACCGATTAATCGATTATCTAAATAGTTGGCGACTCATTTAATAGTTCACAACTAATCGATTAATTGTCGCAGCTCTAATGAAAAATGATATATATATATATATATATATATACAACACAATACAATATATAACAATTCAGCTAACCCACCTCCACTAACTCACCTGTAGGCATACTGTCAAATAATTAAAAATTCTTTTAAATTGTGTTAAACTTTATTTAATCAAAACTGTTCCAGAACTTCTATTATACCACCAACATGTCAAATGGTGGAGAAATGTTCATATCCCTCCAATATACATCCAAATATCTTGGAAATGTATAATTTTTAGACAATGGAAGTCCTTTGGAAATCATTAAAATGGCATTAACTTGTTATTAGTTTTAGGAGAGCTGCTTACAAATCATGGTTGTTGTGAGTATTAACACTCGTGGATTCTGTGTTTGGTTGGATTTCCCTTTTAGTAAATTCCTTCACTGTGGGACGGGTCTTAAGTTCACGTAGGGGGTCTGGAGAGCTAGAAAAGGTGAAAGAGCAACGGGTCAAAGGTCACAGGTCCCGCTCCATCTAGTTTCACTCTTCAACGGCTCAAATCCCGTCTAATGCAACAGAGAACAAGGACTTATCTCAGCATGACTGAACAGCTGAAACACACTGCAGCATGAAGGAGGAGGGCGGGCGAAGAGGTGATCAGAGAGGAGAGAGAGCAGGCTGAGTAACGTGTTGGGTAACAGAAAGGTGGAGAGGGAGTGAAATAGGCATGTATGGCGGTACAGATGGAGGTGGGGAGGAAGAATAAGTAGAGCAGAGAAGAATACAGCTAACAAGTGAGCAGAAGAAAAGAGGGCACAAGGAACAAAGAAGGAATGAAGAAGAATTAGCAGTGCAGTGTGAGGGCGAGATTAGACGAGAGTGTAAAGAAAGATATGAGAGGCAGAGAGATAACAAGGTAGCAGTCAGGTGGGTATTAGACAAAATTACAGACTAATAAAGGTTTCAGACTGTTCTCTGGCTCTCTCACACATACACACACAACCCCGACTTTTCATCCTTTAAGCTCCACTGATGAAGAAATCTTGGCTGAACAGCGAATTTTCAATCCCATACTAGGGGTGTAACGCAAAGCTACTGTCTGTATGTATGTCACAAAAATATATGTAGTCGGATTTACACTAGAAGTGAGCAGAGCCTACACCAAAAAGTTGTTAGAAAACATCTAGATGTATAAGTATGTATGTATAACACAATATACAAACTTACATGTACCTAAATTAGGGCTCGGCGATATGGCCAAAATCTTCTATCGCGATATACTGTAGGTCATTTCATATCTCGATAATGATATATATCACGATATAGCATGATTTCTGGTAGTTCAATAAATAAATAGTCTATTTGAAATAACAACATGGTAAAGCCTATTTTGTATACTCCTGTGTAAAATACTGAGTATTTTCGCATTTTATTAAAAACTTTAGTGCAAAATGAACAGTTACAAGTGAAATTCTAAAGAAAAAAAAATTATATTTCCATGTATACACATTTGTTAATCGTATTGAACTGAGTGGTAATGTAAAGTGTGATGTAAAAACAAAACCGTGATCATCAAATGATATTCCCTCAAAATATTTCCCATCAGATTTTCTGATAAATTTAAGTTAGTATGTGCTTGTTATCATCAATTTAGACGACATAATTGTGCATCACGATATCTCGATATATGATTTCATCACGGTACGATTCCATTGAAAGACGAAAAATTATGACATTGGATTATCGCCCAGCCCTAACCTAAATAATCAAATAATAAAACACGATTTGTATATGATCCTTCCCTTCAAAAAAAGAAGAAAAGTAAGTATAACTTGACTTTTATTGATCTGGGTAGGAATGAATAATGGAAACAGAGCTTTAAAAAGTGGGAAAATATGAGTCAAAATTGCATTGTATATTGCTTGATTTTTCTCTAAAAACTGGAAGTTGTTTACGTAATGGGAGGAGGTCAGGAATAGAATGCAAAGTTGGTCTTAAGTGTCTCATAAAAAGGAGAACGCTAATGAAAATAAACAAACAGGCCATAATAGCTTATTGGCCATATTGCTTAATTAAAAAGAGGGAGGTTGTGCATGCAGATGAAAATAAAGTTGGTTAGAAGTGTCTATGAAAAAAATGAGAAAGCAATTGAACACATATCCAAAAAGCTCTAATGGCCATTTTGCGTGCATTTTGAGATAGTCTATAAATTATGAATATTACTGCAAAAATCGGAATGCTGTTCGCGTCCGTTTAGAGCCGATTATCCTTTCATACCCGAATAATGAATTCCTATTTGTTTACATCCCTATCCCATACCCAACCAAACACACACAAACCTGCATGCCTGTGTACAACAAAATTAAAAAAGTACCCATTGAACTCATAAACTGAGGCTCTGTGCTGTCACAAAGAGCCACCATGGGGTCTGGAGCTGAGTCACTGAGAATAAAACCAAGGATAAAGATCTCTTTAGCATTCCTTAGACCAGCCTCCTTATTTCCCTGCAGCAGAAAAAAAGACACAGTGTGAGGTGAAAAACAGGCAGCCCCCCCCCACCCCGACAATTCAAACAACTGAACAAGCTAACACAGCGGGGGAGTTTGACACCTGTTGCCTCCGTTCTGAGGAGGAGATGAGTTTTTTTTATATTTAGTGCTAAGCTTCTCAATATGGGTTGAAAAGGTGAGAAATCCTGCTTATGCAATACATTTACATGAACAGGAAGTTGTCACTGTCTGTTCATTGACAGACTAACATATTCTAGTCGATGAAGTGATAATATTCAGTAATAATAAAATATCCATCTATATAGTTATTAATACCTTCATTCTCATTATCTACATTATGCCTGTGCTTGTTTTGCACTGAATTACTGAGTGGTGGATGTGTGAAACATAATTTCGTTTTTATGTGGAGCATAAGAATGACAAATAAAGGAATCTTGAATCTTGAATCTTGCTACAATATACCTCGCAGTGTTGTAGTACTCGAGATCGGTCTTGGTCTCGAGACCGGTTTGGAGACTTTTGAAGGTCTCTGTCTCGGAATCGACTGCATTTTTACTTGTCCTCGTCTCGGTCTCAGACAAAGAGGACTCTGGATTTTATTTCAAGACCGGTCAAGACCACGACTGCTGGATCACTAAATTGCCTGCGCATTGTCTGATATATTTGTTATCATTACTTGGATTGCTCATAGAAAACAAAGGAAAATTCACACATAAAATTCATCTCTGCAATGCCTTTTGAGACTCGTGGTACACTTTTATATACGCACATATACAGTAAAGCCTATATGGCAATAAAAGGGGTGAATGAAGAGGAATCTTCATTTGTTTTCTGTGGGTATTTTTATGGGAATGTGGATCTTTCAGATCAGTCTGAGGAGGGCCTATCTATGTTTTGCATGTTCCACATTTTATTGTGTGTCATGTGGGACTTCAACTGGTCTGGTCTTCGTCCTGACTTGGTCTCAAACCCTCAAATCTTGGTCATGACTTGGTCTCGGTTTAGGTGGTCTTGACTACAACATTGATTAGAAGAGGTTGTATTTAATTGTCATTTCAAAAATATTTAAAGAGCTTTATTTTCCTGACAGTCAGTCAGTCAGTCAGTCATGTAGCATCTTCGGGAGAACAGAAGCACATGTGCCATCACTTAGGCTGTCAATTAAAGCTTTTCTGACAGCTGTTGTTTCAGGCAAAGACGCTGACGGACAGTAACATCCTACTTTGCACTCTGCCCGTCACTCTGAGTTACTCTGATGAGAATAGCAAAAAAGTGATGATGGAGGGAGGAGCTGTGTGTGTTTATACAGCATGCCTCTCTCTGTACCTGCCGGCTCCAGATCAGCCCGAGGGGCTGGAACTGCCAAAACATGAGCCTACAGAGGGTTTTGAGTTGCTTGATTCCCCCGGAGCGCAAACACAGCTGGCCTGCCGAACAGCGTCCAACCTGCCAGTGGCTTTGAACCGAGGACGCCGAGATCTGCTGTGCTTTTAACTGCAGCTGCTCTGCCTCAAGCCCGACGCGCCTTCACATCACCCTTTGGTCTAAGGAGGACTTTTATCACCATTAAAAGTTTTTTGGCCCAAATCAGCTCTGTTATTGGTGATTTATCGGCAGGTTTCATCAGGTGAATGAATCTATGTGTGCCTCTCAGTGTTTGGTAGTATACCAACATCTATTTTATACTATAATGTATTCGTTTTGCAGGACGGTATTTTCACATATCGATAGCATTTTTAAAAATACAGTGAAACCAGACACAATTCAGTTAAATCTCTTATAGTCAAAAATGTATACCAAACTAGTGCAGTGCCTGTTTGGAGCAGGCCGATGTTTGGCCACCTGAAGTTCTGCTTGCAGCGTTGTCGAGAACAGCTGCTTGTACCCGCCAAGTGTAAAGATGACTGGATTAACGGTTCTCGAGATATGCGAAGGGCAGTCATATGTACATACATACACAGACAGACAGAGAATACTTCCACCTATTGGCCAATTGGCACCAAATTTGCCATGGTCACTCAGACATCATATCTACACATGTCCACCACATGTGGTCGCAATAGCACAAAGCGTTCAGGAGATATGACATTTTTTGTAATACAAGCCCTGCCCACAGCATATGAGCTAACTTTGAGGGACGACTATAGCTAAACTGTATGAAACATCAACAATCCCAAAAAATTACTTTTCCCGGCTTGGTCCAGAGATGTTCTGTTCCAAATTTGGTGATGATTGCTCAAAATTTGTAGGAGGAGCAGCTAAAAATCTACTGCACCCCATGCATGCTGTTGTACAGGTTTTCATCATATTTTTAAATAAGTAGGAAAAAGATTTCTGATCTCTCTGTGAGTCTGTTGCTGCAGGGTCTGACCTAGTTAAAATACAGACATCCCATTTTTCCTGCTTTTCTTCCCGCTCTCCCAGGTGAGAGAAGAATACGATGGAGAGATGAAGAAGACAAATGAAAAACTCCTTTTTCTGAGATGAAAAATTCAGGCTGAGTGAACAGACCTTGGCTGTGTGTTTGTGGTCCATTTGAGTCTGGTGTTGTGTTATTTTAGGAAAATGATGTGAATTTGTATACAGTGTGTGACTTCATCTATGTATGTTAACAACGACTAGCCGTGCATGTATGTGTGAATGATATCTCTGTCCAGGTGCTGCGTTTAAAGATGAGCTTCTCACATCTGACAGATTTATTACAGGTCATGTGTTGCTGAATAAGCATGTGTAAACTTTCTCTGGGAAAATACAAGTCAGACACCTTCAGTATCAGACACAAAGTGTGATAGCCCAGATTTTCCAGGTACATTTGTTGTGCAACAGTTGTGCAGCATGAATAGTTGCAGTATGTATGATACAGAGTAAAGAAGAGGCTCTAACGCAGCCAGGCTCTTAGGGGGGAAATGTAAATAATTTACATCCACTGCAGCTGCAAAAGAACTGAAAGAAGCGAGAAGAAAGGGGATAGAGGGACAGAAAATAAAGAGCAGGGACACATCTCAGAGATCAGAGATCACCACATGTCAAGTGGAGAGAAATAAAAGAGAGACAGCAGCGAAAAGATCAGACACAACTGAAACTAACTTAAAAACAACAAAAACAAGCACCGCTCTGTGCAACACACACACCTCAACTTAAGTAATACTTTGACCTCCTAATTAACTTCCACTTCAGCTTGGCAGCGACAATAGTTTCGACGGGAGTTTATGCAATATGAATGACGACAACCAATCACACCATGTTGACAGTCCTGAAGCGCTAAGCGTTGAGTAATGTATTTGTCACGCTGCAGTTGTTGAGCAACACTGTGGGAGATTATAGTATTAGAAATAGTGAGATACAAATGGTGTTATTGTATTGCAATTACTGCTACAGTACTAGTCGCTAAGGAGGCCAGCATACAGCATTTGTGTGTGTGTTTGTGTAAGAAAAAGAGCTGGAACAAAACAGGTGAGTGGGAGGCAAACGTGCATTCAGAGATACACTGAAGTCCTCCTGCTCATATAATCACTTGCAATCTTATTTCCTCTGACGTGACCTGTAGTCAAATCATGAAACCATCCAAATACACGATGCAAATACCTCACAGAGGCACAAACAGCAATGGTTATTCTCAGGAAGTCAAGTGAAATTGACTCGTTATTCGTAACAAACTGAATGTAAAATGTGTTGTTCTAGAGGGAATGGGCAAATTTTGTCGTTTTAATTTGGAGGACTATCCAGTTGGCTACCTCCGGGTGTTTCCAGTTCATTAAAGTTAATTGTAATATTTTGGTTGCCAAAAAATGTCTAATTCAACGTTCAGTTGTACATAGCTCCACCCTCTCGTGTCACTTCTGGTTGCAAAATACCAAGATGGCAACGGCCAAAATGCCAAACTGCCACAAACCAATGGGTGATGTCACAGTGACTACGTCCACTTCTTATATACAGTCTAGGGGACTATCGTAGAAAAATAAATTAATATTCATCTTCTGAAAATGTGAAAGAAAATGCACAAATTCATTCTGTATGTTTCTCTTCATGGTTTTCACTCTGACATCTCCTCTTTTTCACAATTACAACCAGAGTCAACTTTACCGGCCAAGTATTTTGACACATACTTGACTTATATTGTAATTACAGTGCCGTAACTCTCCTATACTGTATAATGAAAGCCTACATGCACACACACACAGACACACACACACACACACACACACACACAGACACACACACACACACACACACACACACACACACACACACACACACACACACACACACACACACAAAGAGAGTGACAGGCAGACTGACATGAACTAATTATTCACTGAAAAGGCCAATTAATTTGAGGTTAGTGTTCAATCTCAAAGTCATCAGAGGCTTAAACTCTATCAGGTTGGACAACACCAGAATTTGTTGCAGCCGTCATTAAAAAGATAGACTCTCCATCCAGCTCTCCTCACAGCCCTTTAGTCTATGCTGAGTGCTGAGAGTCAATACCAGTTTAGTGCTGAACAAATCATTAATCCGCCCTTTCTGGCACAGCGGAGAATTATGTGGATGACGATGCATTTCATGGCCCCATTGATGTAAATGTAAAAAGAGGGAGAAGATGGTGTTGAACTTGCCAGAACACGACTGGACAAGAGTGGTACAACCTGAATATCTTATTTTCTGAGCTGAAAATGCTGCCAGTAGAGTGACATTCCCAAGTGTGACTAATTTAGTTTCACTTATTTATCATAAACTTGTTTTTTAACTGTTTTTTGAGTTTTAGCAAACAAAGAATACAGCAGATAATACCAGAGGAGTGGACTCGAGTCTCGAGTCACAAATTTGATGACTTTAGACTCGACCAAATAAAAAAAGACTTGCAACTCGACCTGGACTTTAACACCAATAACTCGTGACTGAAGATTAAAAAGTAAGTTATTTAAAAAGTGTGCCATAAATCAATTCATGTCCCTTCATTTACTGAATCAACTAACATTAGCACTATTCATTACCACCAAGTCGACACTTAACTTCCCCAGATCCACTTTCTTTGAACAAATCTGACAGCATCCAATCAAGTTGTAGGAGAGAAACATGGAGAACTATCGATACGTTACTGAGCGCCGGTTGGAAAAAATGATACCAGAAACAATTTCCCCCGCGTACAAAAACTACACGGTGGACGTTGGTCCAGAAAAAATGAATTGCAGTATGAAAAACGTGTGGGTTGGAAATTACAGATGGAGACGCAAATGGTATACATTTGGTGAAGAGCGCATTAAGACTTGTTTAGGACTCAAAACTTTAAGTTTAGGACTTGGGACTTGTCAGTCTAGACTTGGGACTTTAGTGCAGAGACTTGAGACTTAACTTGCAAAACAATGACTTGGTCCCACCTCTTGATAATACCATTAATATCAATAAAACACCCAATAATCAAGAGAATTCTTGATGCAACTTGATCTGCATTCGATAAATAAAAAATGTTCTGAATTTGAAAAGTTTAAGCTTAAACAGAGATACATCAGTCTATCTATGATCAGCTATGATCTCTATTCAGGACCACCCTCTAAAATATTTAAGGAACTTTTTTGTGGTTTTGTCATTTGAGTAAAACTGGATTATAGGAATTATACAGCTTATAGGGTTTTAAAAAGGTGTTGCCTATTTGTTGTATAACTAGTTGGACAGTAACAATCTCGTTGTTGTACAATCACACAAAACAAGTGTTGTGCAAAAGACAAGAGAGGACAAAACAGAGATGGAGAGCTACACCACACAGTGTGGGGAGGGACTTGACGAGCAGAACTGACATCGACTGGATCGATCCACACTGATGAAGCTTTGATTTAGAGTGAGTCAGCACTAAAGGGACTAGAGGATGAGCATGAAGAGTGACAGACACATTGAAAACAGGGGAATATAGAGGATGGATCGGGGAGAGAGGAAGGTGCGAGAGAGAGAGAGGGAGAGAGAGAAGGGCAGCTGAAAAAGAGCAGCCGTCTCTCTGCTTGTGTTTGTCAGAGCGAGCTCCAGAGATAAGAGGCGTTTCTCTGCAGAGGCTTTACATCTCTCTCTCTCTCTCTCCTCTTTGTTCATTTCATCCTCTTTGACTCTCTTTCTCCCCATTCTTCTAAGCTCTGAGCTGCTCGACTGCTGCCACCACAGAAATATTCACCTATAAAGTGAATCGTTTAATGCTTCTGCTTTGATATTCAGCATTTTGACTCTGTTAGCGGTGGCTGCTTCTGTCATTCTGAGCCTCAGATCCCACCAGTGGGTAACAACAAGCTGTGGGACACGAGGGCATAAGAGGCTTTACAGAACCTTAAAAATAAATTCTAATTCACAGATGTGTGCAAAAAACCTGAAACGATTAGTTGATTACTTTATTTATTAGTAAATTATTTGAATTATTTTTCAAGCATAAATGCAAAACATTTGCTAGTTCCATCTTCTCAAAGGTGGGGATTTGCTGCTTCTCTCTGTCATATTTGATATTAAATTGAATATTTTTGTTTTATGAACTGTTGTTTGAAGATGTCAGGTTGGGCACTGGGAAAATTGTGATTAACATTTTCATTATTTTCTGACATTTCGTAGACAAATAAGCAGTCCCGGTGGCATGGACGGGCATTGCTCAACCCTGAACGTCTTGAGTGTAGCCCCAAAAATTGAAATGTAAGCAAATGTGAAGCTTGAATGTGAGATTGGCTACTCCTCGTAACATAACAACCTGTCATAACAAATGCAGGTCTCTAAACTAACTCAGAGTGTGTGGGTCTGATGGTCAGCCCTTTGTGACACAAGTTACAGGAGAAACGGCAGAGCGAAATTATTTTTATATCACAATTCATAATTAATCTGGAAACAGTTTTTGAGGTTTTCTTTTTTTCATTAGCCTATTACGACGTGTTGCCTACTTTGAATGTAAATAAGGTGCTAGGTTGTGTAAGAAAAATCATCAATAGAGCTTGTATAGGACCCCCGGACCCCCATTCAGAGGTCCAGGTAAGCCACAATGTTGATGTCACGTTTATTTGTATCGTCGGAAATCGCTACCACATCTTTGCAGCACCCAAGAACATACAGTAGGTATGCTCCATTTCCTAGGCTGCATTTCCACTGATCTGCTCAATATAAATCGAATGTCAATCACTTCACATATGTTTCTAGATCGGTGAAAATTTAGCACAATGCGCATATGCTATGTATAATCGGACTGATCAGCACTCACATGGCGGCGCCGCCTATCATGTTTACATTGGGCCAACTCACGGAAATCAAATGCCCGCTCACGGATTTATGTCTGCAAATAAGCAATTAATCAAGAAAATAATCAACAGATGAATCTATAATGAAAACAATAGTTAGTTGTCAACCCTAATATACACATATTACCTTTAAATAGTATTCAGTTGTTGAGCGATGATAATCATATAACACCTATTTTGATTGCTTCAATACCACTTTTTGAAAATAGCACGACAGGGGAGCATAAACCCTGTCCGTTTGTGTGTATGTGCATGTTTCTGCCTGTGTGTCTGCATTATTCAGCTCCTATGGTAAGCAATACTCTTCCTACACATGCACACACTCACACATTACACAAAAGGGGAAGTAATGAGTCATATTTCACGACCATTTTGTTAAGTCAACACTGTGGGAAACTTACAGCAAATGAGACACACGTCCAACTGATATACTGCACAAAAACACCTCAGACTCCCTATAGTGAAATAAACCTTCTCTTCCTCCCTGCTCGTTCATCTTTAAGGCAAAACTATAAGTCAAATATCAACACTGGGGCTTTTAGAGCAGCGTGACACACACAACTACATGTATATAAAAGCATTACACACAGAGATTTATTTCCACCTGAGTTTAAGCAGGTAGCTGCTTGGATTACCAGGAATGCTGCGCTGGACAAAGGACAATGTAGGGAGGGACTGGAGCAGCACACTGGAGTCTGTGTGGAGGTATTCTCAATGAAACCCAGTTAGATGCACGCAAGGAACACCAACAGGTGAAACAAAACGAGTGCCTGTGTTTTGTTGTATGTCTGAATTTATTGAATGAAAAGAAAATGTCCTTGAAAAGTGAGTTTATTTTGGCTAATCCTGACTTCATCAAGGGGGTATTTATAAAAAAAGAGTAAAGGGGTTAAACCAGTTCGTGGTGGCAGTTGAGTTTAGCGGTTAATAAAAGAGTGCTATCAGCAAAGATCCTTATGTGTTTCAATCCAAAACGTTTGCTGCATGCGTGCGAGGGTGTGTTCCTGTATATACAGTAGGCCCGTTAAACAAGGAGAACTTGAAATACATCTCTGGATTGCGAGTTATTAAACTGTTCTATTGCATTACGTGTGTGTGTGTGTGGGCGTGAATCAATGAGTGAAGTGCATGTAATTACTAAGAAAAAATCCAGAGACACATGACAAGACGTTAAGCTCTGTTACTTGTAGAACACAAAGCTGCACGCGAAGCTATTGTTGTATCGTGCTGACTGCACAACATTCAGTCAATGCTCTACTGTACATGTCAGTGACTACGTTTACATGCACACTAATATTCCACTATTATTCTGAATATGACAATAATCTGAATTTGATAGGGGTCATGTAAACAGCATATTCCTTTTGGATATTATAAATTAGGCCTTATTCCGAATGGAGCATTTTTTGATTAAGACATGTGGGATATGCTGATATTATTCTGGTTTTAGGAGCATTCTTTGGATATTCATTCGGAATATGCGTCTCGATTGTTTTTTTTTACTGCAGTTTGTGACGCACGGCCTCGTGCCTGTTTATGTCCAGCTCCGTGTGTTGTACACAAACCAACTAGCCGACAGTTTGCAGAGATTCATGCCAAAAAAAGAGAAACACACCTACTTTTAATCATTATGAAACGCATGGATATCAACAGGTTTTGGGATATGCTCAAATATCGCTAGCCGACCTTTTCAAGAAGGTGGTTGAAGGAATGAAAGAAGGAGGCTGTGTTCGCACGGTCGAACACGCCCACCACCGGTTACGTTAATCGGAGTATGCACAGCTGCATGTAAACGTGAATATAAGTGGAATATTCATTTTCATTAGCAATGTTAACAGCTTAGTAGGAATATTGTCTTTTTCGGAATAAGAGCAAAAACCAGAATATTTTCTGCATATAAATGTAGTCAGTGTGGGAATGTGTGACATCAGAAAAAGGCTCAATCTGGTCCAAAAGTTAAATCAAAGAGCTGTGTCGTACTTTCTTATCCCTGAGCACCTGTTACCAACCCTTCAGAAGGAAAATAGATAGTAAAAAGGAAGCTAAATGTTTGTGTGGGCATGTGTTATAAAAGCATCACAGTGACATATTGAAGAGTAATTAAGAGAAGCTGTCACACCAAGTCAGCAGGTGTTCGTGGGTTTATTAGTCCATTTGTTCTCTGCGTACCAACCACCTGCTCTGAACTCTTAAGTGTAATGTTTGTACTGTATGTTTGAACAAAACCCGCGACTGCTTCAAATCAAAACAAGGAAGTCGGCATTCACCCACAGAAGTCATACCAAAGTCATGAGTGTGCTTTGTTTTTAGCCCTACTACAGACAGCGTAATAATGCAGCCTACTGGTGCTGTAACTAATGATGAATGTAAAAACAGAGAAAACAGTGAAAAATGTCCCATGAACCAAAGGTGACATCTTCAGATTTCTTGTTTTGTCCAACCAACAGTATAAAACCATTTATGTCATTAATCTACAACGATATAAAACAGATAAAAGCAGAAAATCGTCACATTTCAGAAGCTGGAACCTGGGAATTTGACATTTTTGCTTGATAATTGACTTAAAACATTGACCGATTATCAAACTTTTTGCTGATCGACTAATGTTTTTAGGTCTACAGTCCACTGATTCAGCATTTGGGAAGGTTCAGTCATTTCCCCTTGAATTATCATTATCACTAGTATTATTAGGGAAGTGAGATTCATCTTCAAGGAAAAGCACCCTGAGTCATGTGTAGATACAAAAACACTCAATAACTCTCGGTCTCATTCATTGTTCAATCCCATCGTCTCACAACCAAAGTGTGTTGTGTCTAGCGTTTTGATTTTGCTCTCTGTGTCATCAAACTCATGTCCAGTGGAAAGAAAAGAAAGTCTTTCTTTAACAAAGTGCTTTGTCTTGTTTGTTGGCCCTCTTGCTGTCGGCCGCTGAATGGGGGCATTTCAGTGTGCCGTTAGTGGCGGACCCTCAGCAGGTGGTCGGCTTATTTTCAGCCGTTGCACGTGACGTTTGTGATTCAAATTTTGTATTCTGTGCTGACAATAAACTGATTTAAACATTTTCTAAAAGGAAAACAAGTAGAAGAAGTCCAGAGACAATACTTAAAAACTGCAGCGCATTAACTCTGAGAGCGTGTGAAAGTATTTGTGTTAAAGATATTTGTTTTGTCACGGGGTTATTCTTCCTTCTCTCTCAGTATCGGTGTATTAGAAAGTATGAGCGAAATCATAGAGAGGAGCGACAGCTCTAACTCCTGCAGATTAGCCTCCATTCATCCAGAACAGCTCAGCACTGCATGTTAATCTAGTTATTCTAGTCCTGGTGTACTCACCGTGCACTTGGCTCAGTGTCAGTAATTGTTGAGGGAAACAAAATCTAATTACTGTAAAAAGCTATAACTATATGACCATAAGTACAATGATTTTAGAGAGAAATAAAAGTCTCTTTTTGTTGTTGTTGTTGTTGTTGTTGCTCGGGACAATGAACAGAGAGTTTCCTGCTCGGCAGAAGACGAGTAAATCTCATTACGTAATGTCCAGTCACAGACCTGCAGCATTCAAAACGACTAGCGTCTGACGTCATGTGTTGCTATTGAAATCCCCACAATACAAGTGAAACTCACCTTGCCTTTCTATTTTTGGAGTAATGAATGGATATTACAAGGTACAAAAAGTACAGCAAGTATCAGTCAACAGCACTTTGTATTCACATTTTCTTTTTAGATCGTTTAAATTTCTAGATGATCTAAATTACAGTAAAACTACCAGTTTTGTAATTGTTTACTGTAAAATTATTTTCATCTAAAATGTTCTAATAGTTAATTAAATGTCTTTAAATACAATTAAATCATTCCTAAGCCCTGTATCGTGTGTATTATGTCTACAGTGCACCTACATTTTCAGTGTGGTTGGTTCAAAACATGAATGTTATGGTATAAACTTCCCCTTTTTCACTGAACTATAGCCTGAATACACAAACCCGGAATAACTTGAATTACACTTATAGATGTTAAATACACAGAATGAATCATAACAGCCTACACTGTCTTATATTTATGTGCCAAATATCATTCTCCTCAGTCCTTTTACATTTACGCTATTCCTCTACGATCTATCCGGACCTGGACGTGCTACATCTGTCCCGTTCCCTGCACACTTCACCTCTCCTTGCAGCCACCCTGGTTTCCAATTAATCCCATTACCATCAAAGAGATGTTGAACCGCAACAGAGCCACCAGTGACTGAGACAGACATAGAAGAAGAGAGCAGACAGGGATGGGAAGAGAGAGGTGATGACACAGACACCCGACAGCTGAGCGAGACAGACGGGGAAGCTGTGAGGCAGGGTCAACTACATGCAACACACACATTCAAACACACACTGGGGGACAATGGACTGCACTGCTGCTGAGCTGCCCCCCCCTTTAACTCACCAGTCTTTAACTCTACCCCTTCACATATAAACTATCTCCGCTTCCTTCTTGTTTTCGCCTTTCTTTCACTAAACCCGCACTGGTCTCTTCTCTGTTTTGTTCCCATTCTGTCAAGTGATCTCTCATCAGCCCCATTATTCCAGCTGGTTGGGTGCAGTCTGTGTTGCTTACCCCGTTTACTAGTGAGGGGAGTCCATGGTCAGCAGTCCCCCTCTTCCAGCCAGCAAAACCCTCATCCACTGAAGTCATCCACTGGTCCCTGTTCACCAGGGCTAAGTCCGTTGTCTTGGCTCACACACACACACACACACACCACACAACACACACACACAGGTGTTCCCTTCCAAGAGGGAAGAGTCGGGATAGTCCAAAGGGTGAGTCCCTGTTATTGGTATAGTCCAAAGAGAGGCAGAGGAGCCGAGCAGGATGTATCGTTCACTTTAAAACACTGCACCGGCTGCTACACCGACACAATCTCTCTCTCTGTAACACACACACACACTCACACACACACAAACTCACACACACCAACACAAGCACAGACTCTGCACCTCACACACTTTGCCTCTCTCGCTGACTGGTTCGCCGGCTGACTCGCATTCACACAGTGAGAGCTCAGATCAGGCAACAGTTGTTGAATTCATGGCCCCTCCTCCCCCCCCTCCCTCCCTTGCAACGGTTGCCTAGCAACTGGCTTCTGTGGGCGGGGCTTGTGAGAGTCCTCACATTGCTGCACACTCTGCTCTCGGCTGCCTCCTACTCAGGCTATATTTGCATATGAAGCCCTGCCTGCCTCACAGTGAGTGTGTGTGTGTGTGTGTCTGTGCTGTGGAAGAGGCCGGTGCTGCCTGTGTGGGCCGTGCAGAGGGGGGAGGGAGGTGATTGTTGTCACTTTAAACTGAAACAGTTTGTCTTCAGTGATGCAGCAGATTCCACAAGATGGGTCAAAAAGAAAAGACTTACTGGTTGGTCACAATGGGAAGGAGAAAAGGGGGGATGAAGCATTAGAGAGAAGGAGAGAGGTAGTGGTATTTGTTTGTTCACTTCACTCGGCTAAAACTGTCACATGAGTTCAGAAAATCACTTGTATCTGCAATGTGTTCTTTAAAAACAGGAGAGGACACCTATTAAGCTGTATCAATACAGTTTAATTAGTCAGTTAATCAATTAAAAAATGAATCAGCAACTATTTCAATAATGAATTAATTTAAGTAATTTTTAAGCAAAAGTACCAAAAATACTCTAGATCAAGTCTCTCCAATGTGATTATTTTTCATATTCCTCTATGTTATTAGACTAAATCTCTTTGTTTTGGAGTTTTGGAGTGCATTGAATTAGGCATTTTGGCATTTGAATATGCCAATTAGGGCTTAATTTTTTACTATTTGCTGTCATTTTATCAACAATTAACTGATTAATCACGAAAATAATAACTTACAGATTAATCGACAATAGAAATAAACTTTAGTTTCAGCCCTAAACAGTATTATGATAACCACAATCCAATCTCATATCATTATATAAACTGTATCCCCCCTCTCTGACATAAACTCACTACAATCCAGTTACTTCTCAATCCAAAACAAGAGGACATATTGGTACTGTTGGGTGAAACTCTGGTTAACCATTCCGCCCTCTTTTTTAGAGGTTTAGGGGTGGGGACAGGGGATGTTCAGGGGTAGATAAATAGTCATCAGTAGATGTCACATAGAAGTGGTACATGGTACATCATCTTAAAGCTGAGACCTGAAGATTAATTTGAGATGCTGCTCAGCACTGTGTGTCAAGTTGTTCTAGTCATTAATAAGAAATAAAAATGAATTAATTATTCAATTACAATAAATTGTGAAAGTGTATAAGAGCGTAGAACATGATGATATAAGTTTGTGATGGCCATTCTTATGCTCTATTATGTCTCAAATTGTTGCAGCAATTTTGGGGATGATACCATTTGTTACACAGATTTGGTGCTAAATTTAGCCATTTTTTACCACTCGAGGATTGATGAAATGATCAATAATCCCTCCAAAATACCACGTTAAGACACCAAGACCTTGAGGAATACCATTTTGGAGACATTTGGAGATTTCTGCAAGAATTGCATTTTGCACTTCTGTTGTGGAAACTGCTCAGAAACCCCCTTATTGTCAATCTACCTAGGAAAGCCATAAATCCTCTGAATGCTCTAGGTCTCTAGTTTGTGGCTGTAAAGTTTCATGAGGCTGTGATTATCCTAGAGGTCACCATAGGTCATTTTATACAGTGAGGTCAAATTTTAAAAAAATGGTCTCACTATATGAAATGGCTAATATGGGGACCAACATCTTCACACATGAATACAACTGGGCTCACTGGATCCACAAGAGTCTCAACTTTACAGTGATACCGAATTTATGTAATTCAAGACTGTTTAGGGACCCCAATATGCAGAAATATTCAAATACACCATTTTAGAATAGGCAAAAATAACACATTTATACTGCATTCAAAAAGCTGCATGTTTTTTGCCCCAAACTGCATGTGATTATCATAAAGTGGGCATGTCTGTAAAGGGGAGACTCGTGGGTACCCATAGAACCCATTTTCATTCACATATCTTGAGGTCAGAGGTCAAGGGACCCCTTTAAAAATGGCCATGCCAGTTTTTCCTCGCAAAACTTAAGCGTAACTTCAATTAATCAATGGATTCCTTAGGCTTTCTAGTTTCATATGATGATCTTCACTCTAGCTTGAAAACTGAGCCTGCAACAACCTCTGAAAGGCAGAATAGTGGCCTGGCCTGCCGTCAGAGTTTTAAGGGGATAATCCATTGTAAGAGACTCACATGTTCACATTTCATATGTAGGCTCATATGATTCAAAGTGGAGAAAATCCTCAAATCTCTCATGAAATCCTTTCAAACGGTTTTCAACGGTCAATATACACATGACGATGTTTTTTTTGTGGTTCTTGAGAAGTTGACCTTTTACAGACGCAATGTGTTGTATTGATGCAATAATTGAGAAATAATGTGCCAAAACTTCAAGCCTTCATTTATAAGAGCTGATTATTGGTATAAACTCATCAGTGAAACTGATAAATAAATAACATATTAATATTTTTTATAATTTGATGTTCAAAATGGATGAATGGAAATTCCCTTTGCACCAACCTCTCTAAAAAGCAAAACTTTATTTTTCTGCTATGCTAATTTTACAAAAAAAACTCTTTTTTCTGCTGTTTAATTTCTTCTACATTTCTAAATAATTTCACAGAACTTAAGGTCCTACTGATGTGCCCTCAAGCATTTAATCTATTCCTCAAAGACTCTACAGAAGTTTTAAATAAATGTAGGGAAATATTCTCTGACTGGGCTCTCCATAATGTTTACCATTATTTCTTTTTCAAATCTTACCTCAGCTCCGCAGGGCATTTCAATCATTCTTTCAGCTGCAACTCAATGCTTTTTTTCTCCTCACTTGTATCTTTTAAATTGCTCCTATTCTAATTGGATGCTGACCAGACTCTCTTATCAGAGTCCGAGATACAGAGAATAGCCCAGAGAGCCCGGGCTCCTTCTAATTAGAGCTCCAAAAATGTGATTATTATCACGTGTGTTACTGTTACTGTATGTTACCCTGGCCGGAGTTTACTGCGTCTAACAATAGGATTTCAACCAACTTTTCACCCTCATGGACCACAACTGAAATGAGGACCATGAGGACATCACCATTATATGAAGGCAGGCTATATTTGCTATATTTCTGCATTATTCTGCCTGAACAAGCCACTATTATGATTCGCTCTCTCTTAATATTGTCACCTGAGAACATCGCTGCCTCCCATAGTGCTGCTGCTGTCCTACTTATATTTGACGGACCTGTTCTTCATGCTGTGGAGACATAAATCACACACTCTTACTGCCATCACAACTAATCCCCCCCGGTCTCTGTGCCACTTGAAATAAATGGAATGGACTTGCATTTATATAGTGCTTTTCTACTCTTTCGACCACTCAAAGCGCTTTACACTACATGTCAGCATTCACCTATTCACACACACAGTCAAACACTGATGGCAGAGGCTGCTAAGGTGCCAACTTTGCCCATCAGGATGTAATCTAAATACTCATTCACACACCGATGGCTATGCCTTCGGGAGCAATTTGGGGTTAAGTGTCTTGCTCAAGGACACATCCACATGTGACCTAGAGCAGCCGGGGATTGAACCACCGACCTTCCGATTGGTGGACGACCTGCTCTACCCTCTGAGCCACAGCCGCCCGAATAAAATAAAATAAAAAGAGAAGGATGGTAGTTTCTGTATGTTTTTATGTTATTTTTGTGAATTTATTTCCACCTTCTGGCTGTTTATAGATAGAGTAATATATAAATTATATTAACCTATATTGTCATTATAATGGTGATAAAATCTCATATATTCTGGGTGGATAGATATCGGTTTCCCAGCTTGTTTGTATGGTGTTAGCTCAGGTTTCATGTCTTGTTCCAGTAACTGGATCTGATGGCAGCCAAGCCAAAACCCAATCCTGCCAAAATTACAAGGAAATGTCAGTGAACTTCTTTCTATCTCTCTTTCTCTCTCTCTCTCTTCTGCCTGTTGACACATTTTCAGTGTTTCAGTGTTAATTTCATGACTCATACTCTGCATGCTTAGTCCTGATGCTTGATGTGAGTACTCTTACACCGATGGAGTGATGAGAGGAAGAGGGAGAGGGAGAGGGAGAGGGAGAGGGAGAGGGAGAGGGAGAGGGAGAGGGAGAGGGAGAGGGAGAGGGAGAGGTGGTGAGAAAGATGAAGAGGAGGAGAGAGATATGATCCAAGCGGAGAGAGACAAATAAAACCTGATTATGTGGAAAGGAATGCACCCTTCCTACGGTCTCCTTTCTCTCTCTCTCCGTCCTGTCCTCTTTCTCCTTCACATTTAAAAGATGTTGGCAGTGGCTCAGCCAATGGCCTGTGGCTATTTGTTTATGTGCAATTTGTTAGAGGGCTGGCCCCTTCCCCCCCTTTTCAAAGAAGCCATTTACAATTCTATTCATGTCTACCTGCCTCATTCAGACGGCGACACATAGTTATGGACCAAAGGCCTGGTTTTCACTACGTGTTTTCACAAAGAGTTAACACAGTTATTTTAATGCTATTCAGAGAGTATTACATTACTTTCTATAATGGTGTATAAAGGAGTGAAGGAAGGTGTAGTATTAAAGTGATGAAGGTAGAGGTGGTGGTTGAGTAATCTGTATTATACTATTCATAGGTGAATGGACACATGTAGGGCTAAAGCAAACACACACCCTTAAGTGCATTCACATATACAGTAGTAATAATAAAAAAAACAAACCTAACAAATGTGCGTGTTGCAGCTGAAACAGATCTTTGGGGGATTCTCAAGCAGCTGCTAGGGTTCGCAATGCAGCAAGACGAATGACAGAGAGGAAGAGGGTGGGGTTAGAGATGGATAGAGAGAGAGAGAGAGAAGGAGAGGCCCTGTAGAGTAAGAAGAGAGGAGAGCAGAAGAAGCTTACAAGAAAGAAACGAAGCAGGGATACTACCAACAAACTGCCGATGTGGGCCGAATGAAAAAAACTCTGCTGCTACTTCTTGTGGACATAAAGTTGAAATGCATGCCCAGATTCACATGCGCTGTAAACATGCATGTATGCACTGCCACACAAGTACTTAAAGTTATCCTGTGACAGGTAAATTTAATTTCAGACCATTAGGTCAGCAGTGCTGCCATGTTTCTTTAGTCCCACTATCCTCAGGTATTCAGTTTTATACGCTGCAGTTGATTCTCCAGCCTACTGAAATCCTTTGGTGCTCCTGCCCCTGATAATTTTGGGGGTACCCAGTATATTTTCTGGGGACCCACTTTTTAAAAATGATAAACTATCGCGACCCAATTCACGATAGGCCTTATCTCTAAATCGTGAGAAAAATGAATTTGTGCGTAAATGAACGTTCCGGACCATTTTTACGGTCATTTCCGCATCACCTTATATTATCTTGAATAGGAATCATAACTTTGTTTTATGCACACGTTATTGAAAACATGTCAAATACTATAAATAAGAACCAATAAATACATTAAGTTATTAACAGGCTCTTGTGGTTTTTCTCTTATCAGTAAAACAAACAGATTGTACGCTAGCCTTTCATATTAAGGCCCTGACACACCAAGATGACGGTCGGCCGTCGGACGGTCTGGGGCCGTCGGTGAGCGTCTGTCTGCCTAGTTTTTTCGTTGTGTCCCACACATTGACTCTAGTCTGCCGTGTCTGAGGTTTTTTGGCCGATTCAGCATGTTAATTGGCTGTTCAGTTTAAGCGAATCAGTGCACGAGAAGAGAAACGGATGTGAGGAAAGCAAGCCAACGACTAAAGTCAAGAGGAAAAACACAGAAGGCCCTTCTCATTTTTCATCTTCATCTCATCTGATCACTCCAATACACGAATATTTTCACAACGACATGGCCATCTGGAATGAAGTGGTGAGTGAGAGTGGCTGCTTCTCTTCATGTATATCACAACGGCTTGTATTTCCGCCATCCTTGGTCTTCCAGTTTCCCTTTTTGAATGACGAATACAAACTACCGCCTCCCGCTGCTGTGGAGAGTTATTTCATCTCACACAGGCGCAGAATTTGCGTTTTAGTTGGTAGTTGCCTGTAGTCTTTGTGGTGTGTTTGAATGCAGCTTTTTGGCCAAGACACGGGTGATGTGAGGTGAAGCAACAGTCGGCCTTCATCGCTGCTAGCTCTCTCATGTCGGTTTGGTGTGTCTGGGCCTTTAGCCCCACTAGTCTCGGGTATTCAGTATTATATGCTGCAGTTGATTCTCCAGCCTACTGAATTTTTTTGGTGCTAATTTCCATAACTCCTCATGGCATGGACTGATCAGACTACTGGATACAGATTTGATATCTTAAATGATGGCATAATTTGAAATGTCACACTTTGGATGCCATAATTATCCTCTTTCATTATACAGAGTTGGCGTTTGGAGGAGTATATTTAAAGGTGACATCTGTTACAGAGACGAAGATCTGACAACATGCGAGCACTAACTGCACAACTTTGTGAAATTCACTATAATGACAATGTAGGCGGGGGGGGGGGGGGGGGGTCAGATGGAGTGTGAGCGAGCAAGTCGGTGAGCGAGCGTGAGATTGAGAAGGCTGAAATCTGTAGTTTCATTTCTGCTGCTATCTTGAGTTCGCCGGGCTCGACAGAAAAAGTGAGACCATGAATAAATGAGTCTCAGTGCGTGTGATTGAAAAATGCAGAAGATGAATTTTACAAGAGGAAAGGACATATGAAGTGAAGGGGGAAATATAAAAGTCAAACGAAGAGAATGACAGAACAGAAATAAATCTATGCAATATGACATTTCAATTTAGTGTCACCACGGGAGGCAATGCACACAGACTGTACACATACCCATATACAAGAGGATATGAATAAATACTGTCAAACAAAAAGTGATTTTGTATCAACTTCCTCTGACTTATTCTTGCGCTTAATCCGTGCAACAATATATACCATTGTGTGTAGACAGTACGACAGGTACAGAAGTCGCAAGCAAGATTAGTACAGTATTTCATGGACCTATGCAACATTATTTCCTGCTACTGCAGATCTAGCAAGAACAACATATATTGTCTTTGAAATATGAGCATTAGCAATCACAACGGCTTTCACAGAATTGTAGTTAAAGAGAAATATAAGTAGTAACGTATCCAGTAACACAGAATATTTTGAAGTAATCCTGCAGGTCAAATATGTTAAGAATGAGCCACTTCCTACAGCAGGACCCGGTCTATCTACTGGTGACTATATGGCTGCTGTAATATGAGTGAAACCAGGCTACTGGGTTAGCGCCGCCTGCGGGGAAACCTCACACACAGTTGTGGAGGTATTGATTACGGTTCACATGGTGAGAATGCATCTGTTTATGGAAGGACACAATGTACGCTGACACAGTTAAGAATGACAGACAAGTATCTAGTATACAATACGATTTAAACTCCATGGTATGCACTTTAGGGTGCAACACACAAACACGTATTGTGAGATATTGTACGCAGCGACAATGCAAAAGGACAGCGTAATCGAGCACTCCACTGCGGTGGAAACACATATTTTCCCAGCCATCACGAGTGTTTGCCCGTAACTTTCTCTTTGTTTTCTTGTCTCTTTTTCTTTTTAATTAAATTCTTTGTGGAGTTTTGACTTACAAATTCATGTTTATACCAGCTGTTGGGTAACAGATAGAAGACATCAAAGGGTAACTTCGGTATTTTTCAACGTGGACCCTATTTTTTTGTGTCTAACTGACTAATAGGGACAATAATTTCTGAAATGGTCCAGTATTGAGGGAGAGAGCTGTAGACGGCAGCCGATCTCAAGCTGCAATATGGTGCTATCTGGGCAATGGCACCGTCATTTATGTCCACTAAAAGTGCTTGTTTTTGCCATGACCGGCTCGGATTGTTATCATAAGTGTCTGACATTATGGAAAGAGTCTCGCTCAAGGAGAAGTCTCCTTCTGAAATCTAGCAAGGTGATGTGTCCATGGTCCAGGCAGAGTTAGTTGTGTTGGAGTACAGAAAGCTTAGCTTAGTGTTATCTAAAAGATTTTCAATGTCATGGCTGAATATTTAGATGATTTTGACAATGTGGATGAGGTCTTTGAATTCAGTGGCTGCTCGTATTTATTTGAGCCAGACAATGCGGATGTTCAGATTTCACAACGAGACTTCTCCTTGAGCGTGACTTTGGCACAATAACAAACAGAACGGATCAGCAAAAGGAAGAAAAACATTTTATTTCAGTGCCAAAAATAAGCACATTTAATGGACGTAACGTTACATTGATGCTGCTCACTTGCCCTCACAGCTCATTTCGTGGCTACAGGTTACAGCGTTATCCCTCAATACTGGACCAGTTTTAAAAAACAGTTGACCCCATTAGTCAGTTAGACACAAAAACATGGAGAAATAGGGTCCAGGTTGAAAAATACCACAGTTACCCCTTATGATAAGACCTTTGGCTGCATATCAGATTAATTTTTTATTGTTATTTCAAACTGGCATGCGAGTATAGATAACAAATGGATTATGTGCAAACTAATAATGAGTCAGTTATGAGTCAGTGAACTTGCCTCACAATTGGAGTTTCATCCATGTGGGCTGAAATTAGCCAATGCGATGCGGTGGTGAGCTGATGTTTGCTATGTTAAAAAAAAAAAAAAAAAATCATTGGTGAAAAGAGACGTACCCAACCCACAGAATCTCCTCCGTCAGTATGCTGAGCAGGCCCGGCTAGCATCTGACTGACAGCAGATCAAACCCTGATGATCAATACACCACCTGGCCATCAATCTATCAAATCACTACCAGACCCCTGGGACATCAAGTGACGGAGGAATCAATGAGGAAGTGAGGTCTGATTAAAAACTGAGACAGGAAGGGGAGAGAGAGGCACACTCAAAGTTTTTCTACAAACTTTAACCATTACATCAAATCCCCGGTGTATTCGCAGCTCAGAGCAGATGAAGAAGAAGTGCAACAGAGCTTCAGTAGGATGTTTGGAGTTTAATGGAGGTTTTCATTTCCTCTATTAAAAGGTTACAGAAAGGGTACTTGGTGTGAGCTGAACAGAAACAATGCAACTAGACAATGGCTGCTAATTAGCCTGACAGACAGGAGGGAAAACACTGAACCATGAAAAGAGTTATTGACCAAGGTCTCTGGAATATAAATGCACTTTGCAAAGAGATGCAAACAAATCACACACAAAGTGGACGAGAGATTCAAAGCCTCTTCTGTTCACAAACAGGTTTTTAGTCTTTTCTCCTAAATGGACGCATGAATTCATTTAATCATGCATGAAAAGTGCTGCCACTTTCACATGTTTGTCGTACTTTACAGCTGTTGTAAAGTACCAACAACAGACATAGTAAAGCGCAAGCACTTTAGTAGCTTAACAGAATATGCAGCATTGGAACCAAGACACAACAGGACACCAGCGATAACGTGTTAACGTGTTTTCAACATGTGTTTTCAACATGTGTTTTCATTTTAACCACAGTGTTCTATTTTGTGGTATTATTCCATTAATACAACAAGCGGTGCAGCAGAGTTGTGGTTTGAAGACACCTGGGTGCCGACACAGGAAGTTGGTTAACATTTACACCAAGATGACTCCTTTCTTTCACTCACAGTTCTCGTTTACGTGGAAAAAAGATTTGAGCCAGCTCTGAGGTTTTTGTGTGTCACCTTGTTATGACACTGTGGAGGATACAATTTGTACCTGTTGAAACGGTTTGTGCAAGCGTTAAACTTCCTTTACGGCTGCACTGTAACCCTGAGGCGGAGGCAACATTTATGTGTGAAATTGCCTTGTAAACTCGCTACATGCGCTGTTCAGTCTCCTCACAGCTAGAGCAAGTGGTTAAAGGAACAGTGTGTAACATTTAGGGGGATCTATTGGCTGAAATGGAATATTAATAAGTATGTTTTCTTTAGTGCATAATCACATAATAGGAATCATCGTGTTTTCGTTAGCTTAGAATGAGCCGTTTATATCTACATATGAAGCGGGTCCTCTTCACGGAGACGGCGGCCATGTTTCTACAGTAGCCCAGAATGGACAAACCAAACACTGTCTCTAGAGAGGGTGTTTTCGCGTTGGCCACAGTAGTTCTCCTACACACTTGGCACACAGGAGAAGTTTCAGTTGGTTGCAATCTGCAATCTCAACGCAAATCTTACAGACTGCTCCTTTAAGTCACTTTCATCATTGATAGTGGTGTAACAAAATATCCAACCTGATCTCACAGAATGGTGTATAAATAGCACGACATTACAAGGACATCCCGCGTGTCATGAGGATGCATTTTAGCCTTTTTGCATGTCATTTGTACGCCGCTTTTCAGGTGTCATTTATACGCCAAGCAACACAATTATGGTAATGTCCGCAGTTAGGTTTAGGTAACAAAACAACTTAGATAGTTTAGGAAAAACGTCATGGTTGGGCTTAAAATAAGTACATGAATTAAGTACAATACGTAAGGAAAAAAACATAAGATAAGTACAGAAAACATGTCACAAACGTCACTAACGTAACTTACAAAAGTTTTGTTCGTGCGACCGGGCTGAAATATCAACGTAAATATTTACTAATCAGAAATGGATACTGGAGCACAACTAAAAACTAATATTAAACCTCTATTTTCTCCTAGTTCAAAACAATCCCTTAAATGTTCGTGGCCCTTCGAGGTAATTTCCAGTCAGTTTGGTGAATCAACAGTCAGTGTGGTGCAATGCCGTAACTCCCACTATGAGTGGGAATGTGCGTGTGTGTATATCTGTGTTGTTTATGAAAGAGGGGAGGAAGAGAGAGAGAGAAAGGGAGAGAAGGAGGAGGCAGTGATCCAGAAATGACCTCTTGTGACAGCTTTTCTATTCAGTCCGTAACATCACAGGACAATCAGCGACCTAATTAATCAAACAGACGGAGAATGAGGGAGTAAAAGAGAGAAAAACAGAGAGAAACAGAGAGGAAAGAGAAAGTGATGCTGGAGAAAAGAAAAAAAAGATGTGTGGACTTGAATTGAAAGCTAGTGAGAAAAACAAAGGAGAAAATGGAGATCAAAGAAACAAAAACTGCAAAGAGAGGGAGGGAATGAGAGGATCTAAAGAGCTAGTGGAGAAAATCAATGATTAAATCAGGCAAGGCCCAAATAAAACATGAGTAGAAAGAGAGTAAAGTAAGAAAATGGAAAGAGGGATGGTAACAGGGAGTAGTGAGGAGGAGTGAAGTGGTTTACACACTGGCCTTGAGCAACATTAGAAATGCTGGCTCAGATTTGGGGCAGAGAGAGAGAGAGAAAGGTTGGGGGCAACAGTGCTGTTGCAAGCAATTCAGTTTATCTGCTTTGAAAAGAGGAAGACAAGGTCTGGACACTAATTATGAATAACAAGACAGACAGACGGACAGCAGAGCTTTGCCCAGACCTCCAGCACTGGTGGTCAAGGGAGATAACAGTGGAGAGAGACGAAAGGAGAGTGACAGCAATTTAAGGAGGGAGGGAAGACAGAAAGTAAGAGAGTTAAGAATTTTATTTAATAAGATTCAGGGCACACGGATGGCACAGGGGTGATGTTTTTTTTCCAACTACCACAAAGACCCAGTAGCAGTCCAACTTCCTGTCTGCAGCCCTTATAAGGCCAACAGTAAAGTAAAGCAACAAAGTAAAGTAAAGAGAAAAAGAGACTCAGCTGGATCCCAAAGCCAGACTAAATGACAGAGACTGTATCCTGTTAGTCACACCGATTCAGCTATCTGACTCTTTCATGTATCATTCAGATTCAGTCTGACACAGTGCAGTCTGTGCAACTGTTGTGACTGAGAGGGTTATTAAGGTTATTTTTTTAGTAGGGTTGCATGATTTTGAAAAAATATTGATTGTTTTGACTGATATTGTAATTGAAATATAAATTGCGATATTCAAGGAAATGATAATTTCTACATCATTATTCTCATATAAACACATTAAAATGATTATGGTGTGATTTTTGCAGGGATCTGTACCAAACAAAGATTTTTTCTTAAGTCTGTAGAATATGATGTGTAAGCCAGGACATCTCTGCAGCATCACAATATTTAATCTAAAATGGTATTTTGACACACATTTCGCCTTTAACAAATATTGCAAAATCTCAGTCGGCCATATTGCAATTTCAATAAATTTTGACTAATTGTGCATCCTTATATTTCAATGCTTCTTAATACATTAAATATTGTCGTTTCGCCATGCCGTTAGCTTGTTAAATACCAGCCCGTTTGTGCAATACGTATGCCTTTCTTGTTTTTGGCGTGTCATTTGTACGCCATGTAGTCTGTACTGAGTCCAACGTAAACGCATCTGCCCAAATATGCCACGCTCGGAGCTAGTGATGTAGAATAAAAAGGGAGAAAGACCGCTCGTGTGTCCAACAAACACACGACTGTTAACCAGGAGACCGGTGTTCAAAACTAGCGTTTTCTTTTTTAAGTTACGTTAAAGACGTTTGTGACGCGTTTTCCATACTTATACATTGTTTCCGTATGTATTTTACTTAGTTTACGTACTCATTTTAAGCCCAACCATGACGTTTTTCCTACACCTACCTAAGTGGTATTATTGACTCAACCTAACTGGGAACGTTACCGTAGTTTTGTTGAGTGGCGTACAAATGTCACACAAAAAGGCTAAAATGCGTCCTCATGTCCTGCTATTAAACACCTTCCTGTGAGATCGGGTTGTGAATACAGTACAATCTCTCATTCCAGCTTTGATGATGACAGATTTGTGTGTTTTTGAGTGTACATCCACTGATGAGCATTGGCACATATGTGTTTTGATGTTACATATACAAGTGCATGAAGAAATATGTCTGCGGATCCATGTTTACATCTACAATTTACTGTGTTCTGCAGAGTACTGAGACACTTCTTCATTCTTTGCAGAAAGGACACTTAACGGCTGAGCCAGGTCGCTTGTTGTGCTGTTCTGCACTCTTTTCTATCGTGCTAAGAACGATGAAAGAGGCACCAGACAGAAAGAGAAGTTGTGTGGAAATTAACAGCTAAAAGTGATGGCAAAGCAAAGTGTTAAGAGGGGTGTCATCAAAAAAGGAAGAGCCAGAAGAGATCACCCACGCACACACTGAGATGGTAGCAGTAGTAAACACGGTGTTATGGTTAGGGAATGATTGTGGTCATGCTTGTTAATGTCAGTTGGAAGTCCAATTTTTTGTTGACCCATCCATCCACGCCTCCCTCTTCCCTCCTCCCTTCTCCCTGCGGACTTTGTCACTCTGTAACAACGTCACCTGGCTTCCTTCTTTGTTCCCCTCACTATTCCCTCCGGCTTTGTCACTTGAAGGTAATTTTTAGGCAATTGCTGAAACAACTGATGCTGTCATTCTTCCTGGGCGATTAGTCTCATTAATTCCTTTCAAACACACACAGACACTTTCTGTCCGAGCAACAAGGCGAGGCATAAACCACTGCGTTTTTCATTCTAGTTAAGGTACAATTATGCTCTACTTTTCTCTGAGAGTGTAGAATACAACTCCATTTTCTCTGGGTCTGTTCATACTAATGTACTATTCATACTAAGTATGACATAAAACTGAGTATGCAGTGCGTTCCAACTGCATAGTATATGTAAAGTATTGCTGGATGTATACTACATTAGCAATAATTTGTAGTTTGAGTATGAGAGTTTGCTGGACTCAACTGCCCCAAAATGCATTGCGGCTCTTCAGACTGTTCACTTGCGGACGTTTAAAATAATTAATCGCTGGATAAAATAATTACAAATGATGTGATGTTAAGAAACACTTATGAGGAAAAAGCTCACATGTATAATGTACTTTAAAGAACATATTTAACACTAAAATATGTAATAACTTTAATTTGCCTTGAAATAATACAAGATCATATTAAATTGAGTGGAAGAGGTCATTCTTTTACATTTGTGATAAACAATTTGTATTCAACGGTAGCTCGGACCACAAGGACAAGTTAAAGGTGAAAATTAGTTTCCTTCTGACTGCCTGTGAAACTCAGTCTGACTTTCTGTGAGTACGAGAACACACTTGCATGACAGAATTGATTAGCTTGTCTGAACACAAGCACACGGAAATAATTGCAGTGTGTGTGTGTGCGTGTGCGTGTGCGTGTGCGTGTGCGTGCGTGCGTGCGTGCGTGTGTAAAAGCTCATGCTTCATGCTCTCCACCCAGATGCTCCTGGCAGGAGGTGACCTCTGTCCACTACCAGACAGTCTGGACACACTCACATAGGGATATAGAGACTCAAAGCCTGCTCAAAGTCAGAATAAAAGTCACGTAAACTTACAGAATAACTAGTTCAATAGGAACGGCAGAAATAACTACCATGAAACCACCTTCCTCAGCTTCCTCTCAGACTCCAGCCTGGCTCGTCACATTCACTGCAGCTCTCTTCTTCCAAATGCTGATTCACCTCACAACACTGCCTCAAGCTCGACATGTAACATAATGTAATATTCTCATATCAGCAGTATACGAATGTTGCTATAAAAACACCTTTAGTGGAGTTTGTAACTTGTTAGATATTGCAAGTCTGTTCTCAGCCCTGGAACACACACACACGACTGGCTGAGGTGATCAAATGCCAATGAAAATCATCGTTTATCAGAGAGTTGAAAAAGACTTGTTTCGGTGTGTGATGATGCTCTGTAATCTGGTATTCAGAGATGATGAGGGTGAAATAGAGGGGCAGTTAAGCTGAACAATTGTGCCTTTTGCGATAAAAGCAACAAATTTGGCACAGATGTAGGTTAATATGTTATGAAAAGCTACAAATTTGGCCCCTGAGGGCCGTGGCAGCCATATTTCAAAATGGCCACTAAATAAGCGCTAAATCTTCCAAAATGTTGTAGAAAACTGGTTTTATGATTCTTGATGATTTCCAAGGTGTGTTCAAGCTGATAAGATCAGATGTCAGAAGATCACATGTGTTTTTTTCCCCTCTTTATTTTTTTAAGGGTACTTTTTTAAAAGATTTTAAGCTGAGAAAAACGTGAAAACCAAATAAAAGGAGCACGGTCACTAAATGGTCAATCCAATTCAAATCCATCTGCTGATCGTGAAATCTGTTCAATCCTGAAGTGTATCCAGCGATATCTCTGCCAATTTTACTGCTAATGAAAAGATAAATGCACCAATGGAAAGCTGATCTTGCCGTTCTACAGGTGTATTGGTCATTCTGTCATGAAGGCAAGGGGGTTAAGTTTGACCCTGAAGTGACCATGCTCCTTTTATCTTGTTTTCACATTTGTCTCAGGTTAAAATCTTTTAAAAAGCACCCTTAAAAAATAAAGAGGAAAAAAACATGTCTGTGAACTTCTGACATCTGATCTAATCAGCTTGAACACACCTTGGAAATCATCAAGAGTCATAAAATCGGTTTTCTGCAACATTTTGAAATATTTAGCGCCTATTAAGTGGCCATTTTGAAAAATGCCTGCCACGGCCCTCAGGGGCCAAATTTGCAGCGCCCCGATATCTGTATCTTTTCATAACATATAAACCTACACCTGTGCCAAATTTGTTGCTTTTATCGTAAAATGCACAATTGTTATGAATATTTCAGCTTAGCTGCCCCACTAAAATGAGAGGAAGAGGGAAGTGGAAAGATGGGGTGGTCGCAACACAGGAAGTACAACAGTATTAATGCAAAAAAAAAAAATGCTGTAACAAGGTTGAGGAAATGTGTTAATGTATAATGTCCAGCACATACATGCATAAACATTAAACTGTGGAATTGGACAGCGCAACAGAACTGAGTGAGAGCCAGGTGTGTATAAGATTTAAAGTCATTGCTAGTCAGTGAGATCTGGGACAAAGGCAATTCGTATGTGTGATGGAGAGAGAGAAAGAGAGAGAAAGAGAGAGAGGGAGGGTCTCAGGGTGAACGGGTGATGTTTCTGTTCATTAGCAGTCCTCCCTTATAGCCGGATAGTTACAGGATAATCATGTCTGCTTGGTGGCGGTTTGTCCTTGACTGTCATTGGCGGGACTCTGCTGGGCCTTGTCTCTATTCCAGACTGTGTGTTTGTGTGTGTGTGTGTGTTTGTATGAAAGTCTTTCAAAACTTTAATTAAACAACTAAGCCACACACATTGGTGCCAAAAAACTGCAAGGCTGCAATGCTTGTGCTCTTCCAAATGAACAACATGTAATTCCCTTCCTTCCCAATCAGCCTATTGTTGGATGCATTTCCAATCCTCTGAGAATTTTGATGTATAACGGAGACAATAGAAACAGCAACGAGTGCCAGATTCTGCATTAAATATATATTTTAATGGCATTTATTGGTAACTGACAGTGTGAAGCACCAAGAGGAAATGAGGAGGAAACAACAATGGTTGCAGCTACATGCACCGTGTCCCATTTCTACCAGGATGCCTTGCTGTATTTCCTTATTGATACCATCCATTGATTACTCTGCTTCAACAGAGTTGGAATGATTTTGCAACTCCACAGTATTGGGTTGACTGCCTGCTTTACTCAAGGGTATTGTGGAGACTTCTGCAGCACTGTGATCGATGATATTTTCCACACAGCTGCATAACAGCTACTGATTTTTCATGTGATCACAAGTTTTGTTGTTTTTTTATTCTCAAAATGAATATGGACTCTCTGTATCTGTAGTCAATTCAGTAGGTTGTTCTCAGTTCGTAGCTATACCTACGAAAAGTAAATGCACTGCAATTCGTATATATCCCACAAAATCAATTCATATGTAATCCACGTAACCGTGGACCAGGAAGTATAAAGAGCGACAAACGCCGCGTAGGGAGGAGGGCGGGGTGGACGGATGGTTTCAAACAACAACGGACTTTGGACTTTTGCCGATCTTTCCTAAACCTAACTAAGTTGTTTTGTTGCCTAAACCTAAAGAAGTTGTTTCCTGTGAAGACGGAAGTTTATTTTGAAAAGACTGAAGCTGAAATTGACACGTGCGTCACGTGTTGCTGGACATTCGTAGGAAAAAACACGAAAAATGAGGAACTTTCCGTAAGATATTATAAGAACAGCTGTATGGGGATACGGTGAATTCAGCATAAAGAGACACAGACAGTTTTACAATTCAAATAACTGTGACAAAACTGTAAAATTAACCAGAGATGAAAACAACTTCAGACTATAGTGAATGTACCATTTTCTGACTCTAACCTGTCACAAGAACCTCAAACATAGTAAAAATCTTGAAATGTCCACTAACAGTTAAATTGTCTATTTGTACATGGTCAAGTTTATCAGCCTATTTTATCTGTAATTTGGGATTATATTATTAGAAAATTATTATTACTGTCAATGTGTACTTTTTATTATTTATTTAATTTTAATCTTTTTTTAAAAAATCTTATCTTCTTTTTTTTTTTTAATTAATTTAACTTAACTTTGTTTTTTGTTCTTTATCCTTTTTGCATCGGCAATGGGTGATAGTTAGGTGGGAGGGGGCTTTGGTGGAAAATACCAAAATATGAAGGGATAATCATTTACATTTGTGCTCGATTTGTATGTTTCTGTACACCTCCCAATAAATTATTACGGAAAAAAAAACAAAAAAACGAATATCCGATTCCCAAAATTGAAAATTGAATAATGGAGTCCAGCCCTATTACAACGCAATGTTTAACTGCATTGTAGATCTTCAGTTAACACAATTTAATGTTTTTTTTCAGGATCTGCCAACACCGTGTTAATCTATTTGAGAAAGGCAGCAGCAGTGCAGACCCCACACGCGTGACCATATCGTCCTGACCGTATCATTCGTTCCTGTTTCCATCTGAACAGAGAACTGATTTGGAAGTGAGGCCTGATGAGTGTCACCTGCACTAATGGGCCCTGTCACTCACAAACACAGGCCAAATGGCTCAGCCATTAATAAATTAGATAAAGGTGCTGCTTGGTTTATCTGTCTCTGTTGTTCGTCTGTTCTCTCTCTTTCTCTACCTCTTATCTTCTCTTTGTTTTCTCTGTTCTGTCTCCCTTTCGTCTCTCTTCAGACTCTGCATTCCTTCTGCTGCTCTCATCTCCTTCCAGACTCTCGTTCCTTCACGTCCATCAATCCATTAATGTTTTCCTTGTGTCATTCTTCTGCTTTCTACTGTGATCACACACGCTCAGCATGCTTGCACCCATAATAACCTTCTTTAGATGTACTCAAAGTCAATATACTATCAATATAACGAACAATGAAGCAATGAATACCAATGGATTTTTGCCTTAGGCTATACTGTATTGGCTAGTAAATCCACATGCTATGCTCCTCCTACAGGCCGTGGTAGTAATGCTACAGTACTGTAATCATTAATATACAGTAGTCTACTGAACTATGTTCACTATATATATGTTGCTATAGCAAGATACCAGTGATATTTTATGTACCACCCTCTGTAGTACAAACAATATTTTGAAGCCGCACTTGTACATCGCATATTCTAATGATGCGTAATTGTTGCTGTAGGAAAGTCCACAAAAGATGTAACACTAACTTTAGCTTTCCATACTTCTATATGACATATGATGACTGCGGTCTCAAATGAAATTTCAAAAAGCCTTTAACCGTGGCAGCTGAGAAAAGGTCTGGGTCATTAGCAGACATCACAGAAGAAGCACACACTGCCAGCCCCGTCCTCTGATCACGAGAAAAACGGTAAATCTGAAAGACAGCTTGTCATAATGTGCCATCACATCACATCAAACCAGATGGTTCACAATGTGGCATCACATATCGCAAGGTTTCCATGGCTGTCAACGGGGCTATCAGTCAGACGTGTTGGCTTTTAATGTGGCCAGAAAGTTTACCGTGTTGGTTTGGGATTGTCCAAACGTCACATGCCTGCAGGCGTTCACACATGCTGCTCCACGTGTGCCAAAAACATACGCAGAAATACACGGAACTGAAGCGATTGATCAACCTCTACAAATCAGGCAGTCTTTGCCCCCATCTGCAAAAGAGATCTGACAGAAGTGGATTTCATTATAGTGCGGCTCTTAGATTCTTAGATATTAATAATTTAATTTAATTATTATTTAATTGATGCAACCAGATCAATCGTCCTTCTATTCATCCTGCTAACTTTGAAACCTTGGCATAAGTCATGTTCATGTAATCCCTGGCCTGATTTTCAGTTCATCTTTAGGAGAAAAAATACTGATAACAATCCATCTATCCATTTTTGAGTTGCTTATCTTGATCAGGGTCACAGTGGCAACAAGAGTGAGCAGAGCAGCCTAAACACCTCAGCAACATCCCCCAGCTGCTCATGGGGATTCCCCAAACATACCTGCTGGGAGATGTAGTCTATCCAGCATGTTCTACAGCCCCAATTCAGCCTGGAAACCCTTCAAACTAAAAAACTACATGCCGTCTAATTATCTAATACATATATTACTAATTGTTAGGATGGAGCAGACCTGTCTCTGCCTTCAGTCATGTTTTAATCACACTTATAGTCAAAGATACTGATGCAAATTAAACCAACACGTCCTCCAAACTTAAAAATAAAATTGGTGGTTTTTCATTGCCTTCCAAGATGACAGATACTGTAGCATTTTCAGATCTGGTGCCCCAATCAACAGGACAACATCATTCGTCATTGCCTTCCAAAATGCTTACTGTATATGACGATTACTAAAAGTATTCATGACTTTTATTCTGATCTACCACTGCTATGGTTACAGTTGGGTCAGGTTTAGGCAACACAACTTTTTAGTTAAAGCTGCAGTGAGTAGATATGGAGAAAATATGATTAAAAAAAGCTATTTTATGAAACGGTCAATATATCTTGACAGTAGTGCATGAGACAGGTAATCTGAAAAAAAATCATGTGCCTCTGTGTCCTCCGGTGCTCCTAATGGCATCTGCAAGATTTCACAGACCGGAGGAAAACAACCAATCAGAGTCGAGCTGGAGTCTGCCCAAGTTTTGCCCATTGATGCCAAAAACATTCTGCCTACTGGAGCTTTAAGGTTACGGAAAGATTGTAGTCATCATGGTTAAAAGAAACCGACTCTGACTGTTACAGGAAACAGGATGCGCAAAGTCATCTCTCATGTCAAAACGGACACACTTTGTAAGCCTAACCACCAACCATGACCTCCTCCCTAAGAGGGTTTGAGGTGCCATAACAACATCATACAGTCACAATGTGCACAGCCACAAGAGCTACTTGCAAGCATAGCATAGGTCATTTTAGCCTAGAAAGGGACTTTAGTAAAGGCACAGTTAAAGTAGAAACACAAACAGTGATCTGGTATCCAGTGATGTTGCAGACAGGGTATCAACATTTAGCCCTGGAGGGATGCAGCTGCATGAAACAACACCGTGATATGAACCATCTGCATCATAGCATTGCTGACTGAGAAGGACAACACTACCTTCATGCATACTGCATGAACAAAAGCATGAATACATTATACACAAACTGATGTTGACCTTTTAGACAAACTTCCACAAACTCAGAGAGTTGAAAGAGCCACAGGAAGGCATGTTGATAGTCATCATGAGGAAGTGTTCATGTTGCTGTGACAGTGATGTTGCCTCTGCTTCACAGTCTGCAGTGCGTCTCGGCTGGTTGATTTTCACATCGTGCTTTTGCACAAACAACAGCAAACATGCCCTTTGTACTCTCTCTGTTTCTTGCTGGTTCCCTTTTTCATCCCCTTTTTTCTTTGTTCTTTGTTTCAACTTTCACCGTTATTGTTCTCTCCTGTCTCGATTCCCCCCCTCACTGCATCCCTCCCCCCCCCCATCACGGTTCTTTAATCAGACCATGAAATGACTGCAGAGACTCATCACTGTTCATCTGAAGTGCTAATGTGGAAGGAGGGAGAAGAGGAGGATGGAAGCGGGAAGAGATGCAAAGGAAGGGAGAGCAAGATGTAGACAAGCAAGAGGGGAAGAGAGACGACACGAAGCAATGCATGAAAGAGAATTCTAGAAAAAGATGTGAGAAGAACAAACGTACAAGCAGCAGAGTGCTGGGGAGCGATGGATAATAAATAAAAGCAAGAGATGTGCTCTAAACAAGAGCATATATAAAACAGATGATGGGGGGCATGAAAAAGAGAGATGAGGGTGACATGATGACATTTTTTGGGGGGGCTTAGGTCTGACCCGCAAACTCCACTTCTGCAGCCGCAACAGCACACACAAACAAAATGGTCTCGATGAAAACCCAGGGAGGATGTGGGTTCACTGAGATCACAGAGATCAAACGAAACAAGCAGGAGATGAAGAAAACACACAGAGAAAGAGCAGACGAGCTTTGAGAGGACAGATTAGAGGCAGAGATGATTCCTCTGACCTGCTAGAAACCCTAAAGAGAAAAAAGTAACATCTCTCCATGCGAGGACAAAATGAGGTATAAATTATTGATTATTTTTCTGCAGCGGCTCGGCGAATCTGGGCCACCGTACAGATTTCACATATTTTCAGGATTCTTTAAGGTTCCCTGCTGGTTAAGGACTGGTGTATGTAGGGTATGTAGCGCTTGGGCTTAGAATTACCTCTCACCGAATGTGAGGTGATGTCAGACTATAATAATGAAGATACTGTTCCAAAACAGCAGACAGACAAAGTTACAGATGCGTTTTTCAGTTGTCCGTCTCAAGCATGTCTGACGGAAGAAAGACGCTCCTATTTTAATGAATACAGCTCTCTACACAGGCTGCATTAACGCCTGAGCACATTCTGACGGAGGACCAAAGCTGCTGCTCTGCTAACGTGCTGCTCACTCATACGCCTCCTGTGTAGACATGGCGTCAGCAACTAGTTGGTGAACATAGTGGGGCACTTAAAAAGAGCCAGATATTTCCCTCAGGAGTTGCTGGAGACCAAAAACAGAGCTAAAGAGACTGAACATTGGACTTAATGTAGGTTGCCAGAGACATGACTCCAAATGAATGCTAACGTTGCTCCCTATCAGCTGGATATGTAAACTGCTTGCTAACAGGTTCGCCATTGCAACTTTATAAGGTGGTAATACGTCAGTGGTGTGTTTACAGCTTGTTCCAAAGTCCCAACAGGACCAAAAATCAGTTGATGCTGCTTTTTATAAAACATGGTTAAATCGGTTGTTCACCATCAGTCACATTTGAGTCCCAAAAAGTTCTGAGGGATTCACATGGAGGAGCATTTGTCTGTGCACATTAGATTAGATTCAACTTCATTGTCATTGCACATAGTACAAGTACAACGAAATGCAGTTTCGCATCTCACCAGAGTGCTAACAAGTAAAGTGCTGATTAAGACAATACATACAAATGAGGATATATGTGGTGTATGTATATAGGCATATACAGTACATACAGTATATACAGGTTGTAGTTAAGGTACAAAGGATCGACATGTGTCATATTCTGATGAATAAGAGCTTATCTATAAGTTGCATACTGATGATATATTGTATACAATTTTTGGTATAACAGTATTATAAAGAATAAATGGTATATACAAGTGGAGTTACATTGTATTGAGGACAATATATCCAAAGACAGCTGCTTTTAATATCATCAAGGATGTTTGACTGATTTAGATAGATATTATATTAGATATTCATTTTCCGTCTTTTGTTCCAGTCCATAAAATGTATCATTTACAGCCTCATCCCACTCTTTCTCCTATTGATCATGCTATTGCTGTCTTTGTTACTCTGGAACTGAATATCTAGGCCAACACACACACACACACACACACACAATGTATGTATCCTCCCAGGTGCTCAGCGCACCAGTTCAATCTGTCTTTGCTACGTGCCAAAATTCATTTCAGCACCTGCTTTGGCCATGCTGTGTCTTTCGCTAATATATTACCTTACTAATATTTGTGTGTGTGTGTGTGTGTGTTCAAGTGTGTGAACCCAAGCAGCGGGGGAGAGCAAGCTAATAAATTCTCTCCTACAACGTCTTGCAATAATGAGACACTTCTCACCTTTCCACACACACACACACACACACACACACACACACACACACACACACACACACACACACACACACACACACACACACACACACACACACACCTCTACAGCGCGACCCTGGGGAGCTCTGGGATTCCTCCCTCTCCTCGCTATGGCAACACAACTCTCCTCCTGAACATTTTTTCCCACAACTGGACACCCCGGCACTCAAATAACTGAGCTTCTATGGATCGTAAATCTAATTATAAAAAATTGTGCAACATATCTTCATCCAGCTAAAGAGCAAGAAGTCCTCTCTAATGTGAAAATGAGATAAGGAGATGTTTACAAAAGACTTCCAGTAGACTGAGAAGGTTAAATAGCAGTTATTAGTTTCACATTATCTCTATCCACCACGACAGGAAAACTCTTTCCAAGAGGAAAATGAGATAAGCTCTGCATAGACACAGAGGAACAGAGGAAGTACCTGCAGATTACACTCTGTTTTTCTGTGGAAACCAATACTGTAGCATCGACTGGCTGCAGCTTCCAGTGAGTTTAAATAAAGCGGCTTCTTCCTCATGCAGCAGTTTAGAGCTTAAAGAGCATTTCATCCAAGGAAAAGACACACACTCCCTGTAAACAACCATCTATGCTGCTCAGCACAATACACTCGATGTTACAACAGATCAATTATGTATACAGACCAGCCAAGTTGCTCTCATATCAGCAGCTGTAAGCAGAGCTATTATCACTTCAAACAGCACTGAAACAAGGTGAAATCAAATGGAGCGAAAGTGTCTATGTGCCGTATATAAAATATTTACCTACTAGCTATCTAATCCTTTTAATTTAAGCCTTCTGAAAAGATCTCTTTAACATTATCCTCACTGTCAGCAATGTAGGGCTGACCCGAATGCTCCATAGCTTCGAAGCTTCGTCCGTTGCCGTGGTATTTGACCTCCAAACCACTATAAAGAGCCTAAGTCCCTCTCCTTCCGGTGGACCCCATGGGACCTTATATCGGAAAAAATATGAACGGTAGTCAAGGGCGAGAGATAAATATTTTTTTGATCCTGTTTGAATTGCGCCACGAATCACCCTTATGGTGTTTGTCAATTTAAAACATAATTTTGCAAGTCAAGAAAGTCGCAGTTTGTTGTAAAACTGTTGAAGTATCAGACTGTGAAAATTCGTAATTAGAAAGACTATAAAGTCGCGTAGTGACGTCTCTCTCTCTGAAGCTACGATGCCTATGTGTTTCATACTGGGATGTACTCACACCAGCAACGGTCTCACTCGTTCTCTCTCTTCCCGGCTGATAAACAGACCAGGAGTCGCTGGATAAAACACATCAGGTCAGATAAAGTTTAATTTGTGCGTGGAACATAGCTAAGTTAGCTAGCTAGCTAGTGTTGGTGACGTATAGTTCACTCAGCGGTTTCACACAAAACTAAATGATACGACAAACCTACGACAGCTGTTGTTGCCTGTTGGGCTGAAGTTTACCATGTTATGATTTGAGCATATTTTTCATGCTAAATGCAGTACCTGTGAGGGTTTCTGGACAATATTTGTCATTGTTTTGTGTTTTTAATTGATTTCCAATAATAAATATATACATATCTTTGCATAAAGCAAGCATATTTGTCCACTCCCATATTGATAAGAGTATTAAATACTTGAAAAATCTCCCTTTAAGGTACATTTCCAACAGATAAAAAATGTGCGGTTAATTTGCAATTAATCGTGATTAAATATTTGAATCGGTCGACAGCCCTATTTAAAACACAATGCATTTTTATTCAAACACAGGACTAAACCCATAACTGCACCACCTACCTGTCACTGTGTGGAGAAAATGATAAACAGTGAAAAGTAATCTTGGATAAAAGCATGCACCTCTTCCTGGAATAGAAACTGGTGTGACTGCTACCAGAAAACCTTTTATACGTCGCGTTTCAAGGGGAAGTGCACAAATGAGACAGCATTTCTAAAAAAGAGAAGTGCTTTGTATTGCCCGTGAAAGACGCAGTATGCAGCGACCGTATTGCATTTCACCCAGTGTGAATATTTTAAGAGCACTTCTCTATTGGTACAATGAAATGTTACACTGTGGCAACGGCAGTAAAATGACTCTTGAAACCTGTGGAGTCAAGTTAAAAGACAAACAATCTGAAGCTGGAATAGTGATGCAAACTGTTGCACAGAATACTCTGCAACAGTTATTTCTCTACTATGAAGTGGAGCTGACGTCTATTTGACTTTGTTGCTATGCAAAGTAGTGGTATTGTGGAAAGTATCAAATTTCCCAAAGGATAGTCCCAGGAATTTATGAAATATGTGTCACATGTAACACCTAGGGACATCAGTTAGACTGTAACGAACCAGTTATCTCAGCGTACACGGACGTCAGTAGGAGTCAAACAAAAGACTGTGTGGCAATAAGACCAAATTACTACATCTGTAAAAACTTTCCATCTGCAAAACCTTAAAAAGAAATTGGAAAATCTTTGATTGGTGTGGAATTTTGACAGTAGACAATAAACCTTTATATTTAACTATTTTATCATTTAACCAAGGGTCCTTAAAAGCCAAAATAATACATTAGAATTAGAAGAACAAATCAGTTTATAGACCTTATCCAATAACTCATCAGGGATTTTTGTACAGCTAACATACAAGCAAGCATGTAAGTGATCTTGATCTACTGTCTGTCTTCTACTGTACATCTGGAGTTGAACACTGCCACCAAGTGGACAGAATAGTGAAGTACAAGCTGCACCCACTCTGATTTTACTGCAGCGTATTTACTGCTGTCGTTCTGACTCAACATGGCTGTTACATTGTTGTAAAATGGATCAATTACACAGTCCACAAGACACAGTGGAACTGGTGTTATATTGAAGGCTATTGGGGATGCACATTTAGCACATTTTCTTCTAATCATTTGCACATTTATTACTGGAAAACTATAGTTTACTGTACCTGTACATAGTACATACCTTTTTTCATTATGGTAGCAATTGGGACTGGTGTCAAACCACTATTATTTTACATATATCTCCTAAACTGTGGTTTAACCCACAGACTACAGGTATGCTGGGACAACAACTGCCCACATGTGCACAACTGGACTGTAAAACTAATACAGGGGGAGTCACGGGGAAGCTGCCAAGTACTTTCTGTAGTTTCTGGCTGTACCCGAATTAACCTGCTGCTCACTTCATGTGCTGCAGTGCTGATGTTAATCTAGACGTATATCCAGCATTGGCAGAGCCATGCAAAATTAATTAAAGTAATATTGTCTTAATTTAGGATAGTGGGAAATCATGAGTGTCAAAGACTGACAGTTGAGTCATTGGGGTTACATGCACACACACACACTTTAAAAACTTACCCAATAGCAACTCATGGCTGTCTTACTTGGCCCTCTGATGAACCGTGACCCACTTTTCTTTTTAAGGATTCCACCATAACCTGCAAAGAATAAAGAGCATGCATGACTCATCTCAGTCTGTGTGAGATTCTGCAGAGCAATCACCTCCTATCCGAGCTGCAATAACTGAAGGTGCTGCTAAATACACAATATATTTGTTGAGACAAACACCTGTATATTGTGTGTTGTACCTTGGTTCGGGATAATGCACCGGCACGCTCGTCTTATTCTAGATTTTCAATTTGTTATTCACCAGAACACTTTTATTTACTTTCAACATAGCAAATTTAAAAAAGGGAAGCAAATGGTAAATGTAGCTTTGATTTTCAACAAGACAATGTTCTGCAAAACCTTTCAAAAGCCTCAACAACCAGACTCTCTTGTGTGGTTTAGAGAAGAAGCTTCTCTGAAGCTCCCAAACCACTTCAAAAACAGCGGGTCAATATCAGGACGAAAACACAAACACTCCCTGTGATAAAACTTGTAGGAGAGAGCAGATAAGTGGTGTAATTTATGAAACCCATCTATTATTTAGGAACCCAAATACATCGAGAGACACATGAAAACAGTTGTGAAGTGGCACCAAGGGGGGGGGGGGGGGCTTACAGAGTTGATATGAGGTAAAAGACTTTATACAGCGAAATGCACAATAAACGGATATATGGAATGAAAACTTTCCCTTAAAACTGTAATAACTCTTTTTTTTTGGGTCACTTTAGGGCAGAGGGAACAAGTCACAACATTAGCATCACCCTAGGGCTGCACAATTAATCGAATATTAATCGCGATCGTGATTTTGGCTTCCCACAATTAAATGATCATGATCGCCTGCGATATTGACGTTTAAAATGCTCCGCTCATAGAAAGCTGCTGCATAAATCAAGCGCTTCCTAAACTAACAGCTAGAGATGCACTGTCAATCAGCAGCCGGCTGAAGCCGAAGCCAAAGCAGTCTCATTCAGACACTCTAGTGTCAAATGAACATTATTAATGCCAGGTCAACTCGATACCACTCAACAATGCAGAAACCCAATTTGTTGAGCTCTAACTCAGAGGCAGGACCCCGACTCTGTCCCTTCCTGTGTCCTGGTTGGCCCGGGCCCACTGGATCTGACCTGGTTTTACAGAGACTCTCAGTCTGGCAGAATACAAAGAGAACAGAACCCGGAAAGAGGAAATATGATGAGTTGGCATAAATTATACTTTATTCCATTTGGTTGAGCAGGGTAACATTATTAGGGCTTCACTAGAGCCGCATAGTATACATCCATCATACTCTGAGCTGACTATTTAGCTGATTGTAGAAGTGTCTCCTGATTGTTGTTGTAAAATACATAAAAACAGTGAAATACTAACTTATTCACTGGCCATCCGCTAGAGTACATCAGTGAACTTTTAACTCCTTACTGTCCAAAAAGGCCTCTCAGATCTGCTGGTTTGGGTCTGCTAGCTGTTCCAGAGTCCAGGTTAAGGTCAACGGGTGATTGAGCGTTTGCTGTACCGGCACCTCAGCTTTGGAACCGTCATCAAGTTAGTAATCGACCTGCTGACACTGATTCTGCTTTTAAATCCCGTCTTAAGCCACATTTTGCTTGTTTTTTTCCGTTTATTTTAATGCTTTCACTTGTTCTACCCTTTGGATGATTTATTTGTGACTTTCTTTTATACAGTCTTTTAGCTGTGTGCTTGTATTTTGCTGTCCTTGAGTTTTCTTCTGTATTTTATCTCTTTTTATGCAGTCTATGGAAAAGCACTTTGTGCTCCCAGCTTGAAAAGTGCTATACAAATACAATTATTATTATTATGTACATAAACAAGTTCGCTATCAGTCAGTATGCTCCAGGAATGCCTGCAGGTAGCTGAATGGATATGACAGTAACACCACATTACAGTAAAAGGTTGGTTCATTCCATTTAGAAAAACCAACAAACCTCTAGTGTTATCCAGCCCTGCAGACAGTTTTGGATAAATGTACCCAGTATTTTACACATCCGTCTCTGAGATTTCTGCTTCCACGCCAAACAATATGGGTGACATGGAGGTTTGAATGTAACCATTGGTTTTACTGTTAAATCTGTATAATATGTGGAGGTTTGGTTCAGATTACAAACCATCCTCTCATAAAGACATCAATCGCAAACAGGAGAATGTATTTAAACAACAATAAAGAAAGATGCCAATGCTGAAATTGTTCTGCTGAGTAGTGTAGCAAAAGAACATTTTGAGTTAATGGAAATAGAAGCGTAGCCTGTGCTAAATTATTCCCAAGGCTGCTGTAAAAGGGAGAAAGTCACAGTGTGTTCTCTAAACCAACACACGAGCTGCCCTTAAAACTATTCTTTCTCACACACAGACAATGCAATTCCCTCAGGTTGTCATTCTGACCTTTCATGGAGAGGACACTGCGGCAGAAGTCTTTGAAGTTGATCCTCCCGTGAGAGTCGGGGTACAGACAGTTGGCCAACTTCATCACCTGTGGAAAGGTACGGAGAAAACATGACGCTATCAGAGCACATCAAACATAGTTCTTTCTTTTTCTGTGAACAATTTTTTATTAGTTCACGTTGACAGAAGTGAACATGTATACATATACAGATGTAGTTCCAAAACAATTTAAATCGATTCATGGTATATTGTGCATGTACATAACAATACCTAGCGTGCAAATAATATTATGGAAACATGCATATCGATATACAATATACCTTAACATGAACTGGTATGTCTGCACAAACAGATACAGGCGTACCTTGCACCTACGTACACATGACCTAAATCCATATACTTATGTGATGCAAATACTTACACATGCACATACGCGCCCACTTAGGCATGCGCACATGCACGCACATACACCCCCCCCTACCCACAACACACATTTCTGTTAATGCATAGTAACAAATATTATCACATAAAAAACATTTCTTGTCTGTGACCAGTAACTTACAGCCCAAATGGTATAAAAGGCTCTATATATATTGTGTGCTGGCTGAGGGCAGATGAAGACAACATTATCCATACATTTGAGAGATTATTTTGTTGCATGGAAAAGGGGTTTTATAGAAAAACACCCGCCATTGCAGTAAAAAGTTTGATTAATGACAATAATGGCTGCGTTTCATTTAGGTGTTATCACTGAACTGAGCCATGGTGTTATTAGTTACACCTGTGCTTTTTTTTTTCCTACGCCAACTCAAAATGTGTGTTGTGAAAAAAATCTATTACCTAGGATCGTCAGCCACTTCAACATGCATTTGCATGTGTTAATGCAGGTCTGTGCCTCCCACTGCAACGTTAAACCAGTCGGGTTCTGAGATTGACAGGTGGCTGGTAAGTACAAGCCAATTATAAGTACATGACTCATCCTCACTTTCAACATTGCAAGAAGGTTCTTTCCAGTGATGAATAATGCTGCAGAATGTTTGCTATCACCAACCATATTAAGTACAACAGTGATAGTCATTTTCTCTCATGTTGCATCTCTACTCTTTTCATTATAATGCAAACACTGTGGTCTTTCAAACGCAGAGCTACACTATGCAGTCCATGCTGTATAATAACGTATGCCCCTCAAACAACTGACCTCCAAAAACTTTGCTTTCAAAAAGTTAAAAACACATTTGAATTTTCCTCCAGAGCATCTACTATGCCAAGTCAAGCAAAATAGGCTACATGGGATGTTGATGTTTAATAACCCTGTAGGATTATAACCCTAACAATAAAGTTGGGTTGTTTACTGCCTTTATCTTGAAAACAAGACCATGTTTACAGCCTCACTGGAATCTGCGATGTTTATTTCACAGCACAATGCTGTGTGTTTGTTTGGCCAAACATACCATTATTGATGGTTTTGATATTCTCAGAGCCTCAGGAGTATTGAGTGTTAAGTTTGTCTAGATAATGTCAATAGAGGAAAGGCAGTAGAGTCATTCAAATCAACATGGTTTATCATGCAAATTCATGGCGGTCTGCGTAGTAGATTAAGAGATATTGAATGTGCAAAGTTGATATTTTGGCCTGATGGCGGTGCAGAGATGTCTAAAATGGACAGGAATCAACCTCTAGGCACCCATTACACTGATATTTTCTTGAGTAAAAGTGGAGATTTTGTCCTAATGTGATGGCCGCACCTGCTGCCACATAGCTCATTAAATGTCAGTAACCCTCCTGCACACACTCTCTGTAGTTTGCACTTCATATCCATCGAGTTTTGTTGACGTTTTGACCTCATGCACGTTACAAACATCAGCAAACTGATAAATGATGACACATTGCTTTTGTTTCATACATCATACTCAGTTTATTTGGTATTGGCAGTACATTGGTTTCTATTTGTACTGCATGCATTTAGTTAAAAAGGGGACGTATCATGAAAAACTCACTTTTTCCATGCTGGTGCTCATACATTTGGGTATCTGGAGTTTCTACCAACCCACAAACTGTGATATAAGACAACCCATTTCCTAGATCAGCAAACATTTGATTCAACAAGCCATTCAGATTTGGCTCCCCTTCCTTTGTCACATGCAGGCTCATTAGAATACATCACCCATGGCTTGAGATCCACCTTCGCAAAAGTCGCCATATATTTCTTGCAAGCCAATCAGAGCAGACGGGGTTTTTTTCAGGAGGGGGGGCTTAAAGAGACAGGCGCTAAAACGGAGTGTTTCAGACAGAGGCTGAATACTCGATATTCAGACAGACAATATGGGAAAACATTATATTAAAGCATGTAAACATTTTGTAGTAGAAACCCCAAAAATACAAGGTGGAATCTGAAAACTAGCATGCTATGTCCCCTTTAAAGGGTCGCAAAGTCTGCTTGATTTGTCATGTCACAGTTTACTCTTCCTGTGCGGTCACACGCAAGCACATGCACACACGGTGAAGATATTCAGCTCCAGATAATGGTGATTTGTTTGAATAAGAGGCAGAATAACGATAAGAGGCTTGAGCAATGCGATGAATTTAAGTGGCACCTTAATTTGCATCCATAGCACACCGGCTCGTGGATGCCTAACCCTGTGCATATGTGACACTTAACTATGACTCAGTTCGATACTAAATTACATCTGCAATCTCGAATGTCATGATAATTGGCCTTTTAATGTCTCCCCATGCTGTGTCTCCATGTATCAGCTAAAGGAGTGTATGCAGAGGCAAAAAAAAAAAATGTTTTTATAACATTAAAGCATGTAAACATGTTCTAGTAGAAACCCAAAATACAAGTAGAAACCTGGAAATGAGCATGATATGTCCCCTTTAACTTCTGTACAATCACACTTTAGTTTGTCTTTAGATAAGTTTGTCTTTAGTTATACTAATTTCTCTTTCTTTGAGTTACCAGTGCTGAGGATGCCACTGCTGGTTGCTGCTGCTGGAGGGACATCTTGGCAGGCTGGAGCAAAAGATGCACAACCTAAAGCAGAGCCTTTAAATACAGGAAGTGGCCAATTGGAATGTACCAAGTGTCCACCACATCATGGGGGGGATTGGGATTTATAGTTTAGAGACTTTGTTTATTTCTATAAAGTATAGTAGTTTGGTGGTGCTTTTTGTTTTGGTTAATTACTGAAATATGTATATTAATAGACTTATTGTCCTGTTTTGTTTTATTTGTAACCTCCTTGTTTAAAAAAATGGTCTGATCACTCATTAGTATATATATATACTGAATATATATATATGTTCCCATTTTGTCTTCAGTTTGTTAGGTCAGATTTTGTCTTTGTTAGGTCAGTTTAGTCTGTTCATTTTATGTTATGTTAGCATTGCCTGAGTTAAAGTGTGTAGGATTTGGTGGCATCTGGTGGTGTGGTTGCAGATTGCAACCAAATGAGTTCCCCTCCGCTCACTCCTCCATTTCCGAGACTGCGGTAACGTGAACCGCCGAGTGCAAAACCACGGTAACGCCGTTCACCTCGCTCAGAGGCCATCCTGACCATAATAACACTACTTTAGGAGTAACGGAAGTCAGACGGCGGCTCACGTTACTGCAGTTTCACAAGCGTGTCGGAGAACTACGGTGGCCTTCAGGTGACGTAAAAACATGAGAGGCTCTCTCTAGAGCCAGTGGTAACGAAAACACAACGATTCTTAGCTTCAGGTGATTATACACTAATGAAAGCATAGTTATGAATATTATATTCCAAAGATTCCCTGAAATGTTACACACTGTTCCTTTAAGTTATGTTTCGCTGACATATTTTATGGGCCCATAACTTAGTTGCTAATTTTGTAAATTGTTTAATTTTTAGATAAATAAAACCCTATTTTCTTTTTTTGAAAACCCACCTATGACTCTTCATGCCTGCCAGCTCGATGCCTCACACCTAATTAATAATGACACTACATGAAAGTGCAAGAAGTCACCAACATCACTAGAAAATATTTCTCTAGGAACCCTGAATTTACAATAATTTACATGGACATTTGGCCAATAGCTGTATTCTTCATGTAGACGAATGGAAAAACATACCAGACAGACAAAATGACATCGCCATCCTGAGGCCCTCACTGAGGCCCTCGCTGAGGCAAAACTTCCTCCAATAAAAATAATATGTAAATAACTTTTGACCTGAACCAAGACTGAGGGCATTTGGATGTTTTAATAAAAGATTCAAACACATCTCATGTGAAATATCACACATTTGTATAATGAAATGCACAAGTACATGCACACCCTGACTCATGATCCTCCCACATCCACATCACTGAAGAGGGCTGCTGCCTTTAAGCGTTCTGCACCGCGGCTGAATAATGCATTATTCTCTTTGCGAGTTACCCACAGACATTTCAAATTCAACAGCACTAATTTTAGCAAAGGTTTGTGACTGAAACGGAAACAGCTTCAGGGTTTTTCCAGGTTAAAAAGAAACAACTTAGTTTGATGCTCTCAACTTTGAAAGGAGGATATAAATAGTGTGGCGACATAAGAAGAATAGAAAAAGAACCTCAGTAATTTTCAGTAATTATTTTCTATTCAAATGAGCGTTGCCTGTTATTAGGATATATGACACGCACCCTCAAACCCTCGTAACCATTATCCTGGCATCTGGGTCACAAGTATAGTGTTTCTGATTAGAGCATTTTGCGGTGCATTAAATTGAGGTCACTGGAGGAGTTACGTCAAGGTATTCTATCTTATCTATTAGTAGAAATCAGCTGGACCTGTTCAACAAGGTTGTCAACCTACATTATCGCTTATTACTTGAGGACAAAGTGAAGGGGAAAGAAAAGAGGTCAGAGGAGAAAACTGTAGGGATTACATGAGCGTGTGCACCTTTGCACGTGACACGTGTACATCTGGGAGAGTGATACCTACAGTAACAGTACTGTGTACAATAGTAGGTCAGGTTGTCACGGAGCAGCCGGTGGGATTGCCCATGTAGGACAATGACACGAGAGGGCAACACATGCAGGATGCTGCTTGATACCAATTAAAAAGTACAAACCAAACAGAGTGGGTGTTATGTTGTTTTTCTGTATACAATCTTATTTGGGTCACATGATCACAGAATTATTTGTGTGTAAATTCTGAATTACTTTCAACGCAAGAGTCAGAGAGTTGAATCACAAAATATAATCCTATATTTAAAGGAGCAGTATGTAACATTTAGAGGGATCTATTGGAAGAAATAATTGGCAGGAATATGTATTAATAACCTGAAAATAATAATCATTGTGTTTTCGTTACCTTAGAATGAGCCGTTTATATCTACATATGGAGCAGGTCCTCTTCACGGACTCGGCCATCTACAGTAGCCCAGAACGGACAAACCAAACGCTGGCTCTAGATTCGTTTTCACGTTTTTGCGTCGGCCACCGTAGTTCTCCTACACACTTGGCATACGGGACTAGTTTCAGTTGGTTGCAATCTGCAACCTCACAACTAGATATCGCCAAATCCCGCACACTACACCTTTAAACAATGATTAACAATAATTATTACATCGCTGTGTTGAATATTCAATTCTGATTGGTCAATCACGGCGTTCTGCGGTCTGCTATTTCTTTATAGCAGACCGCTTATGCTAAGTATAACAGACCGTTGCTATGGGCGCACTTCTGATGTTGGATTCTGGAAATTAACTCAAAAAACAAATTATTGATTTCTTCAGTAAGTAGCCGTGTAATAAGCGGGATAATGTACAGCGAGCCGGTCATTGTTGTGAAAGAAACCCCTTCAGGGCGAGGAGAGACCCCTCCGCATGGACCACCCTGACGCGGGGGTTTCAATGACCGGCTCGCTGTACATTATCCCTTACATATAAGGCTATACAATGCACTGCACTGTGAAGAGCAAAATGTTTTGCACTATATTGTATAGGTTCTACTAACGTGTAGGTGCTTGAGTTCTAAATTGCATCCACTTCATTTCCCAGGTCAGTGGAAAGCTTCCCCCAGGAGCTAATCAGTGCCTCCGCAATGTTTCTGCTGATGAGCAACACAACACTGGGGAGCCAATCAAGCACAGTGTTCAATTACCCGGACATGCAGCGAGACACGAGGGACGTCCACGGTGACACATGCACTGATGAAATACATCTAATCAGTGATATTCCTTATTCATCACAAACTCTCACACAGCTCTTTGAGTCAAATAAGTTACAGAAGATGACACTTTCCTCTTTGTTTTGTAGGCATGTCTTTCATTATGAACTATGCTTCAAAAAGAAAATATCCTCAATCTGATGAAACAGCATCCTGATCAAGGCTTACTGGAAAAACTGAAGTGAAAAATTCTTTTACTTTTTAAGGGTTTTAAAGCTTACATTACCCAATAATGACAGATACAGATTGTAGTCTTTGTTTCTAAGCTTCATTGTCATTCAGTCATAAATATCAACAGGAATAAACCAATACAACCACTCAGCACTGAGGTAATTTGGCGTGCTTGAGAAACAGCAGCTTGCTCAAGAGCCTCTCTGCAGAAGTTACTGAGAAAGAGGAGAGTCTGTCCTGGTCGTTTCCCAACAACATTCTCAAGAAGGGACTTGAAGGAAGCACAATTTACGTACCAATCAGTACTCTAATTCCTCTCTGGATTTCCTTTTTACTCCAAAATACACTCATACACTAACCATTTTCTAAACTGAAGATCCTGTTCAGGGTTGCAAGAAGCTGGAACTGTCTCAGCACCATAGACTGTATATAAGAAGTGGACGTAGTCACCGTGACATCACCTATTGGTTTGTGGACCGCCGTTTTGAAGCCTCGAGTTCGACATTTTGGTTGTCTAGGTGTTTGGCCTTCGTTATGTTGGTGTGTTGCAACGAGAAGTGACACGAGAGGGTGGAGCTAAGTACAACCGAACGCTGAATAAGACATTTTTAGGTGACCAAAAAGGTTTCAATTAACTTTAATGAACAGAAAACACACTGTGAAAAGGTTAAAGTTTTAAGACGAAAACAACTCCCTGACCAGACAACGCCGTGGTAGCAACCTGTCAATCACAAGATAGCCACGCCCTAAAGCATATCCTGCTTTATGGTCTGTTTGACTCTAAATGGGACCATAATTTACTAAATGAACATCATGCTGTATTGAAGAAGACTTGAAACTAGCGATTGAGACCATAAACTCATGTTTACAATGTTTACTGAGGTAAAAAATAAAATTAAAGATTACCAAAAAATACATTTTAGGGATCCTTTAAATGTGTTTTATTAAAGAACTGTTTCCAAGATATGTAGGCTACTCAGTGGGACATTTTACAGTTGAAAACTTGCCAGTGCTCTCTGGTGGTCAAACTATGTCGGTGTTACATTATAAATGACTTCAAACATATCTTTGGTATTTCCATACTGCAATTTTGTGTTACTTATCAGTCAACATATACTACACCGATACCAGAAAAGATATTTTATAATGTAAAAAAGAAACCTGCAACCTTTCAGAAAATTTTGACATTCAACCCTCTTTGAAATTACATGACCCTCAAAGTATGACTCGTCCTGGACCAATTCAAACTTAACCTTTTGAAATGTATAGAATCTATTATTGATCTATTTACTGCTGTTTGTCTGGTGTGTTCACTCTGTATGTGCATATACACACTTGTATTATTATTATTATTTTTTTATTTTTTTTTAAGATATCATTACTGCTATTTACTTGAATGTTGAAGTACATTTACATGTATCCGTAGACAAGGGTATTTTTTTCCTTCTTCCTTTCTTATAAATTGTTTTTCATGCACAAATGGAAAACTTTACATATCTAACATATTGCAATTGCACTGTAAATTAAGCACCATCTGTTTTTCAATAAAACAAACCTTTACAAAAAAACAACAACAACATATACACCGATATTTTGCCAATAAACTATCATACTCCACTTTTCTTTATAGGCTACTGAGTAAATGCCCTCTGCTGGGCCAGTTTGCACCATTCACATCTTAATGTGCTCAATATTCAGGATTTTCTTGCTCCTCTGGTTTATATGTCGGCTTCATCTCCTTTTATTACTGAATTTTGTCAAATCGGATGGATGATGGTTTTCACCTTTATTTAGGCTAATGTCTCTAATATTCTGTAGTTTGAAAAAAATGTTATTAGTGAATAGCATACTTCCACCAAACAGTGTGCCCAGTGAACGATAAAGTTATTTTTCTGCTCAACAAGCATCTTATTCCACACACAACTTTCAGGTCAGAGAGGTAACGTTCAGGACCGACCTAAAGCATAGGACATATAGGTGGTCGCCTAGGGCCTCACCTTCTGGGGGGGCGCTGATCGCCCTCTAAAAAAAAAAAATAAATAAATAAATAAATAAAATCCCTCTGGGCACCCCTACGCATTGAGGTAACAAATGAACAAATAAACAAGGCAAAAGTGAGCATGGCTCACATACCCCCGCTCACTGCTTGACCCCTACTAAAGTAGGGCCAAAGGTTTTGCCCTTTTGGGCACCCTGGACTTCTAACCCCCAAAAGACACAACTAGACCACACTGTCAACCATCATACCAAATTTAAAGTTCCAAAGTTAAATAGTTTTCGAGTTCTGCTCCTGAAACGAAAAGTGTGACACACTAACGGACGGGCGGACGGAAGGACGGAAGGAAGGACACGTGAGGCTATATACCCCCGACTACGTTGTCGCGGGGGTATAATAAAGAAAGAAAGAAAGAAAGAAAGAAAGAAAGAAAGAAAGATATACACTTTTCACTCCTGTAACACTCTTTTTCACTCTTTTTCATCTGCTCCGGCTGCACTTATTTGTTAATAAATGTGTAAATTATAGTGAAACTGACTAAACACTTTTAAGCCAACAATATCGAGGACCAATTGTATATTCATATTATAATAAATACAGTTATTTATGAAAATAAATACAATTCATTTTTGTCTTAAAACTATTTTGTTGTCTGATCTGTGTTGTGGTTTACGGGACTAGGGTTAGGGTTCTGGAGGGTTGAATCCTAACCCTAGAGCGGCGCCGGAGAGGGGCTCCAAATCCAAATTTCGCCTATGGGGCACCCAAAGGGCTAGAGCCGGCCCTGGTATCAAGGAGCATCAGGCTGTTTTGCAGGACTGTCATATTTCTACTGTTCCCACTGCATTGCAATGGAACAATAAAAATCTTTCTACTTTGGCCCCAACGTGGAAAACTTTCATTAGGAACCTCCTCTGCATCAGAGGATCCAGCTCCCCAATTAGTCTCTTGTGTTTCAAAAAAATAAAAGTGCAACTTCGTGTTAGCTTCATCATCACATAGCAATGTGAAAGACCGTAATTATATCTTTTCAAGAAGCAAGACACAGATGCCAAAAGTTGTGGCTTTGTAGCCTAATTTTCTTTTATTGTGAAATTCAATAAAGATCTTAAAAAAACAATATTTGCTGGCGTTATTCGGGTGATAGCACCTGACTTCACTAAAGGTGGAGGGTGACCTATAGTTTAGGGAAAAAAACGAAGCAAAAATAAAGAATTACTAGAGGTAAGACCCATGCCCTCACCTGGTCTGCTTGTCCAAACTGAGAACCCAACTGCACGAAGTGTTCCGGGCGGATGAACCCGTCCGAGTCCTCGTCACACATGTCGAACACCTCTTTGAGTATCCTCACAAATGCCAGCAGACGCAACGACTCAGGATTCAAGTATTCATCCATCATTTTATTGCTTAATTCTTCTTCTTTCGGGGTGTTTTATCCAGACGGGACTCACGCGCACACCACTCTGTTTGCAAACCGCTCGGGCTGTGCGCGTGTGACACACAGGAGCTCGTGGATGCTGCTGCTGCTGCCCGCGTGAGGAGGAGGAGGAGGAGGAGGAGTGATGGTGATGGACAAGATAATCACAACCTGGAAGCAAAGGGAAGCACAGCAGTGTTTTCAATTACCAGTAGAGTATAGTATAGACTTTAGAAGTCCACTTATCTCTCACCTCCTCCCACTCAGTTTGTCATCACCTTTTCAGCTGGTAGAAATGGAGCAAATATGATTTTAAAAAGTAATTTTTATAAAACAGTCTCTATATCCAGACAGTAGTGCATGAGACAGGTAATCTGAAAAAAATCATCGGTCAAACTAGGCAGCGGTGATCAAACATGAATCAATATTCTGTAACTGTAATGCCTATTTCTCACCTCAAATGTTTTCAGAAACAACTCGTAGTGTACTGTTTAGCTGTAAAATGAGAAAGTTTGTGACCCGGCAGCCATGTTGGGATCAGTTGAGGAAATACCAAGCACCGCCCTCCAGCCAGAGCACAGCCAATAGGAACGCTCTCTCTCTGAAATGACCTGTGATTGGCCAAAGTCTCCCGTGACGGGCTAGATTTCTTAAAGCCTGAAAACAGAGCCATGAGGAGGTGCAGAAGTGTAGTTTTCTCTCAGAGCAATTGAATTACAACATGCTGAAAGGTTATTATGGAATTTTTTACCCAATGATGCCAAAAACTTTGGAAACAGAGGAAATAAAATGTCAGACCCAAAGTTGAGATATTTCATAGGATAAATGAAAACTTTGCCCTGTTGGTGGCACTAGAGGAAAGGCCAAAGTCATTAGGATTCATTATTGGGGTACCATGGATATCTGTACCAAAGGTCATGGCATCAACTGCATGTGACTGGGTTTCATGTTTCTTTGGTTTACATGACGTGTCTTACAGAGCAAAGGTTCTTGAAAGTTTCTGGTGGAATCATTTTGCTATTCGTGCATGGCTGTATTTCTCAATTTACTTTAATTTGAGTATCTTAACAGAGACAGGTTTACACCCAGGATGGAAGGTGAATGCTGTTAATAAGCTAGTGGGATAGAAAGCAGCATCACATGCAAGGACCAGATGTAAAATCACTGATTTATGAGATGATGCTGTGCTGTTTTCTGAGGGAGGGGGAACACAAAATTCTCCCTGTTTTGTATTGTGAACGGAAAGATGTTTTGCGGTGTAAATTGTCCATAAAAGTCACTTTCTAAAGTACATTTTACTTTTTAAACTATATTTGATCATTTATTCTGGTAGATCGTGGCATTACTTAAGTAGAGGATGACCAGATCTGGATGGAACAAGTGTGTCTGGATGACCGTTTATGAGTATATTCAAACCGGTATCACACCAAAGCGTGTAATAGACCAGTCTCGAACACCGGTGTCCTGGTTAAAAGGACACATGCCTGCTCCCGCCCACCATAAGCAGTCACTTTGTAATCTATGTCACTAGCTCTGAGCATAGCATAATTACGGGGACGCATTTACATTGCACATACATTACATTCTGTATAGACTAAATGGCGTGCAAATGACACGCCTAAAGCTTTTACCTCATGCATTATCGTGTCATTCACAGCCTGAGTGTCTTCTTAACATGTGTCATCCTCAATCAGGCACCTGGAGCCTTTGTCACACTTTTACTTTACACGAGTATGGTGGGTTCAGCACAACGATGTTGTCGTCCTGAAAACCTGTTTTAACATTGGATCTCATCCAAACTGTCAAAATATGTATTTCCTCGTACCTGAGGAGTGGAGTGAGGTGTGTCATCTGTCTAAATTGTAACCTGCAGTAAATGTTGTCTGAACACAAACAAAAACCCTCTAATAGAACTCCCCCTCAAATCGTCTACTGGCTACAGCGGTGTTGCTGATGTGACCTGCCGCTGGCGACGTTTGCCATTTTTAACCGCGATGAAAGTGACTGTCAGTGCCGCCTAATGAGAAGCTGCTGCCTGAATGTTTTCTACACTGAAGAGAGTGGAGATAAACGATGCATTAACGGATTCACCAGCGTCAGAGCTGAGAGACACACTGTAGAGTCCTGAATAGGCAGGAAGGTCACATTTCTGGACTATTCTGACAGAATTAGCAGAGTTTTATTAGTTTTAGTTAGGACAACATTTAGCCTGCTGCAGATAATAATAATTATTATTTCGTAATAATAATAATTTAGACGGATAAGACACACATCATTTCACTTCACAGGTACAAACAGATTTCTAATGTTCCAGTTTGGAGGAGATCCAGTATTAATTATCTGACGGAGAAGACGCACAACACTCTGCCGTTTGAGTATAATTAGAGTCAAAGTTTTTCTATTTACAGGTTCACACTCAAAACTGATTTTCAGGATGAGAAAATTATTGTACTGAAAAAACCCACCATGCAGGTGCAAAGTAATTTCTGATAGTGTGACAAAGACTCCGTCCCAGATTGTGGATGATAACACATGAAGACACTCAGTAATATACTCATAAGCGGTCACCCAGATACACACTTATTCTATCCAGATCTGGTCTTATTCTACCCAGATGTGGTCCTATTCTATCCAAAGGTGGTCATCTTCTATCGAGATTGGGTCTTATTCTACCCAGATGTGGTCTTATTCTACCCAGATGTGGTCCTATTCTTCCCAGATCTGGTCTTATTCTTCCCAGATCTGGTCCCACTCTACCCAGATCGGGTCCTATTCTACCCAGATTTGGGTCTTATTCTACCCAGATGTGGTCTTATTCTACCCTGTTCTGGTCCCACTCTACCCAGATGTTGTCGTCTTCTACTAATATAATGTCATGATCTATCAGAATAAATGATAAAATATAGCCTAGTGTCTTTAATAGACAATTTTCACTGGAAAACATCTTTCCGTTCAAAAGTTACATTTTCACTCTACTGGATGGCGGCCATATTGGATTTATGGGTCAAAATTGTGTCATAACGTCAATTTAATGTCAGAATTGGGATCTCGTGGTCAACTTAAACAAAAAAAGTGTCTTCATACATGATTCAAGGTGCTCTGGCTCACAAGTCAATTCTTCAAGATGGCGCTAGTGGCGTTCTTGGATTTGGCCCTCTGGCAAAAATTCTGGGTTTTTTGGGAGGGACAATTTTTTTTATAAAAGGTCCATTAGAAGTCAAATCAATCATCTTACCCAGAGAATGGTCACAGAATTGAGGTTCTGGACCCCGCTATAAAACAAAATAAACTCATCTCTTGGTTAAAATGGGGGAACTTTTGTTTATATTTAGAAAATGATTCAGCGGTTGTCTTTCTAAAGAACAGAGCTTAACATGATAACGTCACTCATCTTCTTCCTCAAAAATATACCACCAGCTCACCAGAAGCTTTTTCTCTTCTTTATTTCACATGCGTCATTGTGTTTACTTCCCTGTACATATTTGTTTGTATATTCGGTGGGAATGACACACGAAATATGAAACCTTACAAGAGATTCTATAGCAAATCTGTTAAACACAGTTTCCTTGATAAGCATAAACTCAGAAATGCAGATGGCGTGTTTTTAAAGGGTTTAACATGTTGTTGCACCTGATAACTCTTTGTAAGAGGAGGCTCTTAAAGAAAAAGTGATGGGCAGGGCACCCGATCTGCACTCATGATTAGATTTACTACTCTTCTATGGCTTCACTATCATTAAAATACCAGTAGAAGCACTCCTCTTTTTGATGAATTGATTATGAAATATGACTCTTCACTTTACCGAGTGCTGGTGGAAGTTCCCAGAGTAATGTTCCCAGACTAATGTGATTTAAATATGTCACCTTTATCCTCTTTAAGGAATATTTACCACCTTGAGATGAATTAGATTTATAATGTGCTCTTTAATTCTCCTCTATGCTTGAGTTCTAGTCCGCTGTTATGCAAACTAAACTACTTCTGCTTCTCATAGATTCAAGTTTGGAGTTGTTGATACAGTTTATAAACATCTTGTTCCATCTATCAGTGACCCAATTCTTGGTCTCTATTATCCAATTTCTCTTTTTTCTTCCATCACCCGCAGATGTGGCTGCCTCAGACTTTTCCCACACTTTGAAGTCTGCTTCCTTTTGCATTACAAAGAGCAGGCTTTATGTGTCGATTCTAATAAACCTGTTTTCAGGCCTGAAAACAAAGTGTTGTACTCTGTATTCAATCTATGATAGTATTTAGTCTTTATTTTACACAAGTAACAAAAAAACAGCAAAAGTAGATTTGATCAGTGAAGAAACCAAAAGCAATGACGTTCATCATGATAATATTTCATGACACTTTTTCTTTAATAATCTTCTATTGAATGTCTCTCTCAGCTTGACTCACAACAGCTTAAAAGTTTAAAAGTATCAGACCGTTGCATTTCATTTCCCCCCATTTTTATTATACTGTATCACAAAAAAAATAAATTCTAGATTTGCACAATATAACTTTTTAATTTTAAGAAATTAAATGTACTTAGTTACATTTATGATCGAGCACCCCTATCACATCCTAATGACATGTTCTGTATATTTGCTGTGTCCCCATTAATGTGCTGACACAGAATTATTTTTACATGTGGGTTAGTGAGGTCTACCCAGTACTGGGTCAGTGCTAGTTTGACCCAGTACTGGGTACCACGATTGACTCAAATTAGGTTAAAATTGACCCAGTATTTTTTAGTGTGTACTGATTATCGAGCACCCCTATCACATCCTAATGACATGTTCTTTATATTTGCTGTGTCTCCATTAATGTGCTGACACAGAAATATTTTTACATGTGGGTTACTGAGGCCCGCTATTTATTCTCATCACCAGTGGACTCCAAAAAAGGAAGTGTGTTTACTGGTTCAACTTCCCCCAATCGTTCTGTCTTCAAGAGGATGTGATACGTATTAAGAAAACAGAGAGGGGAGAGAGAGAGAGAGAGAGAGAACAGCCAATGCTTGTAGGTGCTTTCTTACTCTATTCAGTCTTCTACTGGTGTCAAAGATGCAGGTTGTTAGTGGTGGACAATCACTTTGGATGTACACTCTGCTATTCACTTCTCTACAACTCTGGGGTAAGTATCATAGGTGTTTCAACATTATTCTTATTGTTATTTCTTTGTTTTGTCTAACAATATATTTCCAATATTTAAATATCTATTTACTGATGTTTCGGGGTTAAAGAAGAAGTAAACAATGGTGAAACTGCCATTAAATATATAACCATTAACACAAACAATTATGTTTGTTGTAAATTTACTAGATATTGAAGTTACAGGCGATATCTGTATTTCGAGTTTCATGTTCGTCATTTTCTCATCATAAGCTGCAATCACCGGTTTGGTACAAAGTGAGCCTCACCACATGTTGCAATCCCAGCACTGTTTTTTACTTCACTGTTGCACCACCTTAAAATCTATGATTCTTGCTGTATTGTATACCTTTCTCTCTCCTGTCTAGGAAGACTTTCAGCTTCCACTACCTCTCCCATTCCTCCCCAACCTAAACTAGACATCTATTCGAGGTCAGAGGGCTCAGTAGTTGTGGTCTGCCGGGCCCCAGGGGGCCATCGAGGGGTTCAGTTCATGTTGTACCGACTCACAGAAAAGGTACTTTTTTTTTTGGAAGATGTATGTTTTCTGTTGTGTCTTGTGCTCCCACATGTGTTTTATTCCTCTTTGTGTCTCTCTTTGTTCATTGAGATGGACTCTCAGGAGCTGCAGTCTGGTGCTGAGGAGGTTCAGTTCACTGTGACGGTGAAGGATTCAGTCCAACTCTTCTGCTGTCTGTACAAGAGCCAGGACGGTCGTTACAGCGCCTTCAGTCCCTATTTGCCGCTGGAGCCCCCAAGAGGTGTGTTTATGTTTTTAAAAAAAATCCATATCTTGATAGAAATCTTGCCTGTGACTGATTACAAATCTGATTTGAGCCTCAGTTTCTTGATGGAAGCTTGAATGGACAAACCATTTTCTCTCTTTTACTTGTATTTCTTTTACTTGGAAGACAAAGCAGAGAGAAGACGTGCTCTAGGCCGTAGCTCCACCTCTGATTAAAAGCGGAACGACAGAGTCTGTAGAGTCAATCTGTTCAGTGTTCGCCCAGTAGTGATTCTACATGTGGTATAACATAATAAACACTCCCATCCGCTCCTCTGCAACCACCAAAACACACTGCTGCATGCAGGTGCTCTCTGTGGTCTCTTATTGTCCTCCGCTCTGTGGGTGTGTGCAGTGGTAGTAACATCCTGCTCTTCATTTAGAAACCACACACACACACACACACACACACAAAAAAACATCAAACACAATGCGTACTGGCTTCCAGTGTTGACGGTTACAGAGGGAAGTTTGGCTAGCAACGGTGGCAAACCAAACTTGTCAGCATTATCGTAGGGTTTACTAGAGTTTATGACTTTTGTGCCAGTTGAACTACGTAAAAGCGATAATTGTTTCATTTTCTTTTCCCTTTCTGTATTTTTCCAGATGTTGCCCCCACTCGCTCCATGCCCTCTCTCCCTCCTCCAGTCCTGTCCGTGAATCCCTCTACCGGTGTGGTAAAACGTGGGGACATGCTATCCTTCAGCTGCACAGTCCCTCTCCTGTCCCAGTCTCAGCCCCAGTCCAGCCATAACAACAAACCAGTGACCTTCCTTTTGCTGAGGGCCGCTGAGCGAACAGGGGCGACATCTGTTATCCTCCAGCCTCAGGCCAGTCAGGTATCGAACCCTGAACCCCAACCAGGAGTTTTCTCTGTGGGGCAAGTGAGGGGGGGAGAGGAGGGCGAGTACACCTGTCTCTACCAGATCACCAAGGAAACGGGATTAGTTAATTCAACCGTCAGCAACGCGGTTCAAATCACTATTTCAGGTGAGGATGACCCACATTGTCACTCCATTGACTTCCTATAAATCTTTACTAATGTTTATAAACCTGCTTTACATTAAGTGTGTTTTTCTTTTGATTCATTCGGTACATCTCAATAAATCAAACTATTTTTTTCTTTGCATTTTTCAAAAAATTTTCACTTTTTTTATTGTTCTGGGATGTTTTTTTTCTGGCTCACCTTTTAACATTGTTTTGCGACATTCCACTACTACGACATAATTTATTTGCAGAAAACCCCAAAATATTCAGTTTACTATAATATAAGACAAACAAGAAAATTGACATTTGAGAAGCTGAAACTAGTCAGTTTTTTACTTAAAAGATTAATTGATTATCACAAATGTTGCAGATTAATTTCCTGTCCAATGATTAATAAATTGATAATTCCACTTCTAGCTGAAACCTCATATTTATCTAATCTAGAAACATCATATATTTTCTTTAATACAATAACATATACGGTACATGGTAGCACCTTTCACTAATGTTTCCTCTGATTTTGTCGGTTGCCAGACGGGTTGCCAGTTCCCACCCTTGTCCTCCAGCAGCAGACGGACGTGTGGCACTTGCTCTGCACGGGGTCTCCTGCGTACCCCGCCGCCGTGTTCTCCCTCTACCTGGCTGATCATGAATTTCCTGTTGCCACTTACCATGCCACCATGATCAACCATCAGGTCCCCTTCCCGGTGCCTGTCCAGGACAATCCAGTGGCGTTGTACCACTGCCAGTATGATGTCCTACTGGGAGGGAGGTGGAGCCACTCTGAGCGCAGCCTCCCTTTGGCTGTAACCAGAGGTGCAGATTTAACGTTGTACTGTACGTGTGTGGTCTTATCAGAGTGTAATTTGATATAAAAGTGACTCCTGTTTCTTTTCTAATCTTTCAGGAATTCCTCCTCCATCATCAACAGGTACATGTCATTATTTCATATGTAGTTTTATCTATTGTAAGTGGCAGGAAGTAACCTACCTCCAGTGACCATGAATACAAATATATCTCACACTAATGCCAGTGTGATGTCTGCAGATCTGTCCGGTGTGGACTGGCCTCTCGTACTTGGCTCTTTCTCCGCTGTTGTGTTGTTCCTCTGTTCAGTGGCCCTCGTGGTTGTGGTGGCACACAGGAAAGGTATCTCACACATGAATTTCTGCTTTCTCACATGACACATTCACGCTTTCGTGATTGTTTTCCTTTGTGAAACTTATTATTTCCTCTCTTTGTTGTCTCTCCGCTTTTCTTTAGTAAAAGCAGCAGCCGAGGGAAAGAAGAAAAGGTATTGTCTTTTTAGTGCTCATTAGTCTTAAAGACCAGTAAATGATCACAGCATCACTGAATCATTTTGTCTTCTTGAAGTTATGACAGATAGGTGCAACTGCAAATATTGTTTCTCAAGTTGGCAACATAACAAACGGTTTAAACCAAAGATTATCAATAAATGCTCAGAATTTGCTCGAATATGTTTAAAAATGTACTATAATGGCCAGCAGAGAAAAATAGTTGCACTTTATTGATCCCACTCCCACAATAACAACATTCATTTGACATAATAGGCTTGCCTTTACACAGCTCCGGTTTCGGCTTATCAAGTAATCAAGCAATTTTCATATAACTTGGTACATAAAATGTATTATTGCATTGCGGAATTGGTATTGTGGTATAAAATGTTGCTGTGTTGAACTGTTTCAGGCAGGAAGCACAGTTCTGGACTCAAGTTCATTCAAAGGACCATGTTGTTGGTGAGTTTACGGTCACAAATATAACTACTATAAAATAATAATTGTCTATCTATTCAGTTTCCTTTAATTTCTTTGAGGTGATTTTAATAGTTCTGCTGTATATTGCACGAAAGCAAAGAGATAAACTGATAAAAAACACTGCTTAACTCTGTGTATGCTTTCTTCTTTGTTTTGCAGACCTTGAACTCAGACGTACAAGCTTCAACTCTCAGGTAATTATTAATCAATACCCGAATCTTCAATTGCTAATAAAAATTCTTGGGTGATTTATCAACTATGATTAAGCAATAGCTTCCTTTTACCTTTGTATGTTCTATTACTTGAGTTAAAGGATATCAAGGAGATGAAATCTCTCTTTACTTTGACTTTCTCAGACCGTCTGTGGCCTCAAGCCCATTGGTTCCTACTGAAGATGTGAATCTAAAACAGCTGGACACAGCAGTTCTTGGCAAACAGGACTCGAATAGTACATCTTTAGAGACAATTTTCAGCAGTTGTTTAATACAAATTTGGTGTTTTGAATATTTACAGCAGCAGGACAGTGATTGGATACACAGTACTTGTTAGTAGGAATATTTCGTTGCTGGTTTTTGGTGTTTTCATGGGATTTGTTGACAATAAGAAAAACATAGAATATGACCAGACTTGTCTTTTTAAGCGGGTTAAACTTTGTAATAGCAATAGAATTCATTTTGACACAAAATAAGGCCGATCATGTGTATATTTTCTGACATCAGTCCTCCTCTTTCTTTTGGTATTTCTGGTATTTCTACGGCCTCTGCAGTATGTTTCTCCTCCAGATTCACTTTGACAAACAACTGTAAACATCCCTGATCCCTTTGCTGTAAACAAACACACACACATGCACACACATGCGCTTACACACTGCCAATCACCAAGCACACTGTCAACCCACACATATTCCTTGTTAGTGCTGTAGCGCAGGGTTTGGGTCCGCCTCTCATTAGTTGTAATCACCTTCATTAATTAGCTGGATGAAGGGCTCTCATTACACTAAAGGCTCTCTGTGCACTGTTACTGAATAGAGGACATAATGCTGTCATCGCCAGCTGATGGAAAGACCAACCAGCTATCAGGAAACAGCTGAACTGAATATTTAATATCAGATGTGTCTCAATCTTAGCAATGATATCTTACTGTACCTTCTGCTTAAAGAGCAGTAATTCCATCAAGAATCACAGCTTTTTTGGCAGAAACATCATTGGTCTGTTATGGTGACGTCAGAAATTGTGGATGTAGGTACTTGTGGGAAAGAAGAAGTGACGGATTAGATTAAAGCAAGAGGAAATAGCAGAACGTTACCAAACCTTTTTTAACTTTCAACAAAACAATCACGCTGGAGACGAAGAATCTAGACCCCATCATGTTCTTGGAGTGTCAGAAAATTTTTGAGTAGTGGGTATTTTTGGGTTGATGTATCTGTAGTGATAGAAGTGATACTAGGTTATGAAATACCCAAGATAATGTGCTGTGTTTAGATACCCAGACTGAGGCAGACTTGTTTAAAAAATAAAAAGCAGTGGTATGATATGAACTATGTCACAGGAAACATTATGCTGAGATCTTTAACAGTTTGTGTCTGTGTGTGTTTTATGTGTAGGAATGGGCCAGTGTGGACTCAACTACAGAGACGGCCTCCAGATCACACTCACACTCCACATTCACAACCCCGATCCATCCGATCCATTAGACATGTTTGTTTCTCTCTCTCTCTCTGTTTATACTTTATTCAGTTTATCAATGTAGCATCAGTTGGAGTTACACAGCAGGACAGGAAGGGCTATTTCCACAGTTCCTATTTCATGTGCAGCAGTAAAATTGTACAATTTGACAGGATATGATGTTCGTTTGATCTTACATGTGACTGAGCCAGTGAAAATACAGATGTTTTTATTATTATTATTAAGTTTGTATCTATTTCGTGAATACCTTACCTTAAGTTTACCTTCAAAGTTTATTCTTGACCTCAGAAAAAGCGGATGACAAAACAATCTCAGCCCAAGGTCCTTTTAGTAGCTGCTCGCTCTGGGGCTTTCCATTATATTACAGGATCTTCGTCAGCAGATGCAGTTCGACCAGACGTCATGGGATTTAATAACAGCTACTGAATGGATTGTTTTGTATCATACCCGTCTAACTGTTTAGGCTTAACTAAGATCACAATTTATTTTGTAGTGCTATTTGTAGATTTGCAATACATTCCAGCACCATCAACATTATGTAAAATCAAAGTCTGTACACTTAACTATTTATATTTAACTATGTATGGAGCTTTGTTCTGCAGTTACATAGTAATGGTGATAATAAAGTTCATTTAAATAGCACTTACTGTATCAAAAGCAGAGATTTCAATGTTCTTTACAAGGAAAAAAGGCGGAAAAAAACACATACAAAGTCATACAACGTGAGAATATCTATACACAGATGTATTACATACATACAGTAAATATACTAACCTAAATACACACATAAATACTGCAACTAACAATTATTTGCATTGTTGATTAATCTGTCAATTATTTTCTCACTTAATCGATTAGTTGTTTGGTCTATAAAATGTCAGAAAATGGTGAAAAATGTCAATCAGTGTTTCACAAAGCCCAAGATGACGTCCTCAGATGATGTCTTGCTTTATCAACAACTCAAAGATATTCAAATTACTGTCATAGAGGAGTAAAGAAACCAGAAAATATTCACATTTAAGAAGCTGGAATCACAGAATTTAGACTTTTTTTTCTTACTCAAAACCGATTAATCGATTATCAAAATAGTTGGCGATTAGTTTGACAACTTATCGATTAATCGCTGCAGCTCTAAAATATACAAAAATGACTTCAAAAAGGCAATAAAAAAACATTGCATGTTCAGAAGTGATTTAAAAGGGCATACTGATACTGAACCAGGAGTTGAGGTTCCCTAAGTACAAACGCTTGGTCTGTAAACAGCAAACAGGTTCCTGCCTGAGGACATCCAACTGCGTGCAGGTTGATAAGAGCAGAGCGATTCAGAAATATAATCTCAGGCCCGGCCAGGACATAATGATGTATCTCACACGTTTAATACGTGCTGGCAGACCCGTACGACACAGTAGTGTAGTGATTGTTGAAGGAAAATATAACTAACAACACTGACTGAAATTGTCCTGCTGTAGTTTTGCTAAATACTCTGCAGAGGGCACCATTTGGATGTGATTTGAATGTCAAAAACACACCTACAGTACGGCACAACATAAAGAGTGTTATTTATAAAGCTGATCTCCTTTATAGTGACAAAACAGGTCCTGAGTTCAGTGGAACAATGTGACTCTGAGGTGCATGAATCCTGGTGTATCCACAGTAATGCAACAGCAGGCAGTTTGATGGGACAAGCATGAACCCTGAGGACATTATGACCGAGCCCTCATATCTACAGTTTATTAGTTTTTTTCGACATTTTAAGTGAATATGCTGAGACTTCAGTAGTGTGCGAAAGTAAGAAAGTAAAAGGACTAAGGAGGGAGAGACGCCTCCCACCTGTTCGTGGCTTTTATGGTGGACAATAACTCAGCAGAGAAGGGCTGTCATTGTAGGAAGCAGCAGAAAGCCACCTCTGTATATGTACTGAGTTTTATTACATTTTACTGGCCTCTATAGCAGCACAGGGCCGGTAGCAGAAACGCACATAGGAGAATGTATTTATTCGTTTCTCTTTCAAACATGCAGAAAAAAAAAACAGACGGTATGTGAGGACAGGAAAAGGTAGATTAATTAAAGGGGACATTTCATGAAAAACTCACTTTTTCAGTGCTACATTTCTGGAGTGCCTACCAACCCACAAACTGTGAAATTAGACAACCCAGTCAACTTTTTGTGGGCTGTCTAGATCAGAATACTTGGGACTTTCTCAAACCGGACCCTCCCCACTCCCACTAGTGAACTCCGTTTGTAGTCACACTCACAGCTGAATGAAACACCCTTCTTTAAGGTGTATAGGGTATAAATATAGCGGCAAGCTTTGTGACGAACTTCCCTCTCTCTGTCATAACGACATGTAACCATGGTTTTTGTTGTTATACACAGCACTAATAATAAGCTACATCAGTAAGTGTGTGGGCAGTGAGGTGACGGACTCATTACATTCACTCCACATAAAACAGGGCTTAAGCCTATGGAGAAAAATCGGAATCTGAATCTTTGTTGCCAAGTAGGTTTTTCACATACAAGGAATTTACTTTGTTGTTTTGATGCATAAACAAGAAAGATGAATATAGAATAGAAAAAAAATACATTGAAAATATTTAAGGCCTACTTTTAAAAAAATATGTACAATGTACAATGTGTCTGTTTAAAATGAAAGAGCTTGGCAAGAATGTGCAAGATATATTTTAGGGGATGTGCAATGGTCACAGTATTAAGAATAAAAGGAATATGCAATATACAGAGAAACTGAAAATAAAACTTACTCTCATGTATCTTTGGTGGCATTTCTTTTTTTGGTTTGTTTAACTCTGATTATATTTATGATGTTTATGAGCTGCTTGGTTTTTGCAGCAGTGCCTGTAAATATACAACACTTCACAATCAAATGAACACGTCTACTGTTGTCTAGACTAGGATAGATTTGATCCTTAATACAACGTAATCTTAAGTTATTAATGTCTGAATGACAATATTAAATGTCTATCTTAGTTTTAGCAGTTAACGTTTGTACAGACAGTTGTACGGAACTTACATTTGTACGAAGCGTTGTCCGTGACGAACACAAAACTCACGAATGTGGCCAGTAAGTCTACATCGTTGCAGGCTCGCTGTTGGAGGGTTATATAACCCACTTCCACTCCCCGCTAACTGGTTTGGGATGGCACTTAAAGCTTCAGTAAGCAACAACTTTTTGGCATCATTGGGCAAAAATTCCATAATAACCTTTCAGTATATTGTAAAAAAAAGTGTTCTGAGAGAAAACTAGACTTCGGCACCTCCTCATGGCTCTGTTTTCAGGCTTTAAAAAATCTAGCCTGTGACAGGAGACTTTGATTTATCACATGTCATTTCAGAGAGAGAGAGCGTTCCTATTGGCTGTGCTCCAGCCGGTGGGCGGTGCTTGGTATTTCCTCATCTGGTCTCAACATGGCTGCCGGGTCACAAACTTTCTCATTTTACAGCTAAACAGTACACTACGAGATGTTTTTGAAAACATTTGAGGTGAGAAATAAGCATTACAGTAACAGAATATTGATTCATGTTTGATCAGCGCTGCCTAGTTTGACCGTTTAATCGGCTCTCATAGACAGAAGCTGGACGGCAGACTCCAGATCAGCTCTGACTGGTTGTTTCCTCCGGTCTGTGAAATCTTGCAGATGCCATTAGGGGCACCGGAGGACACAGAGGCTCATGATCTTTTCAGATTACCTGTCTCATGCACTACTGTCAGGATATAGTGACCCTTTTTTAAACAGATTTGCTCCATTTCTACCCACTGCAGCTTTAACATGGCGGACCCTCTATACAAATGCGCAAACGGAGTGGAAGTAGGTAGGGAGAGGGTGTAGGGGATGGTTTGAGAAAGGCCCCTTGAGAATTACCTTTGCAAAGGTTCACCATGTTTTTCTCGCAAGCCAATCAGAGCAGACGGGGCTTTTTAACGAGACAGGCGCTAAAATGGAGGGTGAATACAGGAATATTCAGACAGACAGTTTGAGAAAAAATAATGTGTTTTTTTTAACAATAAAGCATGTAAATATGTTCAACCCAAAATACAAGTATGAACCTGAAAATGGGCATAATATGTCTCCCTTAAAGGATCGCAAAGTCTGCTTGATTTGTCATGTCTGAGTCACAGTTTACTCTTCCTGTGCGGTCACACACAAGCACATGCACACACAGTGAAGATATTCAGCTCCAGATAATGGTGATTTGTTTGAATAAGAGGCAGAATAACGATAAGAGGCTTGAGCGATGCGATGAATTTAAGTGGCACCTTAATTTGCATCCACAGCACACCGGCTCGTTGCAGCCTCACCCTGTGCATATGGGACACACTGAACTATGACTCAGGTCGATACTAAATTACATCTGCAATCTCGAATCTCATGATAATTGGCCTTTTATTGCCACCCCATGCTGTGTCTCCATGTATTAGCTAAAGGGGTGGCTGAACAGAAAGGTGTGTGCTGAAATCTGAAGACTGTGGGAGTTTTGGCAGTCGGTTTGGGTTCATAATTTAATTCAATCTGTTGCAATGCACTTCATTAATTTAGCAAGTCATGACTAAAGGGAGGATTTAGGTTGGGTAGCAAACTGTCTCATTAGATTATCTTCAGTAGATTAAAGAGAAAAGTGCTGTTGCTTTGTTCATTTTTCTGACCACTTCAGACGCATTAGCTCAAGTTCACCCCTCTCTGTCAGGGGCTTTACAGGAACTCTCGGTAATATTAAGCAGACAGCCTTGTAAAATAATTCAGATTTCAAAAGCAAAAGCAAATCTAAGCTATTAAGTGTAATATTTTTTGTAAAGCATGAAATTTGAGCACAACTACTTTTAGCTTCTTGCACTCTGCACTAACTGGCTGCCGAGCATACTGTATGGCAATTTTTAAATTTTTCTCTTTTACTGCGCATGTGTTGTACCCCAATGATATGACGGTATGATGATGTGTGACTTCTCCTCTTTCCACCTTCATTGCCGTGAGATAGCCAGTGGGGCACGGTCACATGCACTAACGAGCGGCCGTCCTGTATATGAACTGTAAACAAAGCGAGTAGAAGCTTGGATTACAACACACACATAGCGACTTCATTCTCTGCTCAGGTAGACATTACTCCTCTATATCTTTACATAGAAGATAGTTATTTGCTGCTATATTAATGCTCTGAATGTCGCATAGAGCACCTTTAATTTCTGGTTTTGTTTAAAGATAAGATACTGACACCGAAGAAAATAAACGTCTTCAATCAAATTGATTTGGAACAGATACTCTCCTGAACCAAACCTTTCTCACTTGTTTTAAGAATATATTTAAGACCAGATAATTAACAACAACAACACCAAAACATTAGACACACTCTTATGTTAATATGGAGATGTGTGTTTGCAGTGAACAAGTATTAAATAGGTCCCCTCCTCCTCTCCATATACAATAAAACAGACTCCATAAAATGTGCTGTTATGTTTATTCTCTGTGACTCAGCTGCCATTTTATTCCCCCTTCTTTCAAACATCAAAGCAACATAACACACACCCACATGAAGCATTATGATATGTAAAAGGCCCATATACAGTATGTGAGGAAATCAAAAGAATAATCTCTGAATCTCTTTTATTGTCTGTTGACAGTGTACACACACACACACACACACACACACACACACACACACACACGACACACTGGAGGCCTGCGTGTATAGCATCAAACACATACAATAGTGACTGAATGACTTTTGATTGCATGTGAAATTGGCTGATTAGCACATACATAAGGGTATGTTTTCCATGACTATAACTACTTAAGTAAAAATAGCAATACCACACAATAAAATCCCTAATCAAAAGTAAAAGTCATTGATGTTGCAGCAGAGCCAATTTACACTTGGGTAGTCTTATAAGGCATTAACATATTTTGCACCAAATATGTGAATCTATAATCTATAAGGTATCTAAGAAATATAGCTGTCAAATGTAGTGAAACAGTGCAGTAAAAGGTAAAAAGTGAAATAGTTGTCACAGTTTAGAAAGCAGGCAGCAGGGGAAGGACCAAAATGTAGATAAGGTGAGATGAGGAGGCAGCAGGAACAATGCAATGATTTAATGGATATGGCTTACAGGTTTTGAGTCACAGGCCAACCCGATCTTATGGGAAGGCGTATGAATAACATGATATTCCATATGTCATGAGGATGCATTTTAGGGTTTTTTTTGCGTGTCATTTGTTATTTGCGTCTCAATATCTAAAAAAATTACTTCCTAAGAATCTAGAAACGGTCATCCATGCTTTCATTACATCTCGTTGAGACTGCCGTAACTCACTGTTCTCCTGTCTCACCCAACACAACCTCTCCAAACTTCAACTAGTTCAAAATGCTGCAGCAAGACTGCTCACAAAATCCAACAGAAGACTCCACATACGTAACACCAGTTTTAGCACCACTACATTGGTCACCTGTACGTTTTAGAATTGATTTGTTTAAGCCCAACGTTATGGTTGGGCTTAAAAAACGTACTAAGTAAAACATGTACAGAAACAAGGTAACACCAGTACAGAAAACACATCACAAACGTCACTAAAGTAACTTCACTGGTCTCCTGTGTTTCTCACTTTTTATTCTATGACACTAGCTATGAGCGTCGTATTTACGCTGATGCGTTTACACTCGCATACAAATGACATGCCAAGCAAGAACGGCATTCTTATTGCACTCTAAATGCCTCGCTAATTACGTGTCTTTCATACGCCTCTTTTTGTGACTGGGCTACACAGACAAACAGGTCACAGGAAACAAAAGTCCAAACAAAAATGAAGACAAACCAACCAAGAACAAAGGAACTGGGCTGGTATATGTAGTGACTGGCTGATGATGGGGAAGTGGGAACAGGTGAGCAGGAGGTCTGGTGACTGCAGGGCTCAGGAGGGACAGGTGAAACTAATCAGGACGGGGCTGACAATCAAAACTGGCGGGAAAACACACAAAGGCAGGAAGTGAAGTGATCTGAAATGAGAGAGAGTAACAAAATAAAACAGGAAACACTAAACAGGAATGAGCGACTTGAAACAACCAAAACATAATCTCAGGGCAGATTAAGACAATATTTTTACCTTGTACTGCACTGAAACATCTTATCCAAGAATTTTCCTTGAAATATGTAATTTGGCACAAATCATATGGTAAATAGAAAAAGTGTTAATTGATTACACTTCCATTTAATTATTTAAATTAATTCTTAGTGTAACCTTGAGAGTGTTTTAATCAGGTCAGCTGAATATGCTGAACGTACAATATATACGAAAGGTTAAGTTTTCAATGATAAATGATGAATAAATATTTATGTGGGTTTAATTTGAGCTTTTATTTCAAGGAATACAATAAAGTGTCACAAATATTTCTCTGGGAAATGTACTGAAGTAAAAGAAGAAGAAAATGGCGGCACTCAAGCATGTACAAGTACCTTAAAATTAGACTTAATATCAGTACTTGAGTGAATACACTTAATGACATTCCACCACTGCTTTATTTCTACACACACGCACACTCATTTGAGTCCACACAGGCACTCACATATCATACACATATTACAATAAATCTAAAAATGACACACACAACCCCCTTCACTTCCTCTCATACTTTTGTCCTCTTCACAAAGAGGCATTACAAGAGCAGCGGCTAATCCTCTAAACGCCGGCCGTCTCACACAATGCCGCTTCGATTGACTTTGTGCCGCCGGACTTTGGGAGATGGTGATAATGAAATATAATGGAAATGAGTCTGGAGCTGAGCGGGTGATAGACAGGTTTATTTTTGGGTCACCACATTTGAAAAGCAGCCGGATTAGATATCAGAGAGAGAGAGAGAGATAACTTGGAAAATACAGTTTGACCTGCCTGGATGGGTTGCCATGTTTGATTGTCTGAGCATAAAAAATGTAATCTTTGATCTTTAGGTAACAAAACATAAACGACACTGTGTGATACAGCTCTTCTCCTCAGCGCCAAGCTTTTGGTCTTGCAGGGAGTGTAGTTCCTCTGCTATATTTAATTTCCAAATATGTTGACAGACTGTAGCTACATCACCTGCTGTGATATCAAGACTTTTGGTAATATGCCATCAGACCTGGCAATGTGGCAATATGAGGGAAGACGCCTAGTGAGGACCGAAGCTTATTAATAATTTTGAGCACTTAAGTTGCAGCAGCTCCGCCATAATAATAATGTACCGGCGATGTCACTGGGCTGCGTCCAGTCAGAATGAGCTGATGAATTATTCACAGGAGATTGGGAGGTCACTAAAGCGTGGCCTGCTGATCTCACCCACACACACACACACACACACACACACACACACACACACACACACACACAAAAACACGCACACAAAGGTCCACCGTGGCATTTATGCTGCTTAATTCTAGCAAAGCCTCCATCTTCTTCCAAAGCTGTATCCATGGCGACGCCTTTTCTCTTTGACCGCCGACAGCGTGAGGGACCCAAATAAAGACAGAACATAAAGCAGATAATTGTTCAGAGGATCGGTGGCGTTTATGTTGTGGGCCAAAACATAGTGTGGGTGCTAACGGGTCAAGCCCTGGAAGAGAAACTGTACTGACGCGGCTCCATTATGGACTTCAGCCCACCGTAATTAGTGTAATTTTAGACTGCTATGGTGCACGAGTTAGTAGAATAACACTGCATGTATTACCGTTATATTACGCCTCATACAGATACAAAAAGAAAATAAAGGAGACACTCGTAATTATCAAGTTTCATTCCAAAATACTTACTGCATCATTTAAAAAAAATGTATGAGTCTAAACAACAGCTATTATTTAAGCATTAGTTGTGTATAGCATCATTCAGCTCTGAAATCATTTTTTTTAAGAAGGTGCTTTACTGCACTATAATCCAGCTTTCAGTAGTGATGCGTGAAATAAAACAGTAGTAGCCAATCATGGAATACCGGTGCAATAATTCAGATCACTGGCCTATATACACAGAGTTACCACTTTATTAGGAACACCTCAATAAAGTGATCAAACACAATAAAAGCAGGTCATTTTTTTAGTGAGTGTTGGTGTTGGACTGGACTCCATTATGCTGAGATGTGTTTCTATGGAAATGGAGTTTCATTATAATGCAGTCAAATACAACCCCACCACTAACTATAAAGTTGAATCAACAACTCTCTGACACAGTGTCAATAAAGACGGATGGTGCCTTCAAACAAAACTCGTGAGCTCGTGCTTACAACATGGGAAGTCGTGTACACGATACACTTGGCGTTCAAGTGGTTAAGTCGTGAGAACACTGCTGCTAAGCAACGGCAATATTAACGTTACTGTCGGTGTCTAGAAGCCTCAGAGGCTAACAGTTTAGCAAACTAGCAAGTGGGTAACATAAAGCAGGAAATACAAAAGCATAATGACAGAGGAGAAAGATGAGGCCGTTGGGAATATCAACATTTTCCTCAGACCTATTATAAAATTATGAAGAAAAACAATATACGACTAAAATTACAATATATTAACTTATTATGTGCTGAAAACTTAACTTCCATGGCCTCCGCCATTTCTGACAACGTCAACAAACACGTCAAAACTCGTGAACACGGAGCTTTTAGAAACTTTCCACTTACGAGGTCGTGAATACCACAAGAGGGGGGGCGTTCATTTGGGCTCAACTCGTGAACATGGTAAACACGACCCCATTTGAAGGCACCATGAGCTACACAAAGGTAGAATTTTTTGTTTGCATGGGACTGCATTATATCATACAGGTGTAATAAACTAGTAACTCAGTGTAAGACGTCATTAAAGGCATAAAATTGGTGATGACACATTGTTTCCCTAGCTTTATACAGTACCACTCAAGCTATTTTCATCAACAAAATAAGGACTCATTATTATTAAAAAAAAATCCAATGGTAAAGAACTTCATTAAAGTTTGAAAATCTCATTCTTACTAAATTTACATTTTTCTTTTCTACAGTGCAATGTTATTATCTTTTTTTCCTTTTTACATTCATTAGAGTTTTCCAGCACAAGAAACACGCCAAGTGCTTATCCACTAATAGGTGTCCCTCCTCCTCCTTTTTCTCTCCTCCTCCTCAATGAAGGACTCTTCAGGGTTTTTAGTCCACCACCAATCCTTTTCCTTGCTCCCAATCCTCCCGACGCACTTTGTAGCCTCAATCCCTGACCTCTTTCTCGCTTCAAAATTCTCTCTTTCCTCCTGCTCCCTCCGCTAGTCTGCTCACACTTCCCTTACATTGCTTTCCTTTTTATCTCACAGTCTTTCAGCCCTCCAGGTGTCGGCTAACCGTCCTCCCTCCTTTAGTTTCTCTCCGTCAACGCCTCCTCAGTCGTCTTCTGTGTTGTGTCCGTTGACTTGGCCTGACTCCCAGCGTTGCACCAGAGGGGTCTTGTGTCTAGGGGTCCGGGGACTCTGGAGGACCTGCGGTGAAAAGACGGGAACGGCAGTAGTAAGTGGTGATCGCAAGGTAAAAGAGGAGGTAGACAAGTTGCATGTGAAAGAGAATGAAAGAGTAGAAACGTCAGATGTGTGGGAGCAGGAGATGAGGGTAAAAAAAAAAAAGGAGCAAAAAGATAAAAAAGAGACGGATGAATTGATTTCCTCAAGAGGACATCTCTTTGGATGAGCATCATTAGCTCTGTAAGTCAGAGGGAGGTTAAAGCTACTGTGATCCAAGGCCATGTTCAGGATGACTCAGTCAACAACTGAGGCCAATTTCTCCTGCAGTCCTCCGTTTGTTCCTGAACTCTAATCAGGAACCAGGTCGGTGCAGAAAGCAGATAACCAACCGGCAGGGAGGGAGAGAGAGGGAGAGGGAGAGGGAGAGGCAGTGAGAGAAAAGAGAGCAAAACGTTGCTAATGCCAACGTCAAATGGAAAGGGTGCAGCTAAAACCCAGCATATCAATGCCAAACTGAATTAAAGAGCTAAAGCCATGGAGCAGCACTCAACTCTAATCAGAGATACCACAGTTTCAAAGAGATGCGAGACCCACAAGGCAGGTAACGGAAATCAGTGGGATTGTCAATTGACTTCCCTCTTTCTCCACTATTGACTACACACACACACGCACACACACACACATACACACACACACACACACACACACACACACACACACACACACACACACACACACACACTCACGCCCTCCCTCACTCACACACACACACACACACACACACACACACACACACTCTCTCCCTTTCTGTCTCAGAGCTGTTTGCCTTCTTCCCTTATCTATAAAGATAAGCTCCTTACTGTGTGTTCAATATGTTATCAGATGTTTGTGGCCCACATTTGGTGCAGAAGAGATGCTGACATCCTCCCAAGAGCCTTTCTTCATTGAATCCAGTGCAGTATTAAAAACATGCGTTCATATTCATGCTGCTGGGAGACTAACCAAACCCACAGAGCGACATTGCAATTCATATATATATGAACTCTCGGTTAAAGAAGCTTTATGATTGTGGAACCTGATATCCTTTTGACTGCATTTGAGTGCGACTCAGGAAGGTGATTTGCCTACATTTTCATGTCCTATACCAAGTGTACCAGGTAGGTAGGGTTGCTGTGTTAATCTAATAGAACAAAAACTACCTAATGAATGTTAATATGAGGCCTGGTGTTATTCCACTTGGTTAGAATTTCAGAAAGTCATAGCAAGCAGTAGTGTAAAGGGCATTGTAATGTTTAAACTTAATTCCAACAGGACGACTGGCAACGCTGACTCACCTCTGGCCGGCTGGTCTTCTCCTCTTCAGCCGGGGCCGGGGGCCACACGCCCAACTTGCCAACTGACTGGCGTTCTGCAAGAGAGAGAGAGAGAGAAAGAGAATACAAAGTGGGTGCAGGCAGGATGAGCAAGAGCAGGGTACTAGCAATGAGGCAAAGGTGTTCCTGTGATTTTGTTTGTGCTCCGCACTGTGTGCAATAGAGCCTCCCTGAATCAAATTAAGAGTGAACATGTTGAAGCAGCGCAGTGAAATGAGAGGAGAGGAACGCAGGGGGAATTAAGGGAACGAAATGTGTTTGATTGAACTCGGTGAAAGAGAAACAAAAAGAAGGCACCGGAAATGAAGCAGCAATATAAAAAAGGTTGCATAACTCAGTGTCTATAAAACAGTACATGATTTTTTGTTTCCCAAGCACTGAGTCATGGTCATTCAGGTCCGGTAGTAGCACACCCTGATCGGTTTGTCACACAGTTGCTGAACCTACAATGACTGGTGACACTTTCATTCATATACAGTCACAAAAAAACACATTGGCGATCCTTCCTGCCAACAAAACAAACATACTGTACTGCAATCTGTTGTCTGATGTACTCCCTAAGCCTAATCGACACCACCCATCATGTTCCAAATGTGTTAATTTGCTTAACTTTAAACTGGAGGTTATTTAATATAATTACACGGCTTTGATGAATACTCGATTCTGATTGGTCAATAACGGTGTTCTACGGTCTGTTATTTCTTTATAACAGTTTATTACTTTTGATGAATTTAAAACATTAATGGAAGACCTAGAAGCAGAGTCAATCGAGAGCCGTCTGTGTTTCTGAATATTTTCCCTTTAACGTTGGCTTCAAACACTTGATTTTAATGTGTTTTGTATGATATTATGCTATGTATTTATTTTGCACTTGTTTCATGTTGTGGCGTCTGAAACTTTAATGTATGTTTAAATGCTGCTGTCTTGGCCAGGTCTCTCTTGCAAAAGAGATTCTTAATCTCAATGAGTACTACCTGGTTAAATAAAGGATATAAATATATATATATATGTATATATAGACATACATATCTATGGATATTGATTAGTTGAGCACCCCCTGGCAACTGCATTAGTATCCCCTGGTTGGGTATCACTGCTATACAGCACAGTGCACACAATGGCAGCAAAGTTGAAATCACACAGAGATGCATGTTAATAACTTGTCCCTTCAGCAGGCTGTATTGGCAGCACTGTATTTCACATTTGCTCTCGTTGTCAGAAGGAAATAATAAGATATACTACTATATCACCATAAGAACTAAAAACAAGTTGTTTGCACTTTTTGAATGCTTCATCCCAAAATTGGACTCTTCCAACGCGTTCCTTTCTTGCTGACACAACAACGGGTTTTCTTCACCTCAGCTTTTGCAATTAATATGACAGACTAGATGCTTTATTTATTGTGCGGAGTTCCAGAATTTTATTTTCTTGTCGGCCAGCTTATGGTCCCCCCGATGCAAAATTATTGCTCGTAACAGCTAACACTGAATTCAAAAGATGTTCTGAGGTTTTCCACTGACCATGAGAAAAATGAAATAATGTGCTCCTGGGGCTGTTTCAGGGGGTTTTCATCATCTCACCACAGATATAAAAATACTACACACATACCCAAACACAAGCATCCATACACACAAAAATAATGTCACACACACACACACACACACACACACACACACACACACACACACACACACTTCTAGCTCTTACTCAGCGCTACACTAACCTGCTGTGGGTCTAGTTCCCCCTCTGGATGATGAGCCAGGTAAGTCAGGAACAGCCAGTCCGTTCAGTGACGAAGAAGAAGACGAAGAAGAAGAAGAAGAAGAAGAAGAAGATGACAACATGGGACTCTTTCCTTCTGTGCTGCCTGGCCTCCCTCCTCCTTTTGCGCCCTCTGTGCCCCCATACAGACTGACCCTCTGCTTGTGAAGCTCCTTTTCCCTCTCTTGAGCCTCCCGGATGTCCTGCTCCACTTTAACTAAATTCGTTGAGGATCGCAGCTTGAAAAATGGGTTCTCCTTGGGTGCCTCCTCCTCCTCCTCCTCCCCCTCCTCTTCTTGCTCTCTCACTTTAATCCCACCATGTCCTGCTGTCCTGGATGATGACATGTTAGGACCTCCAGAGTCGACTTCTGGTTTGGCTTGGTAGAGCTTCTGTGCTGGGACGCTCAGATTGTTCTCTAGGATGATGATCTGACAGGCTGTCCCCTCAGAAAAGCCTGGTCCTCGGGGGGTCAAAGAACCTCCTTCTTTGGCTAAGTTTGGGCTCTGTGTGGGAATCCTCTCCACGTATGAGCCTCCTATGGTGGATGCCTGCGATGACATGTCCTCCAGGGTTGAAGTGTCACTGGCAGAGGACCAGGACGTGGTCTTACTCCTGGCTGTCAAAGTTGAGTGATTGGGTTTCTGAAAGGCCTCAAAAAGCTGTTTCCTCTCTTTGACTTGGCGCACCGTGCCTTTGTCGTAGAAACCTGGAACTTTCCCAAGCTTGACCAGATCCTGTTCCCTCTGGGCCTCCTCGTGGATCTCGTGCTGCATCTTTTTGCCTGCGAACTGCCTGTCTTTGCCTTGACACCTCTCAGGCTTACCGGTCATTGACTGGCAGAGAACAGTTTTCCTTAAAGGGATCTCTACGTACTCTGGCGAAGCGGGGGGATTCGGAAGCCCTCTGGACCTTCTCAGGCTGTGTTCACGCTCTACGGCCCGTCGGATCTCCCTCTCAATGGGAGTCTCTTTGGGTACTGGAGAGCCCGTAGAGATGGTGGCGTTGCCCTCCAGGGTGCTGCACGGGGAGAAGTCCGCTGAAACTCCACTGTCGCTCTGGCTATCGTCGAACGAGTCACTCTCCATCCTGGTGTGTTTAGAGGACACAGAGCTGTGTTTTCCTGTCTTAACCTCTTGTGTTTGGACTGAAAATTGTATCAGTCCTCTGACGTGTTGCTGCCCAACCGCCTTGTTCTTCTCAAGCACTTTCTGCCCTCCCTCTCCACCTGTTTGCTTGCTTGTTCCCTCTGTCTTTTCCCCCACCCTGCTGCGCCTCTCTCTCACAGCTACAACACAACCAGAGCCTTGAGAAGAGGCCCCGCCCTGATTGGACGGCTCCATGGCAACGGTTGACAAAGGTGAAGAGCTCTGGCCGAGCACCTGTTGTGCTGCTTCCTGGTTTGCTCCCCTGGGGGCAGGGTCACTTTGGCTCTGGGACAACAGCTCCTCCTGCTGTTTGGCTGAGGGAACTGCAGGCGGGGTTGAGGTTGGTTCAGTTGAAGTATTGGCAGAATATGAGGGTTGGAAAGGCTCGCCTCTGACATCTAGTGTAGTCCATTGCTGCTGACACGACATAATATCAATGCTCACTTCCTCTTCTTCCTCGCTTTCATCAGCAAACGGAGGAGAGCACTCAGTATATAAATCATCTGGGTTGTTTCTCTCAGAGGGAGAATGATGAGAAGCAGCTGACACATTATTTTCAGGTTCACTGTAGTCATCTGGTAAGAGGTTCAGCTGTAAGCCATTCTCCTCTGTTGTCATATTATCTCCCGTCATCTCCTCCTCCTCTCCTCTATTTACTGCCGCAGTGAGAAGATGTGGCCGTTCTGGACTATTCTGGCTATGAAAAGACATAAGGTCATCTGTTGGGTCTGACATGATCTCAGCATCACTGATCCAGTCGGCCACCTCCCCCTCTAGGCTGGAAAAGCTCTCTTTCTCAAAGCATTCCTCTGTTGATGAAGCACCGAGGGCAGGAGGAGGAGGAGGAAAAGGAGGTGGGAAAGCCTCCTCACATGGATCAACAGATTCCTCTTGAGCCTGTAATGCTTCTGATAGCTGAGCTACTTGTTCTAATTCTGTCACGATCTCTTGCGTCTCCCTGGGGGTCCACAGACTAATTCTTGTCGGCTCCTGATTTTCTGTTTTGGTTGCATCGGGTGTTTCGGTTCTCGAGAGCATTTGGCGTGTTTCGTCAGGAGCTCCAGGCTTCGGGACGTCTATGTCCTCTTCAGGTTCTGCCCTGGGAGCCTTTTTGTCTCGCTGAGGGGAGTTGTGGCTCACGGTTGCACCCACTTCACCTTGTGCCCAGAACTCATTGACCCCCTCATCCAACGAGTTGACAGGACCCTGCTCCTGCCAGGCCACGGGCTGTGTTGCCATGGTGACAAGTCTGCTGATGCAAAACCGTTTTGGAGCGGTCAGGATGTTCCAGCCAGTCAGTCTGAATGAAAGCAGGGTAACACAGAGGAGGGAAAGAGGGAACAACGGAGTGATTAACGGAGTTCAACAACAAACACGGGCACCGATCTCCAACGCATCTTTCAACGCATAAATGGGTAACACCTCATTTTACATGTCCGCGAATTTCATGGTAATTAGGTGATAATTAGCAAGTAAACTATTTGAAATTTCATTGGAGTTACCGCCAAATTACCACAATATTTACTTCAAAATGTATCGAAAATTACTTTATTATAAACATTATTTAATAATTATATGCTAAAATAGTACATAATGGTTAAAATAGGGCCCTTAGGCTTGAGAAGCGGCTGTGCGCTGCTCTTCATCGGAGGTGGAAAACCAAAACTAATAGAAAACACTTCTGATCAGGCACAAATCTCACCAAATGTAACCTGGTAGTTAATGTAATGATTCAGGGAGATTTTTAAGAATAAGTTATTTGCTAGTTATTAGCTATTTACCAGCAGACATGAAAATAAAGCATATTTATTAACTTTGTATTCTTTTTCTTGAAATGTATTAAATAAATTACCAGCTATTCGGAAATAGCGGAATATAATGATTAAATAATGTTTATAATAAAGTAATTTTCTCTAAATTTTGAGATAAATATTGGAGTAATTTTCCAGTAATTCCAAAGAAATTTCAAAGGTTATTTGCTAATTATCACCTAATTACCATGAAATTTGCAAACCTGTAAAATGAAGTGTTACCCATAAATGTAGTATTACCATGTGAATGAATCATCATACTGTCTTTACTGTGACATTTACTGACATTTTAAAAGAAATGCCGAAAATACAAAATAAACAGGGAATAATACAAACAATTGCTTTTGTCTTGCCTTGTCCTTGTGGTACCACAATACCTTACTATGACACTTCATGTTCTATTTTCTTTTAACTTGTCAACCATTTGTGCAAAGAGTTGTGTAACATAGCTGGTGCAGGATTAGAGCAATCCAGTTGATGTGTAGTGCGTTTGTGTGCTCTCTAGAGTCCTCTTGTTATTGTATGGCAGGCAGACTGTTAATAACTTAGTGCTTGGCTTTGGCTGTAAGGTGGTAGCTACTGTACTCCACTGTGCAACGTATAAAGTTTTCTGCTGAACTCACCTATCTTTAATCTGCTTACTGGCTGGGTAATGGCTCAGTACACACACACACAATCTGAAATAACAATAGGATTGTCCGCAGGGTATACTGACTAAAGGAGAGTCCAGCTCCTCTCTTCTTCTTTAATACACACACTGTCTCTCTCTTTGATATTTGAATCTTGCCCTGTATCACTATTATTGCTCTCCTCACACCTCTCTGATACACACAAAACTCCTCTGACGTCTTCTTTTCAGCCTGCATCCTGACAAACTCTTATTCCCATCCATGTTTATTCTTGCCAAGCAACTCTAGCTGGACTCAAACTGAGACTGATCATTAAGGGGGATGTAGCTCATCATCACAGCACTGGGGATGACTAGTCTCTGATGATCAGCTGGGACGGATGGACAGATACAATAGTTAGATAGTTATAGTGCAGCTCCCCCTTCATGTAGAGATAATAAGGACTGACAGCATGACACGGCAGGACTAATGGGGAACACTGTAGTAACAATGACGTTAGAGCCTGTAGGCACCACGGCAGAACAAAGTGGCCTAATGGGGGTGAATCAGGATGAAAGCAGTGAGGGAGCAGTGAGTCATGAAGAGTTATGACAGACACTGTTTACAACCAACAATGGTTGGTTTGGGGAAGCAGTCGCCAGCTGCATACCATCACTGTATTTGGGCTGTCAATGGAAAAATTGTGTTGTCATCACATATTGTCCCATGTCTACGTGATGAACAAACAGCTTATAAGAGTGGACTGTGGATGTGCCATTGACTTCCTGCAACGTATCCTCATACAACGGTTCGTATGATATCTTACAAAAAGTCATTCCTCATTTTGTGCGTGTTTTCCTCTAATGTCCAGCAACACGTGACACACATGTCAATTTCCGCTCCAGTCTTTTCAAAATAAACTTCCGTCTTCACAGGAAACACCTTGGTTAGGTTTAGGCAACGAAACTACTTGGTTAGGTTTAGGAAAAGCTTGACTTTGGTTTGGTTTAAGCAACAAAACTACTTAGGAAAAGCTCGACTTTGAGCAACAAAACTACTTAGGAAAAGCTCAACTTTGGGCAACAAAAACAACTTAGGAAAAGATTGACTTTGGTTAGGTTTAAGCAGCAAAACTACATAGTTAGGTTTTGAAAAAGATCGTGGTTTGGGTTAAAATAACACCGGATGTGGCGTAACTTAAGTACGGAAGTTACGTGACAAATAAATCAATGTTGACTTCTAGTTTCACACGGGGTACGAACACCGGTCTCCTGTGCAAAAGTCCAGTGTTTTTTGACCGACCCATACATCTCAACCTCCGCCACATGCGGTTTATGTTGCTCTTTACACTTCCTGGTCACATGCAAATTGATTTCGTGGGATATACATAAATTACAGTGAATTATTTTTCATAGGTATAGCTATGAACGGTGTGTGAGAACAGCCTGCTTCATTCAGAACCGATTATGACTGCTGTCAGACTGGTCGTTTTCTCATGTGGGATAGTTGGCATTCCCATAAAGTTATCACATATCAGTCATTGCCTCTACAAAAAAAATAACTGGAAAGTCTACATACATTCAGGTATTACTTGGGTAAACTACCACCAGCCCTGTTGTACAATATCCCACATGTTGACAGACTCACTCTCGTGCAATTCATAAATTTGTAGTCTAATATGTCACTCATTGACTGAGAGTTCTCAACCTGAAGTTTCATTGTGAAATGGAGCGTGAATGCAGCGTCACAGTGAGAGGGCGATTGTTGTGATCGTCTTAACTCTGAAATCTATCGCAAATCTCTGCTTAAACAGTTTTATTCACCTGCACCTGCTTATTCTGTTGAAAATCCTGCTGAAAACAAACAAGCTTAAATCAATTAATACAATGATCCTGCAAAGCTACAGCTAGTGAAACAATCCCCTCATTCATATTGTGGTATGGTAATGTAATCTGACTACTAAACTCTGGCATGCCCTAATGAGATATTTCCCTTATGTACATTTACTTCAACAAACTAATGGCATTATATATCTAATATGACATGCTGTGGGGTTTTATTTTCGAAGCTGCTCGGAGAAAACTGGCAGAATTCAACCAAAGGTTCTCCAAGTCTCTCGTTGGGTAAGTGAGGTTGCAAGAGATTGCAGATTAAAACTCCTACAGTATTACATAACAGACTTATGTTTTGCTCATTATCTACAAAGGGGCTCACTTCATCAAAAGAACAGCAAAATCATGATCATCATTAAAAATACATCTGCGACGGGCCTTACAAATAAACTTGCCCTCCTTTTTGGGGTCAGTAGTTTCCTAAGGTAGTTTAAGATCTGAGGGCATTTGACATAAATGCAAATGAACTTAAATAAATGCAGCCAACTTCGTCCTTAATTACAATTAGTTCTGCTGCTGTCTAATGGTAGCTGACATATTTCTTTGCCCATTTTACAGTCACTGATATGCTTTAGTCATTGTGGCATAAAGTAACACCAGGAAAAGCTTTGTCTCTACAGGCTTGGCTATTGTTTTCTATTGTAGTAATTATTCACCTGATTGTATTATAATGGACGTATGAGTACAAGAATTTCAAGTTCAACAAAACAACAAAGTAAATTACAGAGAACTAGAATATACAGTTGCACATACCTGTTAAGAAAATGCTTTGACGACGCCCTCCGAATGACAGACACTAATTTCTGAGAATGCTCACTTGTCTCGTTTCAGGTCACTTTTGTTTAATCAACACAAAAGGAATAACAGCTCCACAGCCTTGCTGCCTGCATCTCCTCCCTCGTGCACACTAACACCCCCCAGTACACCGATTGTGCACGCCCACATTTGCATACCATGCTCACACTAGCAAACGTTCACTAACACAGAATGGGCACGTATGCATGCACTAACACGTGCTCGAGGCTTACCCTATTGTTGTGGATTTGAAAATGTATAGTACTAATCCAATTAGTGAGCAACACATATTAATTATTACACCATGCAAGTGAATGAGGAATGTACCAGAGGGATAAGGGGGTGATTATATCACTACATGCTTTAATTTTGTCCTCTTATATCTGGAGAAAAAAATAAAAGGTGTGATTTTATTAAACATTACATTCTTTAAAGGCCTTATTGATAAAATATTTATGTAGCCAAAACTTTTTTTTAAATAATACATCCAAGGAGCTTTTAGAAAGGTGCCAAATAAAAGTATGGCTTTTCCTGAAAAAAATGATTATAATTGTGAAATAGTAATTTTTAAAAAATTTGGCAGGTCCAAAATGAATGTTTTGTTTATCCCTGTGGAAGATATCTGACGTTTGATTCCCACTTCTAACAAGGCTTGTGAGCCAATAGTAAAACAACGTTGGTATCACGTGGTATCTCTGGGTCGTCAGTTAGTGAAAAAACAGATAAATGGCTGAGATTGATGGTCAGTGCCTGGCAACGACTTGTTGTGAAGTAAATGCAATGGGACGGGGGAGGGAGAATGTGACATCTAGTGGCTGAATGTTGTCAATTGTACCTTTAAGGTTTTCTTTAAGTTACATTTTGGTATAAATAACAGAAATCTATGAGTTCAGTGAACTGTTTCAAGGTGTAATTCACAGCACTTTTTAAAGTAGTCAAATCAAATCAAATACATTTTATTCATACAGCCTAAAATAAACAATTCACAAATTCCCCTCAAAGGGCATAAAACACCCCATTTCCTTCGGCCCTTGAATGCAAAAGTTGAATCTGAAATTCCTGAGAAGGTTGTCAAAAAATAACAATTTCATTTCCCTTGAGAGTTAATGGAATTACAAGCATGCAGGTGTCCACATATTGGAAGAAAAAAAAAGAAGACAAAAATAAAAATCACTGATTGTTCAAACTGTCTGCTGCATTACATCGGGGATATGTCTGCTAAATGACAACACAGGAACGAAACAGAAATAGACGTTCAAACAAAATAAATCCCATCATGTTGTGGTGTATTGGCAGCGTTCAAGGGTTGATTTAGGGCGACATGATGAGAAATATGCGTTGCGTTCATTACCCTATTGAGTCATGATATTTTGATGAATATAAGGAATGTGGAAATATTAAAGTAGTTCCCAGTAATACAGTCATATGTGCCAAAGTCCCTCACGCCTTTTGTTCCTCTGTTTTCTCCTCAGTCTGAGCTGCTGCTGCTGCTGTTGGTTGGCTCTCAGGTTGTTCTGGACAAAGCTCCTTGGTAGAATCCATCACAACGGTGGGAGGCAGCTCATGACACTTCAGCTGAGCCCTGAACTCCTCCATCTCCTTCTGCTCCACCTCCCTCCTCCTGCTCAGCAGGTACAAGTCTAGAGATTGCCTCTTCCTTGACTTCACATCCCACCGCATCACGACACAGTCTGGACAGGACGTGTAGAGGAAAGACCCGGTGAGGTTGAAGCGGTTCCCCACATCAAAGGTGAAGGCGCTGCCCTCTACGGAGATGTTGTAGGGCAGGTACTGGCATCGATCACCAAAGCGGTTGATTTGGGTATAAGAGAAGGTGGAAGTTTCACTGGAGTTGGAGAAGTACATTGTGATGCTGTCTCTTAGTCTCAGGGCCTCCATGGATGCCACGTGGTTGAGGCTGCCTGCAACTAAAGCCCAGCCGCCCTCGAAATGACCAGGATCCAGCTGGTCCGATGGCCGGACCAGGTCTTCACAGGCCAGAGGAGCTGACCGGCTCACAGACATCGAGCAGAGGAGAAAGATGGCAAACACAGCAAACATGTTGCTGATTCTGTGTTAAGCTGTGGTCTCCGTTGTTACTTCTCACCAAGAGTGGAGCTGGATTGGTACGCTTGTCCAATTATATAGTCCAACTTGCACCAACAATGTCCAGTCTTGCAACACAGTACAGGTTCATGATCCCTTATCTAACTGTGGACTCCATTGTTATGCAATGACAGAAAGTTTGATCACTAGTTGTACTGTTCTGTAGTTCTCTCCCATGTCAGATGTTGTTGTGGGTTATTTATTTATTTAGATATTTTCTGGGAATAAAACAGTGTTTGCATTGGAATAAGATCACCAGTCTCCAAACTGGCAATCTCCAATCTTGTCTTCCCTTACAGTAAATATACACAGCATGCGACAATGCAAACGGTAGTTATGTATAAGTTCATAACCAAAATTTTTCATTTTTTAAATTGTATTCATTTATTTAATTTGTTGGTTGTTGTACCAATGTGCCATCTGAGGTGGGGGAAGGGAGGACAGGATATTTGTAACACTGGAGGAAATAAGAGCCCTTTGTCGGGCAGATATACGTTAGGGCTGCACAATTAATAAAAAAATTTCAATTTTATCAAAATCGCAATTTACAAATCACAGTATTTGTTAAAATCACAATATTTGTTAAAGGTGAAATGTGTCAAAATACCATTTTAAATTAAATATTGTGGTGCTGCAGAGATGTCCTGTCCTACACATCATATTCTACAGACTTAAGAAAACATCTTTGTGTGGTACAGATCCCCGCAAAAGTCCCACCATAATCATTTGAATATGTTTTCAATGAAAATGAGAATAATGATGTAAAAATAATCATTCCTTCTAATATCGCAAATCATATTACAATTGCATCATCTGTCAGAATAATCGCAATTATATATTTTTAATTTTTTAATATACGTAAATACTACACGTGGATTAATAAAAAGAAAAAGGATACCATGTTTGTATACTTATGTTAAAATGATCCATGTCCAGTATTACAGATGTACTGTATGTAAATGATGATGATTTGCTGCTATAGTCAATCTAAGCCCTAGTATTGAGAAATAAAAATTTTATCAGAAAAAAAAAGTTCATAACCAAGATAAGAGTTATTTTTCTAATTTGTTGAATCTAGAGATAAAAAAGACCACATGCATGTCACTCCATGCAATGAAATTGATTAACGTGATTCTGTTAATAACATTTTCTGTTCTTAACTGTGGAGAAGACAATGTGGGGTGAGCTGAGATAAAGACTTTGGAGTGGGTTTTGTTAACGATACGTGCATATTACTTTCAAAAGACTTGGTTAAAAGCTGGCGCATTAAAAAAAATATTGATTAGTGTGGATGTGTAGACACTGTAAAGGTACAGTATGTGGTGACAGAGAAAAGAGAAAATACTCCTCCAGTTTGCAACCCTGGCTCATAAAAAGTACATTGAATTTTACATTTAAATATGTAACTGTCTATTTCTATATTCATTTGTATAGAGGGAATGATTCCAATAACTGAAAGGAATGATACAAGGTTTCTGGTGCTATAGGCTGTCTCAGCAACTCATTACAGTAAATAGAATTAATGTATAAAACATGAAGAAACTCAAAGATTGTTACTGTTAAACAGACACTTTGACTTGTGACAGTAGGAAAAGCATATGTAAATAATAAAATGAGTGATGGCTTAAATCCATTTAGCTGTTTCAGTTTCAGGGTCACTTGAGTAGAACAGAGCCATTGTTAATGTTTTTAGTGACACCTGTGCTTTAACTACTATAGTCAAAATGTCTGTGTAAAAGGCCTCTTGTAGCTGAAAACATTCACTGGAGACACGTCATGGATTTCTGTAAGTGATTTATACCTAAATGTAATAGAGAATACTATCACACTGATAAGATCACAGTAGCATTTTCTCTCATATGGACAAAATCGAAGCATGCATCACATGACTCTTTCCCCCCTCTGGTACTTTCCTTCACTTATTTGCATGGTGCAGTAATTAATGTACAGTGCATCATTTATTCTTCAAAGCAAAAGTTTAACATTTTGGCAAAAGCGCTTATTTGCTTTCTTGCCGTGAGTTTGATGAAAAGATTGATACCACTCTCACGTTTGTATGCTAAATAGCCCTTGTAGCTGATGGAACCAGCAACCAGCTAGCTTAGCTTAGCATAAAGACTGGAAACAGGGGGAAACCGCTAGCCTGGCTCTGTCCAAAGGACGCAAAATCTGTCTCTAAAGCTAATTAATTAACATGTTTGTTTCTTGTTAAAATCAAAGTGTAAAAAACAACAGGGGTTATGTACTGGACTATTTCTTGGCCAGGACCAGTACGTTTCTGGAGTCTCCACTGGTTGCCTGGCAACTGGTCCAAACCAAGAAATAGTCTGGCATAAAAACAAAGTAAAAAGGTGAATTTTCATTTTGTGCGGATCAAACAAACAACCTATTATGTGTTTATTAGTGAGCTTTAGAGAAGGGATTCTCTAGAGAAGTGGATTTTGTTACCTTTGGACATGCCCATGCTAGCTGTTTCCCTCTGTTTCCAGTCTTTATGCTAAGCTAAGCTAACCAGCTGCTGGCTGTAGATTCAGCTACAGCTATGAGTGTGATATGGATCTTCTCGTAAATGTCTCGGTAAGAAAGCAACTAAGCATATTTCTCATAATATCAAATTATTCCTTTAAGTGCCCTAAGGCAAAAAATTCGACATTGAATCCGACATTCCTGACAAGTTTATCAAAAACAATTTTATTTCCACTGAAAGTTAATGGGCAACAAATACAACTTGATCATGCACAGTGTTAAACCTAATTTCTCCATTTTATGTGGTACATGTCAGCATAATAAGAACTAATTATTGTAATAGGACAAGTTTACTGATGATATCTGGGAGAATTAAAAGGAAAATGCTATTTAACATCTCACAGAGTCATCTCACTGTCACAGTACTGTAGTGCTAATTTATTTACATTATGTGACCAAATATAATTAATTCATGAATCAAAGTCTCTTAGGCCTTTTGTCCCTTTGTTTCTGCATCAGTTTGAGCTGCTGGACTGGTGTTGTGCTTTGGACAGAGCTCCGTGGAAGGTTGCATCACGACAGCTGGAGGAATGTTCAGACACTCCATCTCCATCTCCATGCTATGTGACAATATCATGAACCAAAGTATCTCAAGACTTTTGTTTCTCCTCAGTCTGAGCAGCTGCTGGATCACTGACGCTCTGCTCTGGACAAAGCTCCTTGGTAGGATCCATCACGGCAGGTGGAAGCATGTTCAGACACTCCACCTGAGCCCTGTACTCCTCCATCTCCTTCTGCTCCAGCTCCCTCCTCCTGCTGAACAAGAACAAACGCAGGGGTTTCTTTGACTCGCTGTCGTCAAAGCGCATCACCAAACAGTCTTGACAGGACGTATGGAGGAAGGTCACGGTGAGGTTCACCGGATCCCGAACATCAAAGGTGAGAATGCTGCCTTCCAGGGAGATGTTGTAGGTGTGATAGCGGCACTTTCCACCGGCATCGACGCTCGGTGTGTACAACATGGTGGAGGTCGCACCAGCGTTGGAGAAGTTAACGCTGGAGCTGTTTCTTCGTTTGAAAAACTCCAGATGTTCTGGATTGCCCAAACCGCCTGCAACTAAAGCCCATCTGCCCTCCAAATGATGAGGATCCAGTTGATCCAGAGGCCGGACCAGGTCTTCACAGCTCAGAGGAGCTGAACGGCTCACTGACAACAAGCAGAAGAGAGCGACTGCACACACAGCAAACATGTCTCTGTACGTTGAAATCATATTACGGCACACGTCGACTCAGTTGCACTGCAGTGTGTGACTGAAAAGGATGATGCTGAAGAGGCTCATCTGGTTTTATAGTTTAGCTCCAATTTCACAACACTGGAAACACCAGAGGGCAGAGTCCCTTATCCTGCTGTGGATTCCGTGATTGTGAAATAAATGTGCTGTGACTCTTATATTTGCATCTGCTTGTTTTTATGTGTCATTTCACCAATAGTCACATAATATAAAGAAAATTCAGCCTTTTGCTGTGATTTACAAGTAAAACCTCAACCAAAAAATATGTGGAACACATACTACTACTGGAACAAATAAAGACTTTAACAATAAATAATGTCAACTGATTTTAGAGACCAGGGTTTAATTATGTAGCCCATGTAATGCTCCCCATGTAACTAAGGATCTACCGGTAGTATTTTACCTCCTGAACTAAATCCATATCATAATATAACATAACAACACCAGTTTATGAGCATAAACCATGCTATGTATAATACCTAGCAGTGATTGGAGACAACCAATACCCCTTTCACACCGAGGACTCAACCAGGGTTGAACCAGCGTTGATAGTGTGTATGAAATGGTTAACCTGCGTTGACTGACTCGGCTTCACGTCCCAGGTCGAGAGGTGGGTCAGACCAGGGTCGATTGTGATGTGAATGGCACGGTCAAGGTCGCTAACAAACGGGGCGGGACAAACCTACTCGGTTGCGAATGAGGGCGCGGAGTCGTGACGCAACTGTCACAGGTCGCCGTGGCTCAAACAAACCGCAGGACTGCAACAGGAATGTTTTCAGACACACCGGAGGTGAATGACAGACGAGTTGAACAACATGGATGTGTGGCGAGACTTCGAGGTGGCCGTCCGCGGTGAGGAAGAAAAAGCGGTAGATGACGGGACGTACGACAACGTAGTGTAACGTTGTACGAACATAACAAGGCTGCTGAATGAGAGAGACATCCGAGAAGAGAGAGTAGAGAATAGAGTTTATTTAGTCACAGTAGCAGGGATGTGAGACTAGCGCTACTAAATATGTAGAAATATCCTACTGTGAGTTCAAAAGTATGTAGCCTACTACCGCAAGGACGTAACCCCCAGAGAGGCCTAAAGCAAATATATTTACTCCACAGTGTGCCCCTGGTAAATGGCCGAAACGCTGGTAAGAGAGGCAAACACCCAAAAGCCTATTAAACCTATTCAGAATATAATAGGGTATTTAGAATGAGCATCACATACAGGAGTTGACCTCTGGCTATACAACAAGTTATAGCCAATGAAACACCAAATGCAATAACAATATCAAACACTTGAGTGAGAAATATATGAAAACAGTGAATCAAAACAAAATGCAAGAAGAATGCCTTCGAGCTCAATGAACATGTACTCACAGGTATGCGCAATCGTCCACGGGACGAACACGTTGCTCCCTCGAGGACGAATGCAACGGCTGACTTTCTTCCCCCGTCACCAGCATCGCTACTCGGTGGTGAAGCTTCCACGCATCTAACTCAAACGAACCATGAAGGTTCCGGTAGTTCATGGCTCTATTTGAGCAGCACTACAGGCAGCCAACCGGAAACTGATACATTGGTTAGCTACTGAACCGTTAGCTAGCTAACATCGCTAGCGATCGCAGTCCACTGGGCTATTCTAACTAACATTTGTCACGATTTTCAGGAAAACAGGCTTGGATCCAAACGCAGGTAAGGATTAGGAGATGACAGCAGGCAGAGTTCAATGATTTTCATAATTTAAACAAATTGAATAAAAATGCGGCTGATCCAGGCAGGTAGGTTACAAAAACCAATCCACAAAGTAAAGTGACAAGGAGTCAACTAGAGAAAACTCACGAGAGGGAATCACCAGGAGAAACACAACTCACGAGGAGCTATGACGAACTGACAGAGAAACAGGGGAAAGAGAGTAAACACACAAGGAGAACAGGATGATTGAACACAGGTGGAACAAATCAGGGCGGGGCAGACAATCACAAAGGTGGGAAACAAACAAAGGCAGGAAGTAAAACTAGACAAGACACAAGAGGAGTGAACTTATCAAAATAAACAGGAAACACTAAACAAATAAAACAAGGAATATCACAGAAAACCCCAAAACCAAGAAACCAAAAATCCCCTAGACCATTTCTGAAGTAATAAGCCACTAAAAAGATAAACAAGATAGTCTGGAGTCTTAACAATAGGAAAAGTCCAACGGCCTCTGGGCAGAATATTTTTGGCATCATTCGGCCCAAATTCCATAATAACCTTTCAGCATATTGTAATTCAAGTGTTCTGAGAGAGACTTCTGCACCTCCTCATGGCTCTGTTTTCAGGCTTTAAAAATCAATCAAAATACCAAGCACCGCCCACCAGCCGGAGCACACCTTCTCATTTTAAAGCTAAACAGTACACTACAAGATGTTTCTGAAAACATTTGAGGCGATAAATAGGCATTACAGTAACAGAATATTGATTCATATTTCATATTCATATATTCAGAGTTTGCGAGTTATTGACAGCTTCTCAGAGACGGCAAGGCTCCAGCTCGGCTCTGATTGGTTGTTTTCCTCCGGTCTGTGAAATCTTGCAGATGCCTTTAGAAGCACCGGAGCACACAGCATGCAATTAAAGGGTAAAAAGCTTTACCATTAAATCTGCAATTCTCTGTCTGTCAACCACACTTGGATTTTGAAAGAATATACAACTGAAAATTGTCACAGATAGTTTTGCAGAAATGCAGGTTTGATCCTTTTGTGTACTTTGCTTGTGAGCCACGTCATAGAAAACGTCCCATCGCCTTGTAATGGACGATAAAGTTTATCTTATTCTGAATGTTCAATATTCTGATTCACTGATCAAAGTAATCTTAATCTTAATGTAATTATCTGTATAAATAACATTGAGAGGAAATATGATAGGGACATTATAATGCAACAAATAGTGAATAAAAAAGCCCTCTTAAAAATCAGTTTTGAAGCAATTGTGTTTAATTCAAAGTGATTTTACAGAATACATTTTGGGACTCATTTATAGCAAGTTGTGGTTTGAAATATAATGCTGGTATTAATCTTTTTTACCACACATAATTTAGCATGAGTCTATAACAAATGTACTTCTGGAAAACAATGCATTTCAAAGTAACAAATACAAACATAACGCTTTGCTTACTCCTGCATCATATCAAGGATGCTGTATGTCTGCTTAAATGACATATATAGACATAAAACTCTTTCCCTGAAGTAATCCAGTCATTCCATGTTATGTTGACAGTGTCTGAAGACTGATTTAAGGAGAGCATCCTTTGTTATTCACTGCATTTCCCTCATTAACTCTGAATTATTTGCAAAAATAGGAGGAGCAGCACAATTTAACATTTGCACAAAGCACCCACTGATAATTGATTTAATCTATGTGACCGTATATCATGAGCCAGAGTGTCTCTTAGGCCTCTGTTATCTCTTCAGGTTGAGCAGTTGGATCGGTGGAGATCTGTTCTGGACAAAGCTCCTTGTTAGGATCCATCGTAACAGGTGGAGGCATGTGCAGACACTTCACCTGAGCCCTGAACTCCTGCATCTCCTTCTGCTCCACCTCCCTCCGCCTGCTCAACAGGCACGAATGCAGGAGTTTCTTTGACTCCTTGTCTAAGCGCACCACAGCACAATGTGGACAGGAAGTATGGAGGAAGGTCATTGTGAGGTTCTGATTGAGGGCGAAGGTGAAGCCGCCGCCTTCGAGGGTGATGTTTGCGTGCAGATATCGACAGCTGTCATTGAAACCAAAGATGCGTGTGAAGAACATTTTGGAGGTTTCGCTGGCATTGGTGAAGATGACCCTGGCACTGTCTCTGCGTTTGAAGTGCTCCAGTGATGTTGCATCGCTCATGCTGCCCGCAACTAAAGTCCAACTGCCCTCCAAATGATGACGGTCCACTTGATCCAACGGCCGGACCAGGTCCTCACAGGCCAGAGGAGATGAATGGCTCACAGCCATCAAGCAGAGGAGAGTGATGACACCCACGGCAAACATGTCTCTATATGCTGAAATCATTATCTGCTGTCAATTGTAATGTGTTGTTGGGATAATTCTATCAGGTCTCAGTTGCATCTGTAGTATCTAAATAACATGGTGTTTTTTTGATTTTATACTTGTTTCAGAGAACTCCAGTTTCACAATACTGAAAACACCAGAGAGCAGAGTCCCGATTTCACCTGTGGATTCTGTGATTGTGAAATGATGCTACTGTGACTTTTGATTGTTTACACTGGAGGTTTACTCGTTGGCTCGGTCTTACCTGTGGAAATACTGTGTTATTAATACAATAAAACCATTATTTTTATGTTTTTACTTTTCTTGGATTAAAGCTGCAGTGGGTAGAAATGAAGCAAATATCATTAAAAAAAGTTTTTTTATAAAACAGTCACTATATCCTGACAGTAGTGTTACTAATGACATCTGCAAGATTTCAAAGATCTGGAGCCTGCTGTCTCTGAGCAGCTGTCAATCAGTCACAAACTCCAACGGTCAAACTAGGCTGCGCTGATGAAACATGAATCAATATTCTGTTACTGTGATGCCTATTTCTTGCCTCAAATGTTTTCAGAAACATCTTGTAGAAAGTTTGTGACCTGGCAGCCATGTTGAGATCAGTTGAGGAAACACCAAGCACCGCCCACCAGCCGGAGCACACTTGCTCATGCAGCTAAACAGTACACTACAAGATGTTTCTGAAAACATTTGAGGCGAGAAATAGGTATTACAGTAAAAGAATATTGATTCATATTTCATATTCATATATTCAGAGTTTGCGAATGATTGACAGCTGCTCAGAGACGTCAAGGCTCCAGCTCGGCTCTGATTGGTTGTTTTCCTCCGGTCTGTGAAATCTTGCAGATGCCATTAGAAGCACCGGAGGACACAGAGGCACATGATTTTTTTTTTCTTTTGTCTCTTGCACTTATGTCAGGATATAGTGACTGTTTTATAAAAATAACTTTTTAAAATCATATTTGCTCCCAACACCATGTGCATCTCTCACTCACTCTTATGAACTTGAATAAACAAGAAAAGTACCCCAAATAGCAAGTGTCCACCCTATAGTGGCCTGCCAAAGGCTTTTATTTATATTTTGATGATGCAAGAAAAAAAGTAGGCTATTAGGCTACAAGGTAAAAGTTGCAGGTTTTATGTTTAGCTGTTTTTTTAGTTACAGTTACCTGACTGGCAGGATCATTGTAGGTAGTTATCAAAGCTATAGCTATTATAAGTTAACTATTCAATTGAATAGTTAACTTAGCTATAACTATATTTGGGTAAAGGAGGTTGCGCTTCAACAATGGGATCCATGGATGGTGGAGTGCTGGACCCAAAATCCAATAAGCATAAAAATTGTGATAGGGTACCACATCCCAGATTTCAAAATCAAGGAGGACAAAATACTAGCATTTCACTGGTTTAATTGGCCCAATCACAATAGACTAACTTAGAACTAGTAGCGTAGAAGTTTACCGGAGCTACAATCCATTGGTTGTTATTGCAGATAATTCTTAAATATTGATGAAATACATTTTAGTTATACAAGGGTATCACAGTAATTAGTGTCCCAAAAGTTACGTAAAATAATTTTCTATTAATGCAGGAACCTGCCACCGTAACTAGACTTTTCCAGTGTTCACTTCTAATCTCTTGCACAATGGTGCATTTGCAATTACTGTAAAGCATACAATTAAAAGGTAAAAAGCTTTACCATTAAATCTGCATTTCTCTGTCTGTCAACCACACTTGGATTTTGAAAGAATATACAATAGAAAATTGTCACAGATAGTTTTGCAGAAATGCAGGTTTTGATCCTTTTGTGTACTTTGCTTGTGAGGCACGTCATAGAAAACGTCCCATCGCATTGTAATGGACAATAAAGTTTATCTGATTCTGAATGTTCAATATTCTGATTCACTTATCAAAGTTATCTTAATCTTAATGTAATTATCTGTATAAATAACATTGAGAGGAAATATGATAGGGACATTATAATGCAACAAATAGTGAATAAAAAAGCCCTCTTAAAAATCAGTTTTGAAGCAATTGTGTTTAATTCAAAGTGAATTTTACAGAACACATTTTTGCACTCATTTATAGCAAGTTGTGGTTTGAAATATAATGCTGGTATTAATCTTTTTTACCACACATAATTTAGCATGAGTCTATAACAAATGTACTTCTGCGAAACAATGCATTGCAAAGTAACAAATACAAACATAATGCTTTGCTTACTCCTGCATCATATCAAGGATGCTGTATGTCTGCTTAAATGACATATATAGACATAAAACTCTTTCCCTGAAGTAATCCAGTCATTCCATGTTATGTTGACAGTGTCTGAAGACTGATTTAAGGAGAGCATCCTTTGTTATTCACTGCATTTCCCTCATTAACTCTGAATTATTTGCAAAAATAGGAGGAGCAGCACAATTTAACATTTGCACAAAGCACCCACTGATAATTGATTTAATCTATGTGACCGTATATCATGAGCCAGAGTGTCTCTTAGGCCTCTGTTATCTCTTCAGGTTGAGCAGTTGGATCGGTGGAGATCTGTTCTGGACAAAGCTCCTTGTTAGGATCCATCGTAACAGGTGGAGGCATGTGCAGACACTTCACCTGAGCCCTGAACTCCTGCATCTCCTTCTGCTCCACCTCCCTCCGCCTGCTCAACAGGCACGAATGCAGGAGTTTCTTTGACTCCTTGTCTAAGCGCACCACAGCACAATGTGGACAGGAAGTATGGAGGAAGGTCATTGTGAGGTTCTGATTGAGGGCGAAGGTGAAGCCGCCGCCTTCGAGGGTGATGTTTGCGTGCAGATATCGACAGCTGTCATTGAAACCAAAGATGCGTGTGAAGAACATTTTGGAGGTTTCGCTGGCATTGGTGAAGATGACCCTGGCACTGTCTCTGCGTTTGAAGTGCTCCAGTGATGTTGCATCGCTCATGCTGCCCGCAACTAAAGTCCAACTGCCCTCCAAATGATGACGGTCCACTTGATCCAACGGCCGGACCAGGTCCTCACAGGCCAGAGGAGATGAATGGCTCACAGCCATCAAGCAGAGGAGAGTGATGACACCCACGGCAAACATGTCTCTATATGCTGAAATCATTATCTGCTGTCAATTGTAATGTGTTGTTGGGATAATTCTATCAGGTCTCAGTTGCATCTGTAGTATCTAAATAACATGGTGTTTTTTTGATTTTATACTTGTTTCAGAGAACTCCAGTTTCACAATACTGAAAACACCAGAGAGCAGAGTCCCGATTTCACCTGTGGATTCTGTGATTGTGAAATGATGCTACTGTGACTTTTGATTGTTTACACTGGAGGTTTACTCGTTGGCTCGGTCTTACCTGTGGAAATACTGTGTTATTAATACAATAAAACCATTATTTTTATGTTTTTACTTTTCTTGGATTAAAGCTGCAGTGGGTAGAAATGAAGCAAATATCATTAAAAAAAGTTTTTTTATAAAACAGTCACTATATCCTGACAGTAGTGTTACTAATGACATCTGCAAGATTTCAAAGATCTGGAGCCTGCTGTCTCTGAGCAGCTGTCAATCAGTCACAAACTCCAACGGTCAAACTAGGCTGCGCTGATGAAACATGAATCAATATTCTGTTACTGTGATGCCTATTTCTTGCCTCAAATGTTTTCAGAAACATCTTGTAGAAAGTTTGTGACCTGGCAGCCATGTTGAGATCAGTTGAGGAAACACCAAGCACCGCCCACCAGCCGGAGCACACTTGCTCATTTTACAGCTAAACAGTACACTACAAGATGTTTCTGAAAACATTTGAGGCGAGAAATAGGTATTACAGTAAAAGAATATTGATTCATATTTCATATTCATATATTCAGAGTTTGCGAATGATTGACAGCTGCTCAGAGACGTCAAGGCTCCAGCTCGGCTCTGATTGGTTGTTTTCCTCCGGTCTGTGAAATCTTGCAGATGCCATTAGAAGCACCGGAGGACACAGAGGCACATGATTTTTTTTTTCTTTTGTCTCTTGCACTTATGTCAGGATATAGTGACTGTTTTATAAAAATAACTTTTTAAAATCATATTTGCTCCCAACACCATGTGCATCTCTCACTCACTCTTATGAACTTGAATAAACAAGAAAAGTACCCCAAATAGCAAGTGTCCACCCTATAGTGGCCTGCCAAAGGCTTTTATTTATATTTTGATGATGCAAGAAAAAAAGTAGGCTATTAGGATACAAGGTAAAAGTTGCAGGTTTTATGTTTAGCTGTTTTTTTAGTTACAGTTCCCTGACTGGCAGGATCATTGTAGGTAGTTATCAAAGCTATAGCTATTATAAGTTAACTATTCAATTGAATAGTTAACTTAGCTATAACTATATTTGGGTAAAGGAGGTTGCGCTTCAACAATGGGATCCATGGATGGTGGAGTGCTGGACCCAAAATCCAATAAGCATAAAAATTGTGATAGGGTACCACATCCCAGATTTCAAAATCAAGGAGGACAAAATACTAGCATTTCACTGGTTTAATTGGCCCAATCACAATAGACTAACTTAGAACTAGTAGCGTAGAAGTTTACCGGAGCTACAATCCATTGGTTGTTATTGCAGATAATTCTTAAATATTGATGAAATACATTTTAGTTATACAAGGGTATCACAGTAATTAGTGTCCCAAAAGTTACGTAAAATAATTTTCTATTAATGCAGGAACCTGCCACCGTAACTAGACTTTTCCAGTGTTCACTTCTAATCTCTTGCACAATGGTGCATTTGCAATTACTGTAAAGCATACAATTAAAAGGTAAAAAGCTTTACCATTAAATCTGCATTTCTCTGTCTGTCAACCACACTTGGATTTTGAAAGAATATACAATAGAAAATTGTCACAGATAGTTTTGCAGAAATGCAGGTTTTGATCCTTTTGTGTACTTTGCTTGTGAGGCACGTCATAGAAAACGTCCCATCGCATTGTAATGGACAATAAAGTTTATCTGATTCTGAATGTTCAATATTCTGATTCACTTATCAAAGTTATCTTAATCTTAATGTAATTATCTGTATAAATAACATTGAGAGGAAATATGATAGGGACATTATAATGCAACAAATAGTGAATAAAAAAGCCCTCTTAAAAATCAGTTTTGAAGCAATTGTGTTTAATTCAAAGTGAATTTTACAGAACACATTTTTGCACTCATTTATAGCAAGTTGTGGTTTGAAATATAATGCTGGTATTAATCTTTTTTACCACACATAATTTAGCATGAGTCTATAACAAATGTACTTCTGCGAAACAATGCATTGCAAAGTAACAAATACAAACATAATGCTTTGCTTACTCCTGCATCATATCAAGGATGCTGTATGTCTGCTTAAATGACAATATATAGACATGAAACTCTTTCCCTGAATCCAGTCAGTCCATGTTATGTTGACAGTGTCTGAAGACTGATTTAAGGAGAGCATCCTTTGTAATTCACTGCATTTCCCTCATTAACTCTGAATTATTTGCAAAAATAGGAGGAACAGCACAATTTAACATTTGCACAAAGCACCCACTGATAATTGATTTAATCTATGTGACCGTATATCATGAGCCAGAGTGTCTCTTAGGCCTCTGTTGTCTCTTCAGGTTGAGCAGTTGGATCGGTGGAGATCTGTTCTGGACAAAGCTCCTTGTTAGGATCCATCGTAACAGACGGAGGCATGTTCAGACAGTCCACCTGAGCTTTGAACTCCTCCATCTCCTTCCGCTCCACCTCCCTCCTCCTGCTGAACAGGCACAAACGCAGGAGTTTCTTTGACTCATTGTCAAAGCGCACCACAGCACAGTCTGGACAGGAAGTATGGAGGTAGGTCACAGTGACGTTCATCTGATCGAAGGTGAAGCCGCCGCCTTCGAGGGTGATGTTTGCGTGCATATATTGACAGCTGTCATTGAAACCAAGGATGCGTGTGAAGAACATTTTGGAGGTTTCGCTGGCATTGGTGAAGATGACCCTGGCACTGTCTCTGCGTTTGAAGTGCTCCAGCTGTGTTGCATCGCTCACACTGCAAGCAACCAAAGCCCAACTGCCCTCCAAATGATGACGATCCACTTGATCCAACGGCCGGACCAAGTCCTCACAGGCCAGAGGAGCTGAATGGCTCACAGCCATCAAGCAGAGGAGAGTGATGACATACACAGCCAACATGTCTTTGTATTATGAAATACTGTCTGCTGTCTGTTGTATTGTCTGCAAGCAACACGGTCCAACTGAACTGACTGGCTGGTAATAAGGCCCTGCTGGATTTATAGTTGTTTTAGAGACCTCCAGTTTCACCATGTCAAAGAGCAGAGTCCCCTTTTCTATGTGTTTTGAGTATTAAACATTAACACTGGTTGGCTCTGTGGTGTTGTTGTTGGTCCAATGTTATGTACGAATTCTTAATCAAATACAATTGTCCTGTTTTACATTTTCCTGTATAGTTTTGTGTTTGTACTGAAATCATTTTATAAAATGCATTTTTTTGCCCACTATTTTGCAGGCAATGCTTTTACTTAGTGGTACTGGACTGAGAGTTGTATACATTCATTTTCTCGTGGTATTTTATGTGGTGAAAACATCTAAGCCAGGGAACACAAAATAAAGAGACTATCAAATCCCCACTTTGCATACACAGTATCTGGCTGTCAACCTGCACAAACAATGGTGGTATTGAGCAAAATGTGTGCCAACACGCAAACATACATATGAATAAAACTTTTGAATAACTTGAAAATCATGTTTGTTCAGATCAATTTAATTATTGAAATTATTTAAGTTCCAAAGCTGGAATGGTATCAGAGGTAAATTTAACTTTTAGATTTAAGAGATTTAACTGTAAACTACTTTAAACGTCACTTTATCTTCTAAATGTCTTTCAGTCTTTCTGTCCCTCTGTTTTCTCTTCAGTTTGAGCTGCTGGATCGCCGGCCGTCTCCTCTGGACAAAGCTCCTTGGTAGGATCCATGACAGCAGGTGGAGGCATGTTCAGACACTCCACCTGAGCCCTGAACTCCTCCATCTCCTTCTGCTCCAGCTCCCTCCTCCTGCTGAACAGGTAGAAATGCTGCCGCTTCCCTGACTCTACATCAAAGCTCATCAGTATGCAGTCGTGACAGGATGTGTGGATGAAGGTGGTGGTGACATTGCCATCGTCAAAGGTGAAGCTGCTGCCCTCCAGCGAGATGTTTAAGGACTGATAGTGGCACTTGTCATCTAAACGCATGCTGCGATTCAAGGTGATGTTGGTTTCGTTGGTGTTGCTGGAGAAGGTAGCGGTGGCACTGTCTCTACGTCTTAACCGCTCCATGAATGGTAGATGACTCAGACTGCCTGCAACTAAAGCCCGTCTGCCCTCCAAATGACGAGGATCCGGGTGATCTAACGGCCGGACCAGGTCCTCACAGGCCAGAGGAGATGAATGGCTCACAGACACCAGGCAGAGGAGAGTGATGACACCCACGGCAAACATGTCTCTATATGCTGAAATCATTCTCTGCTGTCAGTTGTAATGTGTTGTTGGGATAATTCTATCAGGTCTCAGTTGCATCTGTAGTATCTAAATAACATGGTGGTTTTCTGATTTTATACTTGTTTCAGAGAACTCCAGTTTCCCAATACTGAAAACACCAGAGAGCAGAGTCCCGATTTCACCTGTGGATTCTGTGATTGTGAAATGATGTTACTGTGACTTTTGATTGTTTACACTGGAGGTTTACTCGTTGGCTCGGTCTTACCTGTGGAAATACTGTGTTATTAATACAATAAAACCATTATTTTGATGTTTTTACTTTTCTTGGATTAAAGCTGCAGTGGGTAGAAATGGCGCAAATATCATTAAAAAAAGTTATTTTTATAAAACAGTCACTAAATCCTGACGGTAGTGCTCCTAATGACATCTGCAAGATTTCAAAGATCTAGAGCCTGCCGTCTCTGAGCAGCTATCAATCACTCACAAACTCCGACGGTCAAACTAGGCTGCGCTGATGAAACATGAATCAATATTCTGTTACTGTAATGCCTATTTCTTGCCTCAAATGTTTTCAGAAATATCTTGTTGAAAGTTTGTGACCCGGCAGCCATGTTGAGATCAGTTGAGGAAACACCAAGCACCGCCCACCAGCCACACTCTCATTTTACAGCTGAACAGTACACTACAAGATGTTTCTGAAAACATTTAAGAGAAATAGCCATTACAGTAACAGAATATTGATTCGTATTTGTCCAGCGCTGCTTAGTTTGACTGATCGGAGTTTGCGAGTGATTGACAGCTGCCTCCGTTGAATGAAGAGCCAATAGGAACGCTCTCTCTGAAATGACCTGTGATTGGCCAAAGTCTCCCGTCACGCTAGACTTTTTAAAGCCTGAAAACAGAGCCAAGAGGAGGGGCAGAAGTCTAGTTTTCTCTCAGAGAACTTGAATTACATTATTCTGAAAGGTTATTATGGATTTTTTTTCCAAAGATGCCAAAAACATTCTGTGTACTGCTGGTTTAAAATTCTGAAAATATTTACTGGAATAGTGGTAGAAAGTGCAGATTTGAATGACTGATTTTAAGGATCAGGGTTTTACATGTATGCTGTCGCCAGCCAAGAAAGGCTCTTTACAAAGAGAGGTTCAACATAATCAAAAGAGTCAAGTAGTATCAGAAAATAGCATTCAGTTTATTGATAAACAAGATAAATGACCACCAAACAAACCAAACCTACCAACAGAAGACTGATGGGCTGGCCAAAATTAACAAAAAAAGAGAAGACACCCAGAGCAACCAGCAAATGGGCTCTCCCCTCTAACCTAAACCAACATTAACCTATAACAGAAATAAAGCCACGAAAACAGGACTATACCGAACCCATCAAACAACACAAAGAGCTAACAAAAGCCACAGATCTAAATCATGTCCAGCTGCTGAGGCCAGAAGGTGGAAGGAAAGAGAGAGCTAAGGTTCCTGCCCCCTCTTTATTGGTTTTCCCCCAATCAGGCCGGATCAGATACACCTGAGAGAGAACAAGACGTGCAACACATTCTCATCCCAGCTCGTCACATACTGACGCTTTGTCAGACCCCTCTGCGTCACTTTTCGGTCGCAGTAAACACGTGCTTAATGTTGTGAATTAAACAGAAACACTGTCTTGGTTTTTGGCAATAAAACCATTTAGATAAGTTTAGGAAAAAACAACATGGTTGAGCTTAAAATTTCTCTATTTGTAAAGTGAAAATGTGACTTGGCGTTGTGAACACGCGACACAAACAGCGGTCTCCTGGATGAAAGCCTTGTGTTTGTTGGACCCATCCACCACCCCTCCCGCCTGCCTCGTGTGTCACTTTCGCTCTTTAAAATACGTCACCACAGTCACTTTCCCTGTGCGTTAATTGAAAGCCTGGTGCGTCTCATACCACCACTAAAGAGTGCCTTGTGCGGTGGTATCGGACACCAACAGCCGTGACAAAGCATCGGTATTTGACGACCTGGGAACGAGAACGGGCTGAGACATCATGAGTCAAAAGCATAATGCACATCATAACCAGTAGGGGAGCGTGTAATATATGCACGTAATAGGCCTTTTTCACGGAGGACAGTTTGACCTTTCACAGTAGGAAAAGCACAGGTGTAAATGATAAAATGAATGATGGCTGAATTCCATTTAGCTGCTTTGATTTCAGTCTTGTATGCCGGCTCACTGTATCTCTCACTTTAATAGATCAGAACCATTGTTAGTGTTATTAGTAACACCTGTGCTTTTATAGTCAAAATGTCTGCTGTGAAAAAGGGTACTAGTGTCTCTTAAGATTCATTAATGTATCAAAAGAAAACCAGTGCAGTCTGTGAATAAAAATCGCACATAGGCTACTCTTGTCCACGGTTGTTGGCTAGAAGTGAAAAGCCTGCTTTTGTTTACTGCATGTGTGAAATTGAAGACATGTTTCAAAAATTACAAAGAGCTTCATTTGGGAAAACAGCCCCTTTTGTCATTGTGGTGCAAGAATGGAAAGGTTGACAGGGGTGGCAACAGTAACCAAGGGGGGGCGGGGCTTCCAGTTCACACTCAGGTAACAAAGATCCCTCTCCGACTGGTGCCAGAACTTGGAGAAATGAATTTGAATGATTAAAATTGAATTTCGAAATACGTTTTACACTTGAGGTCTGTCGTGGGGACAGCTCCATCTTAGTTGATTTTGCATGTTTTCTGCAATTCATCACGCGAGTTGAAACTTGACTTGGACTTGTGAGCATCTCATCTTTTTAGCTCAATAAAGTATACTTTTGTGTACTTTAACTTATAGTACTTAGCCAATGATTTATGTATTACATAAAGAGACTTGCTCCTTCGCTATTTGACTTGATGATTTATGATGAGATTAAAAAAGAAAATAATAAAATGCGTTGTTCTCGCATGCCTCCACGGTGAACGGATAATCCAAAAACTTGATGAATTGAAGTAAATTCATAGCAAAACATTCTTTTATAAACTCTCACACACTATAATAGGCTACTCTATCAAAAAGTAAGCACAACTACAAGCCAAGTATTCTTTTCTGTAGGCCTATAAGGCAAGAATACTTAATTATACTTTTCTTAAGTATATCTTGATCAAAAGATTAAGTAAGCCTAAAAGCCAAATATACTTAGTATACTGAATAGTCTCTTCTGCATACTTGTCAGTATGAGCCAAGTGTATATATATATATATATATATATATATATATGATGAATAAGCTCAATGATTATCATATTGCAAGTCAAAATCAGTAGTATCAGAAGTATCTTCAAATAAGCTGAAAAAGTTGCATCTTAAAAAACAATTTTATTTCCAGTTTGAATTGAAATACAGATGTGATGGTTTCATAATGTTAATGTTGTTTTATTTAGAAGTGTACAAAAGATAAAGGCAATTTAACATCTCCACAAAACATCCACTGATATACAAACTATCAACACTATGGGATCTTTTCACTGTCTCTCAGTTGTTTTGTCCCTCTGTTTTCTCTTCAGTTTGAGCTGCTGGATCTCCGGCCGGCTCCTCTGGACAAAGCTCCTTGGTGGGATCCTTCAAGACAGGTGGAGGCATATTCAGACACCCCACCTGAGCCCTGAACTCCTCCATCTCCTTCTGCTCCAGCTCCCTCCTCCTGCTGAACAGGTAGAAATGCTGCCGCTTCCCAGACTCCACGTCCATGCGCATCAGCATGCAGTCTGGGCAGGATGTGTGGACGAAGTTTGCTGTGAGGTTGATTTTATCATTCCCATCATAGGTGAAGCTGCTGCCTTCCAGGGTGATGTTGTAGGACTTATACAGGCACTTGTTATCCAAACGGATGCTGCGAGTGTAGGACATGTGAGTGTCGCTGGTGTTGCTGGCGACTTTTATGGCGGCACTGTCTCTTAGTTTGAATCGCTCCAGGTACGGGAGATGGCTCACACTGCCTGCAACTAAAGCCCATCTTCCCTCCATATGACGAAGATCCAGTCGATCCACCGGCCGGACCAGGTCTTCACAGGACAAAGGGGCTGAATGGCTCACACACACCAAACAGAGAAGAGTGATGGCAGCAAAAAACATGTTGTATTGTTTGAGGGCTGTCAGTCACACTGTTGTGCTAAACAGAGAATGTGGACGGTGAAGAGGTCTGGCTGGTTTTATAGATGTTTCAGAAACCTCCAGTTTCACAATAGAGAAAATACCAGAGAGCAGAGTCCCCCTGTTCACCGCTGGATCCTGTGATTGTGAAATGAAATAAATAAGGTTTTGAGTAATCTTTTGTTTACTAGTTGGCTCTCTCTTACCTGTGGTAACGTTGCCCTTACAAAAAAGTAGTATAGTTCAAATTTATTTTATGATATACTTAATTACAGTATATTTGTCAGGTTTACTGGGTTTTAAGGTGGTGGACGCAAATGCAGAGAGAGGAGGAGGAGATGACGCAGGTATAATTCAAGATTTATAAAAACTAGCAGAGAAACACAAAAAGGCAGCTTGTCCGGCATGCCATCCACTTAAGGCTCGAAAAGAACAACACATGAAAATGCAAAAACAAACACTAGAATTACTTACAGGTGACACGCAACACAGGGAAGCAACGACGACGAACCGACAAAGACAGAGGGGAACACACAGGCTTAAATACACAAGGGGATTACACACAGGTGGAATGAATCAGGGCGGGGCAAACAATCACAAAAAGGCGGGAAAACAAACAAAGGCAGGAAGCAAAACTAGACAAGACACAGGAGGACCGAATTACAAAATAAAACAGGAAACACTCTATGTAAACCATGACAATATTCAAGTTCCCCCAAGTATACTTTGGTAAATATACTAATATCAATGTACTAGAAGTATACTCGTAAGTGTACTACTTCAATACTTTTTGGGACTAAATTATCCCACTTTTTAGTTTATAAAAGTATACTTTTTAGTGTACGAATAGTATACTTTGAGTACACAACTAGTTTACATCTAAGTTGTATTTTGTACTGCAACTACACTATGAACTATAGTACAAGTGAATACTGTTAGTTTACTAGTTATATACCCACTTTTTAGTTTATGAAAGTACACTTTAAAGTACTCTCAGTAAACTTTTAGTTTATAGTTTTTATACTGCAAGTATACTTGTATATACTTGTGGCCCACTTTTTAGTTTATGAAAGTACATTTTATATACTTTAACTTATAGTACTTAGCCAATGATTTATGTATAAATTAAAGGGACTTGCTCCTTTTGCTATTTGACTTGATGTTTTATTATTATTGTGATCAATACACATCTGAGTGGAGGATCTATGGAGGACTTTAATTGTTTGACATATTGCAACCAACTTGTCGTTAAAGTATGGAGCAATAAGTATTTAACGGCTTCAAACTGAACAGAATAATAATAGATTTTCACTGTCAACTTGTCAGGTCAAATTTGCTTTTTAGATTTGAAACTTTTCTTTATTCCCATTAAGCTAACTGAGACTCTGCTTTGGAAATGAAGGACTTTCCTTAATGAGAGCTACATATATCTGTATACTAAAATCATATAAACTGTTATATTATACATGCATGAAGGTAGTGGTAAGGATGTTTACTCTCTGCTGTGGCCTACCATGTGTCAAAATATACTTAGTTGGATCAGAAACCTCCAGTTTTGCAACACTGTTGATGCCAGAGGGCAAAGTCCCTTTTCTGCCTGTCGATTCTGTTGATTGTGAAATAATGGAATATTTTGAGAAACCTTGACAAAATCTAATTTAATTATAGATAAAAGATGTGCACATAATCTGAAACATTCAAACACACTGAGGGAAATAAGCCCATGAATTGATCATGGTTAAAAGTTGTGTATTAACATTTTTTGAAGGGTATCTTTGTTAATGTAAAATATCTGAGTCAACACACTTGTAATGAAGAATGAGAAATATTCATTAGCATGCAAGACAAGACAAAAACACATCAAATACATTCTGTTGTTAAGGATGTGTTGTCAAAAGACAGATAGAAGACAAGATCCCTTCCTATTCCCTCCCTACAACATAAGGGCAGCGCTGCACCTTACTGTATGTATATGCATGTACAAATACACATGGCCATACATATAAATATGAACATACATACTTATACATATTTTTTTTTTTTGCTCCTGTCAGACCGGTAAGCGGTGGTGATAAAGTACTCAGACCCTTTAATGCAGTAAAAGTACCAGTACAACAAAGTAAAATCCTATTTATCACGTATTCTGCAGAAAAATGGCCCTGTGACTGATATATTATTATATATTAGACATTATTAGATATTAGATTAATATGTATGCATTCATAGAAGAAGCATTTTACTGTTGTAGCTGGTCAAGGTGTAGCTTGTTTTAATTACTTTACATATAGGTAGTTTAGTCCAGTGGGAGGAAAAGCTGGCATGGCCATTTTCAAAGGGGTCCCTTGACCTCTGACCTCAAGATATGTGAATGAAAATGGTTCTATGGGTACCCACGAGTCTCCCCTTTACAGACATGCCCACTTTAGGATAACCACATGCAGTTTTGTGCGAGTCATAGTCAAGTCAGCACACTGATTTCCAATAATAAATATATAGATACATTTGCATAAAGCAGCATATTTGTCCACTCCCATGTTGAGAAGAGTATTAAATACTTGACAAATCTCCCTTTAAGGTACATTTTGAACAGATAAGAAATGTGTGATTAATTTGCGATTAATCGTGTTTAACTATGGACAATCATGCGATTAATCACGATTAATTATTAATTATTATACACATACGTACAGTATATACCTGTAAAGTTCTTACTACCAACAACTGATGAGTCAACATACTGTATTAACTACTTGGTTGTAAACTCTCAGAAAGCATGGTATGGAAATATGGAAGAAGAGATCAGTAGCTGCACAGATCTGTGATTGAAATGTATAAATACATGAGTTATAGATTAAATATAAGGGGGGGTATGACTAAATTTGTAGTTTTATCCTTGAAATTGTTCATTCAGTGACTGGTGGTTGCATCAAGTATATTTTCATAATACATACCAATCTGTGTTTCTGGAAAGCTGAAACATCTCTATGCTAAACACAGTAGGTATCTAATATTGCACGTGCAAGTGAAATTAGTTGTTCAGCGTTGTAATAAAGATATAAGAGGCTTTATTATTATTGTTTTATCTCAATTACCCCAGACAACAGGAATCCATGTTTTCTAAAGTCATTTATTTTTCTCTGATGAAACAAAATTGAAATGCATCAACATTTATTCACACTGTGTGAACAGACATCATGAATCAAAGTCTCTTAAGCCTTTTGACCCTCTGTTTTCTCTTCAGTTTTGGCTGCTGGTTCGCTGGCAGTCTGCTCTGGACAAAGCTCCTGGGTTCCATCCATTACGACAAGTGGCAGTTTCAGACACTCCGCCTGAGCTCTGAACTCCTCCATGTGTTTCTGCTCCACCTCCCTCCTCCTGCTGAACAGGTAGAGGTCTACCGACTCGTATTTCGGTGCTACCAGGTCCATCCTCAACACCATACAGTCTGGACAGGACGTATGGAAGAAGGTCCCAGTAAAGTTATAGCTCCTCACTGTGAGCGCAACGATTTGGCCTTCGATTGAGATGTTGCGGGAATGATAACGGCACTGGTCACCAATACGGACGGCTTGGGTGTATGTTGAATTGTGGATATCAATAGTTACACTCTGTCTTCTTTTTAGGACGTCCGTATCTGCGCTGTCATTCAGACTGCCTGCAACTAAAGCCCATCTTCCCTGCAGATGACCAGGATCCAGTTGAGCCAAAGGCCGGACCAGGTCTTCACAGGCCGGAGGAGCTGAATGGCTCAAAGACGTCAAGCACAGAACGGTTGCAAATACAGCAAACATGTCTCCGTCTGTTGTCTTGTTGTCGGTTATTTATATTACGTCTCAGTTGCACTGCAGTTTCTTACTGAAAATGTGTCTGTTAAAGAGGCTTTGCTGGTTTTATAGTCCTGTATCCACCTGTGGATTTGAAATAAGGAGAAAGTTGAAGTATTACTCATTGTTTACACTGGATGTTTACTGGGTTCACAATCAGACTGACACATATTGTTAATCATATAAAACGGGGGAAAAAAACATTATAATGTTTGTATTCATCCTGACTTGAAGTTCTGTACATATTCAGTGCTGGAACACCAGTAGTTTTCTTGTGGTATTTTAGAAAATGTATTGAGATAAAATACACATTTGAGGATGGGAAGGCATAAAAAAGCACTATTAAAAACTGGCATACTGCAAAGTTCTTGGATGTTAAAGTGTGGAGATTAGTGCCAGCATACAATATATTTAACTATTCAAACTGTCAGGTTTCAGGAAGATTTTAGGGTGGTGGACGCAAATGCAGAGAGAGGAGGAGATGACGCAGGTATCATTCAAAGATTTAATTAACTAGCAGTGAAACAAAAAGGCAGCTGGTCCGGCATGCCATCCACAAAAAGCTTGAAAATTACAAAACTTGAAAATGCAAAACACACACTAGAATATCTACTTACTGGTGAAAACTGGTGACACGCAACACAGGGAAGCGACGACGAACCGACAAAGACAGAGGGGAACACACAGGCTTAAATACACAAGGGGATTACACACAGGTGGAACGAATCAGGGCGGGGCAAACAATCACAAAAAGGCAGGAAAACAAACAAAGGCAGGAAGCAAAACTAGACAAGACACAGGAGGACCGAATTACAAAATAAAACAGGAAACACTCTATGTAGACCATGACAATATTCAAGTTCCCCCAAGTATACTTTGGTAAATATACTAATATCAATGTACTAGAAGTATACTCGTAAGTGTACTACTTCAATACTTTTTGGGACTAAATTATCCCACTTTTTAGTTTATAAAAGTATACTTTTTAGTGTACGAATAGTATACTTTGAGTACACAACTAGTTTACATCTAAGTTGTATTTTGTACTGCAACTACACTATGAACTATAGTACAAGTGAATACTGTTAGTTTACTAGTTATATACCCACTTTTTAGTTTATGAAAGTACACTTTAAAGTACTCTCAGTAAACTTTTAGTTTATAGTTTTTATACTGCAAGTATACTTGTATATACTTGTGGCCCACTTTTTAGTTTATGAAAGTACATTTTATATACTTTAACTTATAGTACTTAGCCAATGATTTATGTATAAATTAAAGGGACTTGCTCCTTTTGCTATTTGACTTGATGCTTGATGTATTATTATTGTGATCAATACACATCTGAGTGGAGGATCTATGGAGGACTTTAATTGTTTGGCATATTGCAACCAACTTGTCGTTAAAGTATGGAGCAATAAGTATTTAATGGCTTCAAACTGAACAGAATAATAATAGATTTTCACTGTCAACTTGTCAGGTCAAATTTGCTTTTTAGATTTGAAACTTTTCTTTATTCCCATTAAGCTAACTGAGACTCTGCTTTGGAAATGAAGGACTTTCCTTAATGAGAGCTACATATATCTGTATACTAAAATCATATAAACTGTTATATTATACATGCATGAAGGTAGTGGTAAGGATGTTTACTCTCTGCTGTGGCCTACCATGTGTCCAAATATACTTAGTTGGATCAGAAACCTCCAGTTTTGCAACACTGTTGATGCCAGAGGGCAAAGTCCCTTCTCCGCCTGTCGATTCTGTTGATTGTGAAATAATGGAATATTTTGAGAAACCTTGACAAAATCTAATTTAATTATAGATAAAAGATGTGCACATAATCTGAAACATTCAAACACACTGAGGGAAATAAGCCCATGAATTGATCATGGTTAAAAGTTGTGTATTAACATTTTTTGAAGGGTATCTTTGTTAATGTAAAATATCTGAGTCAACACACTTGTAATGAAGAATGAGAAATATTCATTAGCATGCAAGACAAGACAAAAACACATCAAATACATTCTGTTGTTAAGGATGTGTTGTCAAAAGACAGATAGAAGACAAGATCCCTTCCTATTCCCTCCCTACAACATAAGGGCAGCGCTGCACCTTACTGTATGTATATGCATGTACAAATACACATGGCCATACATATAAATATGAACATACATACTTATAAATATTTTTTTTTTTTGCTCCTGTCAGACCGGTAAGCGGTGGTGATAAAGTACGCAGACCCTTTAATGCAGTAAAAGTACCAGTACAACAAAGTAAAATCCTATTTATCACGTATTCTGCAGAAAAATGGCCCTGTGACTGATATATTATTATATATTAGACATTATTAGATATTAGATTAATATGTATGCATTCATAGAAGAAGCATTTTACTGTTGTAGCTGGTCAAGGTGTAGCTTGTTTTAATTACTTTACATATAGGTAGTTTAGTCCAGTGGGAGGAAAAGCTGGCATGGCCATTTTCAAAGGGGTCCCTTGACCTCTGACCTCAAGATATGTGAATGAAAATGGTTCTATGGGTACCCACGAGTCTCCCCTCTACAGACATGCCCACTTTAGGATAATCACATGCAGTTTTGTGCGAGTCATAGTCAAGTCAGCACACTGATTTCCAATAATAAATATATAGATACATTTGCATAAAGCAGCATATTTGTCCACTCCCATGTTGAGAAGAGTATTAAATACTTGACAAATCTCCCTTTAAGGTACATTTTGAACAGATAAGAAATGTGTGATTAATTTGCGATTAATCGTGTTTAACTATGGACAATCATGCGATTAATTATTAATTATTATACACATACGTACAGTACATACCTGTAAAGTTCTTACTACCAACAACTGATGAGTCAACATACTGTATTAACTACTTGGTTGTAAACTCTCAGAAAGCATGGTATGGAAATATGGAAGAAGAGATCAGTAGCTGCACAGATCTGTGATTGAAATGTATAAATACATGAGTTATAGATTAAATATAAGGGGGGGTATGACTAAATTCGTAGTTTTATCCTTGAAATTGTTCATTCAGTGACACCTGTGACTGGTGGTTGCATCAAGTATATTTTCATAATACATACCAATCTGTGTTTCTGGAAAGCTGAAACATCTCTATGCTAAACACAGTAGGTATCTAATATTGCACGTGCAAGTGAAATTAGTTGTTCAGCGTTGTAATAAAGATATAAGAGGCTTTATTATTATTGTTTTATCTCAATTACCCCAGACAACAGGAATCCATGTTTTCTAAAGTCATTTATTTTTCTCTGATGGAACAAAATTGAAATGCATCAACATTTATTCACACTGTGTGAACAGACATCATGAATCAAAGTCTCTTAAGCCTTTTGACCCTCTGTTTTCTCTTCAGTTTTGGCTGCTGGTTCGCTGGCAGTCTGCTCTGGACAAAGCTCCTGGGTTCCATCCATTACGACAAGTGGCAGTTTCAGACACTCCGCCTGAGCTCTGAACTCCTCCATGTGTTTCTGCTCCACCTCCCTCCTCCTGCTGAACAGGTAGAGGTCTACCGACTCGTATTTCGGTGCTACCAGGTCCATCCTCAACACCATACAGTCTGGACAGGACGTATGGAAGAAGGTCCCAGTAAAGTTATAGCTCCTCACTGTGAGCGCAACGATTTGGCCTTCGATTGAGATGTTGCGGGAATGATAACGGCACTGGTCACCAATACGGACGGCTTGGGTGTATGTTGAATTGTGGATATCAATAGTTACACTCTGTCTTCTTTTTAGGACGTCCGTATCTGCGCTGTCATTCAGACTGCCTGCAACTAAAGCCCATCTTCCCTGCAGATGACCAGGATCCAGTTGAGCCAAAGGCCGGACCAGGTCTTCACAGGCCGGAGGAGCTGAATGGCTCAAAGACGTCAAGCACAGAACGGTTGCAAATACAGCAAACATGTCTCTGTCTGTTGTCTTGTTGTCGGTTATTTATATTACGTCTCAGTTGCACTGCAGTTTCTTACTGAAAATGTGTCTGTTAAAGAGGCTTTGCTGGTTTTATAGTCCTGTATCCACCTGTGGATTTGAAATAAGGAGAAAGTTGAAGTATTACTCATTGTTTACACTGGATGTTTACTGGGTTCACAATCAGACTGACACATATTGTTAATCATATAAAACGGGGGAAAAAACATTATAATGTTTGTATTCATCCTGACTTGAAGTTCTGTACATATTCAGTGCTGGAACACCAGTAGTTTTCTTGTGGTATTTTAGAAAATGTATTGAGATAAAATACACATTTGAAGATGGGAAGGCATAAAAAAGCACTATTAAAAACTTGCATACTGCAAAGTTCTTGGATGTTAAAGTGTGGAGATTAGTGCCAGCATACAATATATTTAACTATTCAAACTGTCAGGTTTCAGGAAGATTTTAGGGTGGTGGACGCAAATGCAGAGAGAGGAGGAGATGATGCAGGTATCATTCAAAGATTTAATTAACTAGCAGTGAAACAAAAAGGCAGCTGGTCCTGCATGCCATCCACAAAAAGCTTGAAAATTACAAAACTTGAAAATACAAAACACACACGAATATCTACTTACTGGTGAAAACTGGTGACACGCAACACAGGGAAGCGACGACGAACCGACAAAGACAGAGGGGAACACACAGGCTTAAATACACAAGGGGATTACACACAGGTGGAACGAATCAGGGCGGGGCAAACAATCACAAAAAGGCGGGAAAACAAACAAAGGCAGGAAGCAAAACTAGACAAGACACAGGAGGACCGAATTACAAAATAAAACAGGAAACACTATGTAGACCATGACAATATTCAAGTTCCCCCAAGTATACTTTGGTAAATATACTAATATCAATGTACTAGAAGTATACTCGTAAGTGTACTACTTCAATACTTTTTGGGACTAAATTATCCCACTTTTTAGTTTATAAAAGTATACTTTTTAGTGTACGAATAGTATACTTTGAGTACACAACTAGTTTACATCTAAGTTGTATTTTGTACTGCAACTACACTATGAACTATAGTACAAGTGAATACTGTTAGTTTACTAGTTATATACCCACTTTTTAGTTTATGAAAGTATACTTTAAAGTACTCTCAGTAAACTTTTAGTTTATAGTTTTTATACTGCAAGTATACTTGTATATACTTGTGGCCCACTTTTTAGTTTATGAAAGTACATTTGATATACTTTAACTTATAGTACTTAGCCAATGATTTATGTATAAATTAAAGGGACTTGCTCCTTTTGCTATTTGACTTGATGTTTTATTATTATTGTGATCAATACACATCTGAGTGGAGGATCTATGGAGGACTTTAATTGTTTGGCATATTGCAACCAACTTGTCGTTAAAGTATGGAGCAATAAGTATTTAACGGCTTCAAACTGAACAGAATAATAATAGATTTTCACTGTCAACTTGTCAGGTCAAATTTGCTTTTTAGATTTGAAACTTTTCTTTATTCCCATTAAGCTAACTGAGACTCTACTTTGGAAATGAAGGACTTTCCTTAATGAGAGCTACATATATCTGTATACTAAAATCATATAAACTGTTATATTATACATGCATGAAGGTAGTGGTAAGGATGTTTACTCTCTGCTGTGGCCTACCATGTGTCCAAATATACTTAGTTGGATCAGAAACCTCCAGTTTTGCAACACTGTTGATGCCAGAGGGCAAAGTCCCTTTTCTGCCTGTCGATTCTGTTGATTGTGAAATAATGGAATATTTTGAGAAACCTTGACAAAATCTAATTTAATTATAGATAAAAGATGTGCACATAATCTGAAACATTCAAACACACTGAAGGAAATAAGCCCATGAATTGATCATGGTTAAAAGTTGTGTATTAACATTTTTTGAAGGGTATCTTTGTTAATGTAAAATATCTGAGTCAACACACTTGTAATGAAGAATGAGAAATATTCATTAGCATGCAAGACAAGACAAAAACACATCAAATACATTCTGTTGTTAAGGATGTGTTGTCAAAAGACAGATAGAAGACAAGATCCCTTCCTATTCCCTCCCTACAACATAAGGGCAGCGCTGCACCTTACTGTATGTATATGCATGTACAAATACACATGGCCATACATATAAATATGAACATACATACTTATAAATATTTTTTTTTTTTGCTCCTGTCAGACCGGTAAGCGGTGGTGATAAAGTACTCAGACCCTTTAATGCAGTAAAAGTACCAGTACAACAAAGTAAAATCCTATTTATCACGTATTCTGCAGAAAAATGGCCCTGTGACTGATATATTATTATATATTAGACATTATTAGATATTAGATTAATATGTATGCATTCATAGAAGAAGCATTTTACTGTTGTAGCTGGTCAAGGTGTAGCTTGTTTTAATTACTTTACATATAGGTAGTTTAGTCCAGTGGGAGGAAAAGCTGGCATGGCCATTTTCAAAGGGGTCCCTTGACCTCTGACCTCAAGATATGTGAATGAAAATGGTTCTATGGGTACCCACGAGTCTCCCCTTTACAGACATGCCCACTTTAGGATAATCACATGCAGTTTTGTGCGAGTCATAGTCAAGTCAGCACACTGATTTCCAATAATAAATATATAGATACATTTGCATAAAGCAGCATATTTGTCCACTCCCATGTTGAGAAGAGCATTAAATACTTGACAAATCTCCCTTTAAGGTACATTTTGAACAGATAAGAAATGTGTGATTAATTTGCGATTAATCGTGTTTAACTATGGACAATCATGCGATTAATCACGATTAATTATTATACACATACGTACAGTACATACCTGTAAAGTTCTTACTACCAACAACTGATGAGTCAACATACTGTATTAACTACTTGGTTGTAAACTCTCAGAAAGCATGGTATGGAAATATGGAAGAAGAGATCAGTAGCTGCACAGATCTGTGATTGAAATGTATAAATACATGAGTTATAGATTAAATATAAGGGGGGGTATGACTAAATTCGTAGTTTTATCCTTGAAATTGTTCATTCAGTGACACCTGTGACTGGTGGTTGCATCAAGTATATTTTCATAATACATACCAATCTGTGTTTCTGGAAAGCTGAAACATCTCTATGCTAAACACAGTAGGTATCTAATATTGCACGTGCAAGTGAAATTAGTTGTTCAGCGTTGTAATAAAGATATAAGAGGCTTTATTATTATTATTGTTTTATCTCAATTACCCCAGACAACAGGAATCCATGTTTTCTAAAGTCATTTATTTTTCTCTGATGAAACAAAATTGAAATGCATCAACATTTATTCACACTGTGTGAACAGACATCATGAATCAAAGTCTCTTAAGCCTTTTGACCCTCTGTTTTCTCTTCAGTTTTGGCTGCTGGTTCGCTGGCAGTCTGCTCTGGACAAAGCTCCTGGGTTCCATCCATTACGACAAGTGGCAGTTTCAGACACTCCGCCTGAGCTCTGAACTCCTCCATGTGTTTCTGCTCCACCTCCCTCCTCCTGCTGAACAGGTAGAGGTCTACCGACTCGTATTTCGGTGCTACCAGGTCCATCCTCAACACCATACAGTCTGGACAGGACGTATGGAAGAAGGTCCCAGTAAAGTTATAGCTCCTCACTGTGAGCGCAACGATTTGGCCTTCGATTGAGATGTTGCGGGAATGATAACGGCACTGGTCACCAATACGGACGGCTTGGGTGTATGTTGAATTGTGGATATCAATAGTTACACTCTGTCTTCTTTTTAGGACGTCCGTATCTGCGCTGTCATTCAGACTGCCTGCAACTAAAGCCCATCTTCCCTGCAGATGACCAGGATCCAGTTGAGCCAAAGGCCGGACCAGGTCTTCACAGGCCGGAGGAGCTGAATGGCTCAAAGACGTCAAGCACAGAACGGTTGCAAATACAGCAAACATGTCTCCGTGTGTTGTCTTGTTGTCGGTTATTTATATTACGTCTCAGTTGCACTGCAGTTTCTTACTGAAAATGTGTCTGTTAAAGAGGCTTTGCTGGTTTTATAGTCCTGTATCCACCTGTGGATTTGAAATAAGGAGAAAGTTGAAGTATTACTCATTGTTTACACTGGATGTTTACTGGGTTCACAATCAGACTGACACATATTGTTAATCATATAAAACGGGGGAAAAAAACATTATAATGTTTGTATTCATCCTGACTTGAAGTTCTGTACATATTCAGTGCTGGAACACCAGTAGTTTTCTTGTGGTATTTTAGAAAATGTATTGAGATAAAATACACATTTGAGGATGGGAAGGCATAAAAAAGCACTATTAAAAACTGGCATACTGCAAAGTTCTTGGATGTTAAAGTGTGGAGATTAGTGCCAGCATACAATATATTTAACTATTCAAACTGTCAGGTTTCAGGAAGATTTTAGGGTGGTGGACGCAAATGCAGAGAGAGGAGGAGATGACGCAGGTATCATTCAAAGATTTAATTAACTAGCAGTGAAACAAAAAGGCAGCTGGTCCGGCATGCCATCCACAAAAAGCTTGAAAATTACAAAACTTGAAAATGCAAAACACACACTAGAATATCTACTTACTGGTGAAAACTGGTGACACGCAACACAGGGAAGCGACGACGAACCGACAAAGACAGAGGGGAACACACAGGCTTAAATACACAAGGGGATTACACACAGGTGGAACGAATCAGGGCAGGGCAAACAATCACAAAAAGGCGGGAAAACAAACAAAGGCAGGAAGCAAAACTAGACAAGACACAGGAGGACCGAATTACAAAATAAAACAGGAAACACTCTATGTAGACCATGACAATATTCAAGTTCCCCCAAGTATACTTTGGTAAATATACTAATATCAATGTACTAGAAGTATACTCGTAAGTGTACTACTTCAATACTTTTTGGGACTAAATTATCCCACTTTTTAGTTTATAAAAGTATACTTTTTAGTGTACGAATAGTATACTTTGAGTACACAACTAGTTTACATCTAAGTTGTATTTTGTACTGCAACTACACTATGAACTATAGTACAAGTGAATACTGTTAGTTTACTAGTTATATACCCACTTTTTAGTTTATGAAAGTACACTTTAAAGTACTCTCAGTAAACTTTTAGTTTATAGTTTTTATACTGCAAGTATACTTGTATATACTTGTGGCCCACTTTTTAGTTTATGAAAGTACATTTTATATACTTTAACTTATAGTACTTAGCCAATGATTTATGTATAAATTAAAGGGACTTGCTCTTTTTGCTATTTGACTTGATGTTTTATTATTATTGTGATCAATACACATCTGAGTTCAGGACAAACTGAATAAGACCTGTCAGGTAAAATGTGCTTTCTAATTTGAAATTCATCATTCTTTATTCCCACAGTGAGATAAATCTCTGGAAATGAAGGACACACACAAGCAAACAATATGTGCTGAAATCATAAGATTCAATTTAATATTTACACCTGTGCTTTTCCTACTGTGACATGTTGAAGTGTTTTACATGAAAGGGCCTGATGTGAAATGAAATATTTTTTCAAAAACTGAAGTTTTGATCAAGCTAAACTAAACAAGACAAGTATGCTTATTACCCGTACTTTGTTTGCTATATTGTATTATCTGCTTTGTTGTGAACCCTCACAAGGAGTGTAAGTATTGAAACTGCACAGATTGAATTTGAAATATATTAGAAAATGTAATTATTGGTTAGTGAAGATGAAGCCAATGCACCAAGGGAGTGTAAATTAATTTATTTTTTAATCACATTTTCATTTGGTTACATCTGAAGTGGTTGCATCAAGTATATTTTCACAACGAATTCTATTAAATCAAACATATCAGAGAGGATTTGTTTGGAGATGAGCAAATGATCTTCCTTCCACTGGATTTATTTGAGGACATGTCATTAAGGAAGACTTATTTTCACCTTTAATTAAGAATTTTTAAGTTGGTTATTGTAGCTCACATAGATCAGCATCCAGGGGATGAACTGAGTGTGGCTGAACAAGCGGTTCATCTGTCTTTCCGTGAACCTGACACATAATACTGTATGATTATTTACTGTTGTACTTGCGAGTAAAATCTGGGCGTCTTATGAACACAGTGGGAAGCTTTTTCTGATTATTCATGAAATCTCACATTCACTTTTTTACCATAAAAGCAATCACGGACACTGTATATTATGTCGACATCCATTTTTATTGACACTGTGAACAGATATCATGTACCAAAGTGTCCTAAAGCCTTTGGATCCTGTTTTCTCCTCAGTCTGCTCAGCTGCGAGGGGACAGGTCTTAACAAAGCTCCTTGGTAGGATCCATCACAACATGTTTAGGCATGTTCAGACATTTCACCTGAGCGCTGAACTCCTCCAACTCCTTCTGGTCCACCTCCCTCCTCCTGCTGAACAGGCACAATTCCTTCGCCTTAAAATTTGGTGACTCCACGGACAAGCTCAGCATCACACAGTCTGGACAGGACGTATGGAAGAGGGTCCCGTTGAGGTTAAACGCCTGCCCAATTTTGAAGCTAAAGTTAGGCCAATCTGCAGAGACGTTACTTGACATAAAGCGACAACTGTCACCATAACGATTGGCTTGGGTGTACGTCAAGTTGTAGAAATCGACAGTTACGCTGTCGCTGTGTTGATCAGGCACTGCAGATTCAATGACTTTCGAACTGTCTGCAACCAAAATCCATCTGCCCTCCATGTGAAGAGGATCCACTTGACTCAAAGGCTCAGTCAAGTCTTTACAGTCCAGAGGAGCTGCACGGCTCACAGACACCAAGCAGAGGAGAGCGACGGCGCACACAGCAAACATGTCTCTGTATGTTGAAATCAAACACCTGTACATTTAGCCTCAGCGGCACAGCAGCGTCTGTCTGAAAGTGGTGCCGGTAAAGACTCTCGTCTGGTTTTATAGTTGCATCAGAAAAATCCAGTTTCACAATACTGAGAGCAGAGTCCACCCGTGTGTTCTGTGATAGTAAAATAAAAATAATCTGAAGACTGATTATTTACACTTTCGTAACTCGTCTTACATGGAATATTGGAGTGAGTTCACTGTAACTCAGATATTGTATTTGAATCTTATTGGCTCTCATTAAGAGCTACAACTTCAATATGTGAATTGCGTTTGTTGAAATCACCATAAAATATAAAGGCACAATGTTAAATACATTGAGGATATGTCTACCTCAACTCACTTTCACTGTGGTTTTGAACTAAAACATCAGTTTCTTGGCGAAAATTGTATCGGAAAAGTTCAAGTTCCGCAATATCTGACATTGTTTTTGCAATATTTGTTTGTTGGGATTAGTTGTCCTTTGCTGTTGAAAGAGCGAAGGACAAGTTCCCCAGCCTTCGCCAACTCAACAGCCGAAAACGCCAGTATCATCTTTGCAACAGTACACACAATCTGCCCCCTTAGATTCATTGATTTTTTTTGCTTCACAAATGTGTCATCTGCAAATACAGGCATCAAAATCTGGTTCTTGTGTTCTCATAGTTTGTTAGAAACTCTATTCTGAAGAATTTCTTTTACTTCACTAAAGAAAAGTATCGTGAGAAACATTTAAACACATTGAATTCATGTTTTGTTTTTTTAAATATATCAAAAGGTACTGGCTCCTCATGCGATGGTTCTCTGAAATCCCGTTGCTGTTAGACAGGACCCCCTTGGGAGCTCTCAGCTCAGCAGGACTCATTCTCACAGTTACAGGGACACATCGCTGCATCCCTTTTCCCCAGCAACACAGACTTTGGTTTGGCCCTTGAGATGGCTGTGCTGTTAGCCATGGAACTACCACAAGGGCAGCTAGAGACTCTGCTGGGACCTCAGGCAGCTTTTACAAGCTCCGTGTACTTGCGTAAGTGGGGGATTTTTTGAGACTTGTTGCAGTGAACACCAGGCACATCATCTCATGTTCGGTCCCTGTGATCTGCACAGTGTCTCATAGATGGATCCTGTTAGTTCGCTTCTTCCCTTCAGGGGGACATTTAGCACAACTAAAGCTGCATGGATAGAGAAATACCGGTTGTCTGAAGGGACTATAGACCCCCACTCATGACTCAGTTGTCCCTGGTTTAGGAATAATAAATAAATAACATTATGAAACAAATGGTAAAACATTATCCAGTGTGTTTGATTTTTCATGAAGCAATGTTGTTGCTTTGGGACAAATCCACTGTTGGAGGAACATCAAGTACATCAAGCAATGTATCACAAATGTCAGTTTAATCATTAAACCATTCATCAATCATTTCAAAAGCTGACATCTCTAAATTCCACATGTGTATACATCCATGCACTGAGCTATGTCAGGAGCTCTGGAGCCCCTCTTTCAAAAGCACATCTGGTAAAAATACAAAATTCATACTTTCAGGTAAAATAATTTCTCTTTTAAAACTGACAACGTGCCACAAAATATTCAGTGGTGCGCGCTGTTGTTTATAAATTAGACCATTTCATACTATTAGTCTGTGTATTGTCAAAACCTGTATTACAGAGAATAAAAATGTTCAGGCCCTATACTTGGATTAAAAGTATCTCTAATAAAAGACAAAAAAAAAAAAAAAAAAAAATCAATAAAATAATTCAGCTTTAAAGTCATTAAATTAGAAGAATATCCTCTCTGAAACTCTGCAAATCTTTGGACGTTAAATTTCATATTTAGATTATGAAAGTTACCCAATGAATTATACATGTAGATACAACAGTTTAAAACTAATACATCTTTAGTGTATTTGTGGGTTTTATGATCCTATGGCTCATCTGCTAACCAGGGAAATTAAATCAAACTCCAACAGTGTAAAAAATAAAACACCTCATATTTTGGTCCACATCGTGTGAGAAGAGAAATTAAAAATGTTGTTCTGGGTAAAGAGCTCCTAAAGGCACTTAAACACTGACGAGTGCAGTCCATACCTCCCCCCTGTCTTCACGTTGGAGAGAGCTCACTTCCTCTCGGAGTATCAGAACTCAAGAGCGGGATGAGGACGTTTCAAGCTGAATGAGGGCAGAGAGTAGGGCAGGAAAGGGAAGTAGGCTTGTGGACTGATTTGAAAAAGGATGGGTGCGTAAAACACAGAGACGAGGGAAGGAGTGTGTTATGAATTGAAGAGCAGCGAGACAGACTGAAGAGGGAGAGGTGAATGTACAGAGAGGGCGTTTACATGACAGAGCAGCACGTACAGGCTTTGTGTTTGGGCGCCCCGGTCTCCTCTCCCTGGCTCGCCCTGGTCAGGCTGCGTGTCTCTGTGCTGGTAGCTGCTGCTGCTGGCTCTGCTGCTCGGGTGTCGGGGGCTTTGGCCTGCGACAGAAGGGGTTCCTGCTCCCCCGGCCCTGCCTCTGTCCTCCGGTTCTCCTGGGGATCAGCCAGGGGCACCTCCTGGAACTGTCCAGGCAGCGTGGCGGGGTCTTGGGCTTTTACTGCTGCCTTAGCTCCCTCTGGCGACGCTGCAGCTTCACCCTCAGCCTCTAGCTCGGGGGTGAGAGTGGAGGGTTGCGCCTCAGAGTAGACCGGCACTGAAGCCACTGCAGCGGCCCCTAGGGCATTGGCTGGGGACTGCACCTGCACAGATTGGGTCGGGTCTCCCCATTCTTTGTCCTGCCCTTCAGATTTTGTCTCTCCATCTCCGTTTGCCTCCACGCCACCCTGCACGTCTCCATCTCCAGCTGCTGGTTGCGCCTCTGCACTGTTTCCGGTTGCCTCACTCTTCTCTGGCTGTGTTAACGTTTCTGGAGCTGCTTCTGTTTTTACGACCCCCTCCACAGCCTCCCCTCCCTCTTGGCCCGCTTCTGGGTGCGGCCGAGGGGTTTCCTCTGACTGAGCGGTCTCCTGCTGATCTCCCCGGGGTGTAAGATCCTCAGGTACATCATCCCCTTCATCTGTGACGATCACACGTTCCGCTCTCATCACCACGGTCCCTTCTTCCTCCTCCTCCTCTTCCTCCTCATTAATGTTGAAATTTGGAACCTGACCAGGCTCTGCCTCAGAAGCACCCAGGCTCAACCCAGGCTCCCATTTCATGCTAATAACACCTTCAGAGGCTCCAACGAGTCCGTTGGTGGCGGACTGAGTGTCGTGATTGGTGTCTGCTTCTAAGTGTCCTCCGCCATTGGTTAGGACAGCTGCAGTTTCATCCAGTAGTGAGCTTTGGTTCGTCTGCACTTCGTCTTCAGTTGTCTCTGAAGACAAAACATGAAATAAATATCACTGTGAGTAAAGGAGGAGATATCTGTGTTGTATTCATTAGAAAAAGGTATTGCTGTTCATGCATTTAGATGATGTTGAGTGTTGCAATCAATGTTCCACACTGTCATTAACACTGATTATTAGCTTTCATTGTAGGTAGTTTAGACGCACCGTGACTTTGATTGCAATTAGAGGCTGTTTTTAAAACTCAATACAGCTAATTTAGGTATTGTAATGCAGTTAACAAAAGGCCATGTATGAATCTTAATGAAAAGTCATTCACCTCTGCTCTAATATAAAATGCAGAAGCTAATAAAAGGTAGAACTGTTTTAGCTCCAGGCCATGAAGTGTATATTAATGAATGAAGGCTTCTATTTGTTACAGAGCAGAATGTAACAATCAATGTAAGTGGATATTTGTACCATCGTGACAAAAGACAAGCTACAAAACACTAAAGAAATCAAAAAAGAGAGAAATGTAAAATATTATAAGCATTTTAAAGCTACGTCGTGACAGATGGGAGACAACATTTAATGACAAAGTTAGACACAAGACGGCAGATGAACTAGCAACAGAATAAAGAGCATGCATTAGATGCAAATATAGATTCTGCAGTCTGAATTATAGACCCTGGATGATTTAAATACACTTGTCCACTTCAGTAGCTTGAGTAGCTGTCCACGTACCCGCTGCCCTCTAAAAATGCAAGTTGTGCAACTGAGTGCTTATTAGCATAAAGATATATGCACAATCTTATTTAACATGCGTGCATATTCATCACGGCATGTATGAACTTTTTCTGAAGTATAGGTATAGGCCTGCGCCCCTCCTTCCTTTATAATGCAAATGTCTTAAGATCAGTATATACAGTGCATACAGACACATATTCCTATAGGGGATTTCATGGTCTTTAAGGGGTTGGGGTAAGATGGTGTTTACTGTAGCCAAGAATTAACAATAAGGTAAGATGTTTTCAGGTTCAAAGTGATGAGAGAGATGTTGACTTCAATAAGAATACAGATGTGATTTAACGTGTGCACGATTTATTTATGGATAACTGGGGTTTGCACTCCGCGCCTGAGCTTCATGAGAATATTGTGGTGTACGTCTGTGTGCATTTTATGACACAGGAGTCAACTCCGTACCCACCCGATCCTGTTGTATTGTTTTCTCCGTTCTGCACAACAGCATCTTGGATAATTTCTGAGGAAGAAAAAAGAAAGTTCTATTTATTGCAGGTAGCAGTGCAGTAGACATGCACTATAGAAATCATAAAGAAATCATGAATTACTACACGATGGAGAAGTGATTTCTCAGAAAATTACACCATTAAGTGCACCTTTAAACTAAAATATTCAAACAAGGACTGTCAAAGTTAATGCGTTAATAAAGCCTTAACGCAAATTTGTTTTAATGCCACTAATATCTTTAACGTATTAACGCAACTTGCATTTTTTCGAGGAAAAACTTGCATGGCCATTTTCAAAGGGGTCCCATGACCTCTGACTTCATAATATGTGAATGAAAATGGGTTCTATGGGTACCCACGAGTCTCCCCTTTAAAGACATGCCCACTTTATGATAATCACATGCAGTTTGGGGCAAGTCATAGTTAAGTCAACACACTGACAGCCATGTTATGTTATGAGCATATTTGTTATGCTAAATGCAGTACCTGTGAGGGTTTCTGGACAATATTTGTCATTGTTTTGTGTTGTTAATTGATATCAATTAATAAATATATACATACATTTGCATAAAGCAAGCATATTTGTTCACTCCCATGTTGATAAGAGTATTAAATACTTGAAAAATCTCCCTTTAAGGTACATTTTGAAAGAATAAAAAATGTGTGATTAATTTGCGATTAATCACGATTAAATATTTTAATCGATTTACAGCCCTTATTTAAACTAAGATGCACCTGTAACTGTATCAGGTCCTCACTGAAGACAGAATTACAATGTGGCTTAATCAACACACCTGTGCCTCTTTGGATAACTTATCTTGTCATATTGTCGATGCACGGGTGCAACATTAGAAGATGGCAAAATCCTAACTAAGAATGTGCTGCTTTATAGTGTAATTTCTTTTCATTACAAGCAAAGAGAGAAAAAAATGGGAAGGAGTCAAAGCATTAAACAAATGAAATCGAATCAATATGTACTGATGTAATTAAGTAAGAGTAGCATTAGAAGCGCAGCTGTGGTAGCAGCCAGAAAAGCAGTGTGTCTGCACACAGTGGTTTTAACGTGATAAAGTGTTGCAGGGTTGACATGTATTGGACAGAATACAGTGTTGAAAAAGGCAGGCGGCAATGCTTTGTTCGGCACTGAGCTTGTCAAATGCTCATGTTAACTCTTATGCAGTGTGACATTTGCAGTGATTTATCACTTTCTCTGGTAAAAAAGCTAATGGGAATGCAATTTTCAAAAAATGTCCACTGTGCTTTTAACATTTGTACCAAAAAGTTTATCTGATCCCACTTACCTGCTCCGGCCTCTGCCACTTTCACTGCCTCCTGTTGGGTAAGAGGGACAGTGGAGGGATTAAATCTTCTGTGACTCAAACGGTGAAACATTTTGTGTTTGTGTGTTGCCTGAACCTCTGATGCATTTCGAAGGGATATAAAAAAGACAACAAATGAAAATGCAAATACTGGAACATCACACAAGCTTTAAGGAAACGGACACTATCCAGAATATTTGTCCTCATGTCGTCTAAATACGTTTCTATCCTACACTCTAAACAGCACAGACAAGCACAGACTGTACTGAGATAATTCATGCGTCCTCTGTGGTCTCCCAGATGGATGATACAGAGATGAGTTTAGCTGTTAAATGACCATGACATTCTGCCTGGTCACAAGAGGGAGTGATTGAGCTGGAAAAGCTCTTCCTGACCTTTGAAGAGTTGACCCCTTTCAACAATTTAATATAGCATATACTTAACTACATTAGAGCTGCACAGATAAACACTAATCATGTGTGTACCTTTCACAGTTTAAAGTATTTCCAAGGACCTGAATATATCAACACATCCCTCGTCTCATCAGAAAGCATTAGGCAAACAAAGTGATAAAAAAAAAATCTGTTTGAGCTGCCAGATATTAGCTGTCACTCACTCTCAGTCTGCCCACTAAACCAATGCTTTTGCTGGCAGGGCCCGTTTTCACACAGAATAAGGTCATATATTCAAAGTCTCTTCCATCACAGGCTGGTACAGCTATTAAAAATGTAATCCTCTGAAGCGGACGTTAGAAGAGGAGGGACAACTCTTTTGTTCTACTATAAAGATCTTCAGCGCGGTGAGGTAAACATACTTGCGCTTGGCTTGAGGTGAAACAATAATTCCAGAGTGGATCAAGTGTTGAATTGTTTATGTAACAGGGCTGCTTACATTCACAAAGTTCCTGCTTTTGAACAAGAGGTGCTACATCAAAGGTACATTAAGAGAGGAAATGAATTATTCATGGCAAAAAGCCACAGACAGAAGTTGTGGGAAATTCTCAGCGTAATGGAAGATGATGGAGTGAGCTTGTTCAACACGTATTCCCACCCCCTTTGTGTCCACAGAGTGAGTGGGCGAGTGTGTGTGTGTGCAAGTTCCTCACCGTTTGGCCATCCTCCATCTGTTCCTTCAGCTTCTCTTCCTCCTCTGCCAACCGCTGACTCTCTGATTCCAACCTGAGACGGACACACAGTTGTTCAGACACACACAAAAACAAACACCTCAAATCTACACTAAAAATGCACTCTTAGTTTATGCTTTAATTTGATGCTTACATATTATAATAATCTTATTTTATGATCCCAATCTAAGTAACACCAAAGTAGGCACATTTTTGAGTGTGTTTGAATTCCCCCAGAGGCCATCTGCAGTGTGTGTGACGAGCCCTCTTGGAAAGCGAGGCAGAGCTGTGGACCTTTGCAATAATAAGATTGGGATCTTGGAGTGTAGTCTTCAGGTACTAGACAACATTGTCCACTGCAATAAAGGAAAGGTCTAATCCTGTTTGGCAAGTGTGCAGGCTGGATCACCCTCTCGCTCTCTGCCTGCGTGCAGTTCAGTACTGGCAGAATTAAAACTCAACTTTGCCAAAGCATACATAATGTACGACAAAATTACAAGAAAACAAAAAATAGAAAAGGGAATGCTGCAACTATCAATAATACATGAAGTTCCGACTATACAAATACAACAAAAATGTGTCAGTTCTCTCCAGCTCTGTCAGCTCACAAACTGTCTCCTTGTCTTCTAGCTCACACACACACACACACACACACACACAGACACACACACACACACACACTGTTGCTGTACTTGTCAGTGCGCTTTTCCATCTCCTGGGCCTGGGAGCCCCAAAGAGGGGAGCGGGGGCTCTGGGCGTCCGGGGAGGTTGGGGACAACGGAGCTCCTTCCATCAACCACTGGTCCCTCAGAGACTTTCTCTGGAGTGAGAAAGAGGAGGTGAGGAAGAGGAAGGAAGAGAGAGAGTCAACTTTCAGCAGCATTGTATTGTGGTGATATGATTATATTATGTTATCTAAGCAAACTATAATTAATTGATTTTTCTATAAACCATTTCACAGTTGTAAACATAATCATTCCAAATGTGTCCCGGTTTATTTCCTGTTGCAGTGTATGTGAATGAAATCAGATGACGGGAAGTAAACACGGACCCGAGCTGTTGTCTAGCAATGCAATTCTGCTGAAACGGCCTATACAGTTTATAGAACGGTTGCTATCCCTTTAATATCTCTGGTTGTATTGGCCCATTGTAAGCAGTACTGCAAATCAATAAGCAGTAGTGCTTATTGGCAGAATTGGATTTTTAGATTTGTTTTGTGCTACTGTGATGGACTTTTGTGATTTGGTACTTCATTTGCTGGATAAGCCAAAAAGAGACAGACCTGTTTGGTTATTTTATCCATAAACTGTTTATCAATTGATTTTCCACAAAACTTACTACATATATCAATATATAAAATTCCTATACAGTGATAGAGGATTTTATCCTTAAGGCCTACTCTTACAGTGGAACAATGCTCTTTGAAAGGAAGATCATTTTGATTATTTTACATGCATTTGTCATATTGTGATATGTATTGTATTAGATATCAGAAAACATTCTTATCAATATCTTGATATTGATCTCAATGAAATCACCTAGCCCTATAGGTGGCCTTTTGAGTTTTTTTTACTGGGAGCAGTTGTAAAACTGAAAGAGCTGCAATAACTTTGAGTCAGATATGGATATTTGAGAGCTAAAAAAATATCTAATAACTGTATTCTGGCTGATTTTTTTTACCATAAACAAAGGTTTTCTTGTTACTGAAGAATTGTGACCAAGTTATGTAGGCTACTCAGCAGGACATTTTACAGTTGTTAGATAACTTGTGAATGCTCTCTGGTGCACAAACTAACATATGTATTGTTGACACTGCTAATGAAATGACCTGCAACACATCTTTAGCATTGCTGGGAGTTACTACAATTTCTGGTTTCCTGTCAGCTGACATATATACAGATACAGATATATCTGTGATAAGCTAATATCGACCGATAGTATCAGCCTGCTGACTTGCAGCCTGCAAGTTGCAGGTTAAAAAAGAAAAACATATAATTAACAAGACTTAGACCAAAGGTATTTTAGCAGTGAATTAACTACTAACGTTAGCTAACTGGATTTACAAAAGTACTGTAGTGTTTCTACAGTAGTCCAGAACGGACAAACCAAACTCTGTTAACTTTTCCTGCTTGGGCCGGAGTCGATAACGTTACTCGCTCCCGTCGCCGCCGCTCTCTCTCTCGCACTTCACCACTCACTTCCCACGTACACACACGCTCTGTGCACTGGCTCTGCTCCAAATGACCTACGCTACTCTGACAACAACTGGCTCTAGATAGGGTTATTTGCGTTTTGGCATCGGCCACCATAGCTCTCCAACACGCTTGGCACACGGGAGAAGCTTCAGTTGGTTGCAATCTCCTCACCTCACCGCTAGATACTGCCAGATCCTACACACCGGACCTTTAAAATAACGTTGAAATTAAATTGAGTGGAAGAGGTTGTGTTGATTTACATTTGTGATAAACAATTTTCATTCGATGGTCACTCAGACCAATAATGCCGTGATCGATACAGTCATGTGATGCATAAAAGACGTATTGCTTGAGTTTACTTCAGTGTGAACAGTCTGCTGGTAATGGCATACTTAATTGTTAATTTAGTAGGTGGTGTGCAGTACATACTGATTGAGTATGTATACTCAATCAGTATGTACTGCACAATATAGTATGCAGTACATTAGTAAGAGATTTCAAACACAGCCCTTCATTTCTTTTGTACATTGCATTGTTTTAGTGTGTATACTGACTCTTTTTAAGTATACAGTAGTTGAATTTGTCACATTTCCAGTGTGAACTCACTACATATCCAAAACCTGCTTAGAGTTAGTATATGAATTGGGACACAGCTTCTTTTTACTATTAATCCCAAAATGCAATGCATTGCAGATACAAAAATTTCAGTCATGCCACATTACACTTATCAGTTACAATGCAAAATGATAATGACTCAAAATGTAAATCTCAATGTACCACTCACTGTAGGGTAAAATACAGGCTGTTTTATTATGTGGTGACTGAAACAGTGATTTAAGGCACAGCCTAAGAGAAAGAGAGAGAAATGCAGAGAACAAGAGAGGAGAAGTAAGCTGTATAGAGCAGTGACATGCCAGAGTGAGAAGCTGTGATGGGAAGGGAGGCGAAAGGTGGTTATTTGAGGGTGCGAAGGTGAGAAAGAAGCGTGAGAGACAGTAACACCTGCTGTGAGCCCATGTCACCAGTCTTCATCTCAGCTATCCAACAGAGAGAATACAAGCATGAATTTATAGCATGCGTGTGCACTTTTTACTTTCATCTTATTCCTACACCACTCCAGTAAATAGACATGACCCAGTGAACGAAAGATGCCCGAGGCTACTTACCATTCCCTCCTAACAGAACACCAAAACAACCACTTTCAAGTTTTACAAAAACAGGAGCGCAATTCTCAGTAGTTTGTAGAGCAGACTACTCTCTGAACATCCTCTTCTTAACAGACCGTTACAAGACACACAACAATCCTTTAAGTCTAATACTCATTTAAATAACGCCCCATTTCTGCTTTTTTGTTTTTTACCTTTTGTTCCAGAGCCCCACTGGACGTCTAGCACAAACTCTTTAAAAGCTCTGTGTTTGCATATGTGACAATGGGCCTAATGCAGGAAGCGATGTAAGAACAAACCACTTATTTTTGTTTGTATCCACGATTTGGGCTTCACCATTGTTTGCTTATTTTTGCTCTTCTCTTAGGTAAGAGAAAATGTTACGAGTGGTCGGGAGCACTCTTACCAAGACAAGAAAAAAACATCTTGTTTTCACGGTCCACAAATTGTTTGCCCAATGCAAGGATATAATCAAATTTAGATTATTATATGTTTTAGAGTAATTATAGAGATTGGATTATTAAAGAAATACTATGGTCCATTGATCCCAATTAAAACTATAAAAACTCTTGGATGGTGCATTCAACTTCTGAATGGCTTACATACTGCTACTTGATCTTCCTTAAACGTCAGTACTGACACTCTGGAAAATCATACGTTTACTTTGTTTAAGTTTATTTAACAGAACCTCAATTTCACAACTCCTGAAGGTCTTCTTCTTGCAGCCTTTTTTTGTGGCATCTCTCCAATTCTTGGGCACGTGCCAGAGTATTTGAACACAGCACAACACCTGCCCTTATATAGTGATTAGGACGCGTTACCTATGCTAATACCTGCTCTAATATACTGTTTAAGGGGCGTTACCTATGCTAATGATAAACAATGGGCCACATGCCCCTTATGATCAAGTGGGATTCATCATTCAGCACACCTGGGTAAGAGCAGATTTGGATGGTTAAGAACTTTTGGTGCATCTGGAGCTGACTTAACGGAAAATTAAGAGAAAACACAAGACAAATTTAAGAGAATGTTGCTGCATGAGGCCCAATGAGTAACCGATTCCACTAAGGACGAGTTTCCATTGCAATCCTGACAGTTTATCTCAAACTACAAATATTGTTATAAAATATAAAAACTTCATTTGACCTGAACTAATTAGTGCTAGCCGTCTATACAGTATGTGACTTTTTATCCAACAAAGGTGGAAAAATGACCTTTTCAAGAATATACAGTAAGTTATGTTATTTACTTTTAGTTTGATGAGCAGAGCATTCACAGCTCTTGTAGCTTGTAGATTTCAGCAAACTTTGGACCTTGGACTAAACCAAGTAAATCATGTACTAACAAGAAAAAAGTCCTTCAACAAAAGTTTGACATATTTCATGCTGCATCCAGAAATCACACCAAACAAACATGGTGATATACTACTGCACAATCTAGATCAAACCCTGGAAATGAAAATGACGTCACGATGATCGTGGTTACACCGCCATTTGTCAGGCTTATCAAACCAAGCCTGCCAATATTTACTCCACAACTGTATTTCCACTGATATTTGCAAAACAAATAAACCCAAATATTACTTAAAACCAAAGACGAATGGAAGCTTTTCAAATGGTTGCCCGATGTAGATATTAAACACTTCATTGAGATCGCTGTAAGCAGGAAGCATTTTTCCCTCGAACCATTTGTGTTTCCCTGTATGTCAGGACTAACAGGGGCTGCAGGGCGACTTAGTAACAGCCCTGTTGCAACCCAGTTGACCTTGGTTCAAGGGCTTGTTTCAGCAAGCATCTGCGCCGCTAAAGTGCCCTTGAGCCGGACAATAAACCCTTGCCAGCTCTAGGAGTGCTGGTCTGTAGCTGACCCTGGCAAGCGGAAATAAACACAGTCTGTCTGCAGTGAACTTTTACTGTAGTAATTAAAATCCATAAAATAGCTAGGATTATCATTCTTATCATAATAATGTGGTTATATGCTATAAAATCCAGTACAAAGTACTCACAGCAGCTATACTTTCCCTTAAAGCCAGGTGATGTCTGCAAGCTTCTCACTTACTACTGAGGTGAAAGCATCTGAAAACCCATACTCCCCTCCAGCCTATGGCCCCATGTTTCTACAAATCTGGCAACCGTTAGCCAGTAGCTACCTACTTAAGCGTCACAAAACCATCTCTGTGTTTTCTCCTGCAGCGCAGAACAAGCCCCGCTCTGTTCCCCTCCCTGTGCCTTTGGCTGACTGGACACAGCCCTCTCGAAACTTTCCTGCAGGTCAGGAGCTGCGTATAAACTGCTGCTCCCTCCTATCACATCCTTACATCTACCCTGGGGTTAGAGTCAATGTCAAAGCTAATGAACGTTCTAAAAGCAATGATGATATCACCTCCTGTGAGAGAGCAAGTATCGACATAATCATTTTAAATTAATCTCCGAGGCGTCCTGCAACTTGATTATACACGTGCAATTCCCGGTTTGGAGCACCGTGCACACACACACACGAATATGGCGAGCATATGCAAAATACTCTCTTGCATGACCACACCGGCACACACATTCATACCCGCTTGCACACAAACGCACACATACTGCACAAATTTCACACAATTTGAGGAATGTGCCCCCGGGCCAGCGTAGCACAGAGGAGTAGGAAGTGGGAACGCCAGTCTGGAAATGATGTGAAAACAATAGAGCAGCTCTGTGAATTGCAGAGTGTGTAAACACTCACATAAAAACGGATTTCAGCAAAGGAAGGCTCGACTCTAACCTTTCTAGAGACTGGTAGAACCAGGAAGTGTGGAAGGTTGTACAGTTCATCTGTGTGTGTGTTTATGTGTGAAAATTAAATACGTTTAGAGGCTAACAACCGGGAATGGGCCTGCAGAGGATTTTGGCTTGAGTGAAGTTAAGGCTGCATATATGTGTGTGTGTGTGTGTGTGTGTGTGTGTGTGTGTGTGTGAACGAATGAGGCGGGTTAGATCATCCTGTGTATGTGTGTCAGACCTTGAGCTGCTGTAGTCTGAGCTTCTCATCCTCCATGTCCCTCCTGGCTCGGTCCTGCTCCTCCTGCAGCCGACGCTTCTCCTGACGGAGGAAGAGAAGGACGGTGGGGGAGAAATTGCAAAGGAAGAGAATGAATGTAGACATATTGCTAGTTAAGGTAGAGAGGGAGTGAGAGCAAGAGGAGTACAGTTTTATTCAAATGAAGAGAAAGATGGAGCAACTCAGCAGTTGGACATATTCAAGCTGATGTAAATTAATGAACAGAAACAAAGAAAGGGAAGAGGCGGCGGTGAATAAAACATCACTGGGAAAAGAGTAAAACGGGGACACCTGGTCAACCATCTGTTACAAGTACACTGTCACCATAGACATCAGGTATACTCTATATCCCATAATGCTCAGAGCAGCTGTCCCCATGGCAACCCGGTGTTGTTTTCGTGGGACCAGGGACACCCTGGCTCACCACATTGCACACTCAATGAATTATTTAGGAGTTACGGACAGCTCAGAGAGCTTAGTCTCCTCATCCTCTCTTTCTCTATGTAGACGAATCTGAAGTAGACAAGTAGTAGATACCTCACTCGTTAACCTGCCTAGAACACTGTAATGTATGAAACATGACTTCACTTTTTAATCAATTTTGCTAAAAGACTGTCCAGGAGATCATGTAGAAATAGTTAAATGTTGAAAATGTAGTAGTCAAATGCCATTTAATTAAGATGGTAATCTACAAAATTTAAAGCCTCTGAACACCCACACAGGTGATTTTGATTATTCTGGCTGATTAGACCTGCAGGGTGAAGGTGGGTGGAGCTATGATGAGAGTCTATTAGGTCACAAATCTTAAGGGCTGCCCCCTCTTAGTCGATTAGTTGACTAATCGGTCGTTTTGGTCTTAGTCAATTAGTCTTTTTTTTTCATGCTGAATGATTTATTTCCAAGAAACTTGTGAGCACATCTCTGGTTAACACAAGATTTAAAGTAGTTTTGTGTGATTCTTTGTGGAGAAACTCAGTTTTACAGATCTGTTTTAAATCAACTAATCAATTAGTTGAGCAAATCATGAGTGTTAGTCGATTAAGAATTTCTTTGGTCGAGGACAGCCCTACTAATCTTCATCTATCAAAAAGAATGTCCCGTCATGTCCTGAGTAGAGGTCTAATCAGCCAAATTAACTGAAAACATCTGTGTGGGTATTACAGAAGCTTTAAACTTTTCAAAGACATTTTGTCCGGTTTTAATAGACAGCTAGACGTCTTTTCTGTGCTGTATTATCAGCGGCTCCAATAGGGAAAAAGGGGAACGTAAAAGACAAAAGCCTCAGCTGAATTTTACTTTCCTAAATCTCCATTAAATGCTCATGTTTCCTTCGCACCCTGAGCAGCTTGCCGACAAAGGACAGACCCAGAACTGTTAAAGACCAAGCGAGCAGACTACACGTGGTCAATGGTGAACCATCACTCCACTATAGGTTGGTGCCATAGACTGTATATATTTATATAGATGGACGACACGTCTGCACTTCCCACTGTACAAAAGTGAAGCCAAAGTATCCCGGATACGGGAGCTGCCATCTTGAGATTTTGACATAATTTGAAGCCAAAATCCCGCCCACACACTGACACGCCTGAGCCAATCACGAGCCGAGCGCGGCCAAGGCTTGTTAGCATGAGCCACCAAGCTGCTACGTTAGCACCACGGTAGCTGTTTGGCTAGAAAGACACAACAACTAACCACAATATTTCTATAACTACATTTATGATCAAATTCATTTGACGTGTATTTTGACTTTTTAGTTTGGCCCGCTAACATGGAGAGGGTGGGATTTATGACCTATATTGCAGCCAGCCAATAGGGAGCAATCCAGATGTTTTGGTTCCACTTTTGGAGAGATGTCATGTCCATCTTTATATACAGTCTGTGGTTGGTAGACTTCTATGTTTCCTGACTGAAATATGACTTTAACAGTATCGCCTGTTTCTGATTTTGATTCAATTACACATTTCTACAGATTTCAATGCAAGAAATCATGGAATTTGATGATTTCAATCATAAGCTAGCCAGTAATTCCTGCTGGGGTTAAACAGCTAATGCTATTTTCCCCCCAAAACCAAAAGAATTTCAAACTCGTTCTTTGAGACTTCAACATTGACGTCGGTCTGCTGGGGGCAACTGCCGACTGTGATTAACCCAAACATTTCTTTTCCTGATGACGGCCGCGCTTTGAGCGCAACATATACATCAGTCGCTGGATTTCTCTATACACAGATAAATGTGTGTGTGTGTGTGTGTGTGTGTGTGTGTGTGTGTGTGTGTGTGTGTGTGTGTGTGGACTCACAGCAATGGCCTCCAGTCGCTGTTTGTACTTCTCCGTCTCATCCATCCTGGCACCTGTGACACAACACAACACAACAGGGTTAGACAGGTCAGGTTAAACAAACACAAGTCAACCGGATCCATTTATTCTCGGTGTTGACTGTGTTCACTGGCTAGAGAGAATGATCCCAGGCCGGTATTTCAGATGTATCCTCTGCAATTCTCTTAAAACTCTATTTAGCATTTTCTCCTGTTGAGGTGTCCAGTCTTTGTGCTGTAATGCCTGTGTTTCGGGTCTTTGCAAATGTAGTTGTCTGTGGTCTAAAGAGTGTATTAAAAAGAGAATCAAACAGAGTTTCTGCATTAAGTCCCCAAACTCCTTGAGTCCCACCCCGTGCTGCTACATCAGAGGATAGAGACCACTTCAACTGAACTGCATTGCTAGGCAACAGCTTGGGTCCATGTTAAATTCCTGTCAGCTGATTTCATTCACATACACTGCAACAGGAAATAAACTGGGGCACATTTACATCTGTGAAACAATCTATGGAGGCAGCTGATGGGTGGCTTCAGTGACTTTGCTATTTGCGAAGCATGTAATTGGACAAGTATCATGGTGCCTTCGTGAATCATGACCCTAAATACTCCACGCCGTTCCCACCCTCACCGAAAAAGTCTCCCCCACACCCCCATTAAGCCTTTTGCTTCCCTCATGACACAGCCTCTGGCATCTCGAAGAAAATGAGCTTAGGCAATATTTGTTTTCTCCTGCAGCTGACACTAAATGGGACAATATTTGAGCTCCACAAAAGTCAGAGGCACATGAGAGAGCATAAACTAGAGTCATACTTAGCAACCAGCTCGCAGCAACTCAGTCATTAGTGAGTTCCTGCCATCACAAGCCATAACTCTGCTTTTAGTCAACTTCTCGGGAGAGAAACAACACTTATTTTTGGCCCACATGGAATTCTGCACTTGGTGGTTTTCATTAAAAAAAAGACTTTATATGATAAGAATAATTATAGTGAAAACACTTTTATTGGAAACTGGAGCTTTATAGGCAATGGCAGCAATGATCTTCCAGTCGCTGACAATCCCGTGTGGTGTGTAAAGAGATCTGTTCGACACCAGAAAACACATTTAGCCATCACAGGGGACTGGGCTCTCATATTGGGGGAGATCTGAGCAATAAGGCGCCCTATTTCTGTAACAAATACCACACTGTCACAGCCGCTGTCGCTAATCGCCATCACAGAGCTTTGAAGCGCAAAATATGTGCTTACCAATGCACACACACACACACACACAAAACACTTTCAAGATGCATAACCTGCAAAACCTCAAAAACAAGATAATGTCTATGGACACCAATAGGAAGATACAACTTAAAGGGATAGTTCGGGTGATTTGAAGTGGGGTTGTAACAGGAACTTATCCATAGTAGGTGTATTACTTACAGTAGATGACGGTCGGCATGCCCCCCAGCTTGGAGAAACAGACAGGAGCACCGGCCCCGGAGCAAAACAATACAGTGCTACGGGGACGGCAGAAAAATTTATTTTAGCCACCTAAAAGAAAAGCTCACCTAAAAGATTCAATATCAGCTTAAGTGTACGCTATATTTAGAATATTTTCCGACGACGAACTGAACTGAAAGTGAAGCGGCCTTGGAGAGAGCATAGATATGTTTTTCTTTCAGTTCAATTCCCCGTCAAAATGGAGAATGAAAGGGCAGTCTGACGGTAAGATGAAGCGGTGAAAATATTCTAAATTTACCATACACTTACACATTTTTAAGGTGAGCGTTTCTTTTAGGTGGCTAAAATACGTTTTTCTGCCGTCCCCGTCCACAGTACTGTATTACTTTGCTCCGGTGTCTGTTTCTCGATGCTGGGATGGATAAATACCTCATACAACCCCACATCAAAACACCTGAACTATCCCTTTAAATGGTGACCTTACCTCAACTACAGCTGCACATTGACACCTCCAGTTTAAGAACAAAAAAAAACTCACATGCAAACTGCCAAAATAAGCTTTGGCACATCAGCCACATTACTCATTTCTCCCCAAACCCCCCTCCCCACATCCGACACTCACATTCTCTACAAATGAGGGTTCTGATTTCTCCCCAGAAGGCAACTTATAGAGCTGATGCTATTGTTGCTCTTCCAATATGGCAGCTCTTTCAGGGGTGATAGTTAACATGGTGAGAAAATCTTCCCTCCTTGTGGGGTGGGTGGTGAGGTCAAAGGGGGAAAAGAGCCCACATAAAAACAATGTGAAAAATGTAGGTGCACTGTGTACGGAGGGGGAAAACAGAAGGATGAAAGAAGAAGAGGGAAGGGGAATTTTTTTGATGAGGAAACAACCTCTAGCATGCCTTTCATTACACTGGAGTAGAGAAGAGCTGAGGTGGCGAGACAGAGAGGAAGGATCAGCAGAAAGACATATGAGAATATATATAGAGAGATTGAGAAGACACAAGATACCCTTCAGGAGCAACAGAGGTAGAAAGAGACAAAATCTCATTTTGGCAGTGTTTTGAATGACTGGAGGTGCAGTGACAGCTTACAGTATAAGCCTCCGTAGGGAGTTGAGGCTTGTGTCTCATCAGGGCTCCAGGAGAGCGAGCGCCTAGAATAGCAGCCAGAGATAAACAAGCAAACACAAACAGAGGCTTTGATGAGGAGGTATTGAGGAGCTCCCCGTAGACACGCGCTGACTTCGATAATTAGACATGATACAGGAGGGTAGAGAAGGGAAGGCTGACAAAGTCAAAGAGTTAAGAGGCAGAGAAAGTCGAGATGGTTGGAAAGAAGAGCGGCAGAGAAGGAGAAAACGAGGGGGGATGAGGTGACGGGAAATATAGCAACTGGTTTGGGATTCAGATCCCTTAATGTCCATTAAAATGGGACAGCCTGTGAGAACAAATCTTGTACAGGACAGACAAAACAAGAGATTGTTATCAAGCAAATTTTGGATGGATTCATTTAAAGGATTGTCAGCACGGCCGTACCCACCACTGAGGTCAACAAAGCTATCTTGATTATCAGTTTGGCCATAATCGTGCAGCCCTAATACCCCTATATATTGTTATTTTCATTGCAAGATTATTCTAGTGGAGGGCAGTAATATTTATATATAAATATCAATTGACCCTGTGTTTACTTTCTTCACTGAGACGGACTAAAATGAAAAGACTCTTGTCAATCAAAGCTCAGCTTTGGGAAGGGAAGAGATACGGGACCAGATGAGGAGACCGAGAGAGAAAGAGAGAGTGAAGGTGATGGAGATGAGGGAGGAAGAGCAGGTACCGGATTAGTATTAGGTCCACGTGCTGCTCAACACAAACAAAAACTGACCTGATCCAATTCAAACGGTGTAATTACCACAGAGAGATATATATGTTCCTTGGTAATTACAGTGGAACTATAAGGTCGATTTAACAACAACACAAACACCTAGCATAATTATTATAGTGTAATTATATAGTATTGTTGTAGGCTATCATATATTGTTGTATAACACAAATTTTGCTTACATTTATGTACAGTTTGAGACACATTTCTATAATTCAAATCCAAAATGAGGCAAACTCAAACACAAAGATGAAATAAAGAGGGTGTATAATTTTACTGAATTATTTTTAATACACTGTGAGGAGTCAGAGAAAGATACAGGCAGTGAATACAGAGGGTGAGAGGGAACAAAGAGTAGAGGACGGAGAGAGATATGAACAGAAAGAATGTGATGCTGAAGGCAGAGAGACAACAAGATATGAAATGCAGATATTTAGATCAGGGGAATCAAAGATGGCATGAACCCCTCTAGCAAGCTCAGTTTTTGGACCTCAGTATTTCTAAAATCTGACGTACAGTCCTGATTGTCAGTGGCCCAAAGAGGTGAAAGTATTCAGCATTTCACAAGAAAAAGCCAAAATTAGATAAAAGTCAGAAAAAGACATGTATTTTTTTGTAATAGAAATATGTTTTTTTGTTTCTAATTCAAGAGGCTCCCTCTTCCAGGATGGACCGACATGCAATAGATGTAATGTAGACCAAAACAGCAATAGTAAAATAACAATATGGAAAGTCAGGGTGACAATATTATAGATACTTAAAATCATGGAGGGTTTGTTATAAATCAAGCCTGTGCTTTATTTGGCAGTGTCCACATTATAAAACCAATCAGAAGTGTGAAATCTTTACTTTGACCATGAATCTTTGCACCTTAACTGTGAATTTTCACACAACTCCCACAAACCCTCTTGTGGTATTCAGAAAGTACGGCATAAATGTGATGCGAGACCGGTTCCCTGCACACACTTATCCAAAACATCTCCAAACCAAACAGTAGCAGTAAAAGACCAACATAATGGCACACGGCCATAAACGCAGCTCGGCTGTAACACCTTCTACATGCCAACACAGATGACTAAAATGAGTCTCAGTTCCATGAAAACTGACAGCTTTTTGATTTTCAAGGCAATAATATGTGTCCTACACAAACACTTGCCAGGTGAGCAAGTTGTAGGCTGGTTGACCTCAGAGGTATGACCTCCCACACACAGAGTCTCTCCCAGTTTACATCTCCCACATCTCCCCATACCCCACTCACACTTAGGGCGCTTTCACAAGCCATAGTCCTTTTTGGCTATTCCGAATCAGAGTCAAATTTATACTCTTGTTTGGTTTCACAGTGCACAAATTAAAGCGGACCAAATAACTGCTGAGGGGCGTGTACGAAGGAGCAAATTTATCTTCTCCGTCTCAAAAGCTGCCACTTCTGTGCAGGGAATCACAGACTTTGATATGTTGCTGTTGAAATGTTTTCACTTTGACTCGGCACTGATCTACTGTGCGCATGAATCCCTTCTCCTCCAGCTTATCTCGAATGACTTTGTAAGCGTCACTATTTTTGTGGATTTTATTTAGCATAGTACGTATGTTCTCTTCAGCCGAGATGTCAAGCAAACATCGGACTTCTGCAGAAGTCCAGGTCAGTCCTCTCCCACTCATGTTAACCTGTCGTTTACCGGTGTCCATCCCAACAAATGCCCGTGCAGGCCTTCGTTTTTGTTCGCTTGGAAAACGGTCCGAGACCACCTCTCGCAAGCGGTCTCGGACCGGTTGTTTTGGCCCGCACCAGAGTTCAATTGCTGCGTTCACAACTACCCAAACAAACTGCTGCAGAGTTTGATTAAAACGGACTAAATGTTGGCTTGTGAAAGCGCCCTAAGAACCTGGAACTAGGGAATCTTTGGCATTTTGGAAATAAAATAATCATAATAACAAAACAGTTGGCAATCATTTTTCGGTCATTGACTAATTGATTAATCGGATAGCTGTTTCAGCTCTATATTGGTTAATAAAAATAACGGATTGATGACTTAAAAACAATCATATATTGCAGCTCTAATTTTGAATTACGAGAGCTAAACAGTGTGCGTATAGGAAGGTCCAGCTGCCTCTCAGTCATTCAGTCCTCCTGCAAACTGTCAGCGTGAAACATTCCTCCTGCCCTGGTGCAAAAGAATGTATATTTGCCTTCAGTGTATGTGTGCATGTTTATATAACAATGTATATTTGCCTAGTGGGGTGCCATGAAGTCTATATGCCGAGTGTTGGTGAAGTGGCTTCAGCTCTGTGGGAACAGATGGAAGCACAGTAGGGCGTCTGCTATGAAAAACTATAAGAATCATTTAGTAGCACAGCTCACTGCTCTTGTATTTCTCTGACACACACTCGCAGGCAGCGCACAACTGACGGTATATAAGAATGAAAATCTTGAGACACTATTCCTACAAGGCAGGAAGCAGCAGTGTTTTTGTTAAATCAAAAGAACAGCAGACTTTCTCTGCAAACTATTTTTGGTGTTCAGCTAAAACCAAATCACAATGCATGTAAAGAAAAGTCTTCATTATTTTCAAACTGAGCACAGTAGCACAAAAGCCACTTTCAAAAAAGGGCTTGAAAAGAAGGTGAAAAAACTGCGGGAGAGGCAATCAGTACAATGATTGTGAGCTGGTAGGTAGCACTTACAGCCATGCCCCTGTATTAATGGCATGTAGAAATAACATCAGTGGTGGCACACAGGAGCTACACCAGATGAAATGTAGATAAGTTGTCTATGAAAAGCACATGTTTCAGGAATTTAAATCCCATTTCACGATATGTGACACTATAGAATCAGGAAGCTCATTCAAATGCAATAATAATAAAAACAAAATGGGTATGGATGCACATGTTATTACAAAGGGTTGTTGACTTTGACTTCACAGGGATGGATACGGGCAGCAGTGGAGCATGAAAGCTGTGAACTTTTGGTCACGAGACCCTAACAAGTCTGCAGCACAGGACACCTTTCAGTCCAGGACAATCGATAGACTTGACAAAACTCTAATGTCATTATAAATGTAAGATTCATCTGCAGATTATTTCCTTGATTAATCAATTGATTTTTTTCGTCCATAAAAATGTCAGAAAATAATGAAAACGGCTGTTATATTTTCTGTCAGCCAAAGGAGATGTCTTCAAATTGCTTGTTTGATTCAGTCCAAAACCCCAAGATGTGTAGTTTATTATCATATAGCACAGTGGTTCCCAGCCTGGGGTCCGGATCAAGATCACGGGGGGTGCGCCAGGACTCGTCTGCTCTGAAGTTGTGAAAATTAGATTTGCTCATGTAGAACTACAATCATAATAACACACTTACTGGATAATTTATACAGCAGTCTCTATACAAACCTATTTAAAAAGATATATTTTTTGCTACTTAGTAGCAAAATCTAACGAAATATGCTGCTTCAATCAATATTTGTTGGCATTTAGCCTTTCAAAAGCAACATTTGCTCTCCGGCTTGATGCACATAAAGAGAGGCACGTACCCATTTGGGGCGGTCTAGCATCAATCTAACAGCACCAAAAATTACATTAATTTAACCACAATAACAAAAAATCTATTTTGGCTCTAATTCCATTATAGTTAAGTCGTTACAAAAAAATATCGTGTTGTATGTATCTGCATTCGCTCGGGGAATCCGTCAAGACATATAATACACTGAATCACTTTATTCAAATTGAGGATTTTGTTCGAGGATTTGTAGTTTTTTTAGGGTTATGATGTCGGAGGGTGGGGGGGCTCAGCTTTTCTTAGATACAAGTAGGGGGGGCTTCAAGGACAATAGGTTGGGAACCACTGATACAGCCTATGATGCACTTGATGTCAGGAAGGTATGTTGAACGATCAAAGAGCAACAGTCTTCTGTAAATACTGGCCACTGAATACACAGCGTGCACCCAGTTGCTAAAATAGCTTCAGGTCTATAGGGGTTGGAGAGTCATTAAATGGCCACCCAGTGACATTTTGTTTTTGTGCATTGATGCAATTACGCTGCTGTTAGACCGCTGGCCACCCTGCTTTCTCTGCACTTTGAAGTTTCTGCTCCATTTCTTGGAGACAAGAGGGGATGGAGGTGGGGGATGATTATAGTGAAGACAGAGGAGAGGGAGAGAGAGAGAGAGTGGGAGGCAGAGGTAAGGTTGGAGTATTAGATTTTATGCCCTCAATCACATACAGTGCTGTAAGCGCCTTTGAGTACTAACATTAATAGTTTTATTAATTTCTAATACCAGTATTAGTGATGCCACGCTGGAATCATCTTTGCTTTGAAGTGCAGTTCATCTGCTAGAGGCTCATTTACAGCGCTATCCCGCTTCTATTCAACATTACTGTCTTTCAACTCTTTGGGATTAAAGCACAGCGCTAGAGTGTAGGATGTAACCTGCAGAACTGAAAAAAAGCAGAACGGGACAAGATAGGAGCAGAGAAGGTTGACTGACTGAAAGGACAGTTTCAGGCCTGTGAGATAGAGAGAAACAGAAAAATGTGTATTCCAAGGCCAATGTCAACTGAAAATATCCTTCCACATGTGTTTGGGAACAGGAAGAGTACAAACATCGCCGTCCTCCAGACGATTACAGACAGAACATGCAATCGCAACGACCCTGATCTCTGAACTAGCGCATCCTCTGCTGTCGTCACCGGCCGTCGCTCAGGAAGAGCCTGCCTCAAACAGACAGCCGGCTAACTGTAAAACAAATTCCTCGATGGAACTTCAATCGGAGACGGGGCGGTCGGAGAGGCAGTAACTCTCTAGCTTGAGGGATGGACACAGCGGATTGTTGTAAAGTGCTTTTTCATCAGCTATTGATTTTCAGTTGCTTTACAGACTGCAGCAGAAATTGCATTATTGGAGATGGAATGCTTATCTGGAAAGAAATAAATCTGACACACAGTGGGAGGGTGTGTGTGTGTGTGTGTGTGTGTGTGTGTGTGTGTGTGTGAGAGTGTGTGTGTGTGCGCTGTATGTGTGGGTGGCATGGGTGGAATTTGTGGAGCTTGGATGGTGCTGCTGCAACAGCACGCAGCCAAGTTCCTCTGATTGACAGTCCAGGTCGGAGGAATGAAAACACTGCATTCCACTGCTGTGTGTGTGTGTGTGTGTGTGTGTGTGTGTGTGTGTGTGTGTGTGTGTATATCAGTAAAAGATGGAAGGCTAATGTGAGATATGTGTGTGCCTCCTACGTCACAGAGCTAACAGTGTAGTAGACTTTGGAGCGTGTTGGAGATTATCAAAGTCAACAACATGCAGCACAGATTTACTCGGCAGTCCTTCTTCAGTCTAACCTCCGACACAGAGGTTCAAATAATGCGTGCGCTTCAAAAACATCAAAAGACACCATTAACCCACCAATCCTGTATTTATCAGGGTAGTAACTGTGCAGCTTACTATGTACAGTAAGCTCGCACAAATGATCACAACGGGACACACGCGCGCTCCGGAGCATCAAAGGCATCGCTGCGAGAGGGAATATCAAAAGAAATCTTCCAACAGGTCGCAGTGTTCAGTGGTTAGACTAAAGCAAGTTTAATGCGCTGACAATTTGACTAAATTGTGTTGAGAGAGGAGACTATGATGAAACAATGGCATCTCAAAGGAGCAAATTCCTTTGCTCTCATTTTGTCTCCACGTTTTACAGCCATAAAAAGGATTGAGGGGGGGATCAGTGGGAATCTGTCAGGTACCACATACACACACACACACACACACACACACACACACACACACACACACATCACAATAGAGCCTCTGTTCAGCAGGAGGTAGGCTGGTCTTAGCCTGGCTCTGTCTACTGTATCCTAATGCGTAAAAAGAACACTTATATACACAACACACACCCACAGCTCTCCATCCGATCTCTGTTTGGGCTGATCCAGAAAGTAACGTGACATGGACATCGAAGTTTAACTGTCAAGGTCGCGGGGGCTCTTAGGTCGCTTTCACACCTGCAGTTTGGTCCATTTTTACCTTTTAGTTCTGGTCCACTGTGTGTTCACGCTGACTGACTAACAAACAAACCAGGAGGTGTAAAAATGATGTTGCACGGACTGACAGGTGACTCATTCATTGGGCCATTTTGGCGACGTCAATCGGCATCATTACCGCTACGTGGATTCACGCGCGAAAATCTAATTGCAGCGATTGACAGCAAGTCATGCTGCACTTTAGAGGGCGCTCGGACTGAAAAGAGCCCTGCATGAAAACAATGGAAGGGGCTGCTTGGGTGGGGGTGTGTTGCTCCAGGTACCGGTAAGGCATGAAATATAAAACATGAAGTCCAGTTTGAGTAAGAGATCACTGAGTTTGGAGGCAATTTAGACGCCAAAACACTGCCCAGCAGTTTCTAATACCTTGAGACATGATTTTAGGAACAGTGGAAATACTCTGTTCACGTTGCCTACAATCACAAAGTGTTCGATTGACAGCTTTCAGACCAGCCAAAAAGAAACAACCCAAACAGGCAAATGCACCAGAGTTTGTTTGAACCAACCCAAACAGGTTAGGTGCAGTGGTCTACCTCCGGTTCTGAAAGGTGAATTCAATGCTGGAAGTGCCTTAAACTTGCATTCTTTCTAACAGCCAGCAGGGGGCGACTCCTCTGGTTGCAAAAAGAAGTCTGATTGTATAGAAGTCTATGAGAAAATGACCCTACTTCTCACTTGATTTATTACCTCAGTAAACATTGTAAACATGAGTTTATGGTCTCAATCGCTAGTTTCAAGTCTTCTTCAATAAAGCATGATGTTCATTTAGTGAATTATGGTCCCATTTAGAGTCAAATAGACCATAAAGCAGGGTATGCTTTAGGGCGTGGCTACGTTGTGATTAACAGGAGCGTTTGCTTGTACTTAGCTCCACCCTCTCGTGTCACTTCTGGTTGCAAAAAAACAAGATGGCGACGGCCAAAATGCTGAACTCGAGGCTTCAAAACGGCAGTCCACAAACCAATGGCCGACATCACGGTGACTACGTCCACTTCTTATATATAGTCTATGGTTAAGTGTGAAAGGACCCCAAGACAAATGCTGTGTTTCCACTGCATGGTGCGGCTCTGCTCGACACGACTCAATTACCAGGTTCTTTTCTCTATCCGTTTTCCACTGCAGATAGTACCCCCTCGCTGTAGGAGGGATTCTCAGCTGACCGCCATAGCGACGCCGCGTGAAACTGCCGTGACATCATCTTCAACGCGACACCTGCTGGATTCTTTCATTGGCAACCAAACAGAGGAACGTCTGCACTTTGTCGTAGTCTATGGCGAAGTTTTGTGACAGGGTGTCCCTTGTGGCGCTAGTGACGACTCTCTCTGACCAATCAGTGGTCCGCAGTGTTTTAACTCCATCTTCTAGTATCGGCTCAGCTCGCTTGGAACCTCCACCGAGGTGGTACTAAAAAAGTACCAGGTACTAGCCACAACCTTTGCCAATGGAAAAGCGAAAATAACCATTTTAATGTGTAACGAACTGAACTGAACTGGTGGAAACGTGGCTAAAGTCTTAGTATGATTACCTTAATCCACCAGGTTTGTCTTACTGTGCCCACTGACATATTCTACGCTGTCAGCCATCATCTCATCAGCCAAACACACAGATGGTTGACATAAAGCTAAATATTGTTGATGGCTGCATACTGCTTGATATTGCCCTCTGCGTGGTTCCCAATGTGGGCAAGCTTCTGATCACTAATAATGTCAAAATCACCATCTGCCGCACACATTTAAAATATTAAGTCTGGGAGGCTTTTGGGTGAGAAAATCAGTTCGGCAGCCATTAGGCTGAGCAGCAGATCAAAAGTGACAGCATGGTGAAGCCTTTGTAAAAAACCTTGTCATCCACCCATCAAATCAGCAGAGGGGCCACAGAGATTAACACGGTCATCCGGAACACACATATGCATGGTGAAGCTGAAGAATAACGTGCTATGCAGCTCGGATGAGTCATCTTGGCTCACTGAGTATGATTAACATGCAGGATTAACTATTTAATCCGACTGTGAAGAAGTCACATTGTTGCGTTGGTCTAAGTGTGTGCGTTTCCTAGAACGGCTCCGTTTTAGAAGTGTCAATCAGTTAAATTACAAAGAGCTTTGTGATGGGTGAAGTTGCTCCTGTGAAGAGGTTTGTATGCAGTCAGTCAGTTTGTACAAATACTCACTGCGTTAACACAGATTACGATTTTCTAAATATATCATGTTTATAAACAACATATTTACTAGATTTATGTCAAGTTACTTTCCTCAAAACAGTTCAAACATCAGACATTAGGATTTCCTCATGCATATAAAGAGAATTCAAAAAATACTACTCGTGATATTTTCATTATTAATTATTTAGGCTGCAGGATCACACATAAAAGTATCTCCGCACACCAAAAATGGTAAATACAGCAACAAGTATTTTTCACACACGAAAAAACACAAAAAAATCACCTGTATTAATATGCCAACAGGAATCCATGTGATTCTGTGTACAGGTCAAAAACAATTTAGTGTGGAGTTCCTCTTTAAAAAGGGAAATATGTGAATATATATTTTATTGCATTTGGGTTTGGCTTTATTGTCTATATGCTCACTTGTAAATCTACATTCTGTGTGTACATTAGGGGTGGGGAAAAAACAAATCGCATCACCTATGTATCGCTTTTTTTTTTTCACGATTTTGCACATATTTACATTATAACAGTCAGACCTGGGGGAAAGCCCTTTAAAACACTTGGAAAAGTTACTGAAAATACCAACATGACAGTATTAGTAAAGTGTTGGTTTACTGCCCAGCAGCTCTACATGCAGCCTACATATATTGCACTCAGTCAAGACTTCAAAGCAGGAGACGATGGGTTATCAACTGTCGCCCTTACGCTGCCAGACAGGCTGAATCACTGGTTTCAATGTTTTGGCATTCATGAACTCTTCTATCTATGGCTTTATCTCCTCAAACACCGTGCACAGACAGTTGAGGCACATATTAGCGCTCATGATAAGAGGGGAGACGTTTTTTTAACCCTGAGGTGGAAAGCAGTGTGTGTGTGTGTGAAGATTACAGGTTGAGGCTTCATGGGAAACATAGACAGTGTGACTGAGGGAAAAGTTGCCCTGAGCCACTAAGTGAATGTCATTATAGCCTTTTTTACAATATATTTGAGTTTAATAGACAGTGCAAGTGTCATGCATGACATATGCTGTATATGTAATGTCTCAACGTACATGTACCTGTAATTTTAGGGAATCTCAGACAGTTTGGAATAAGTCAAATCTCTGCGTGATGGCATCAAATGAGGATGTAAGTGGAGGGAGGGAGAAAAAGATAAACAGAAAAGGAAGTAAAAGGTCAGCACTTTTTCATAGATTCTCTGTTCAAACAAAACCCAGTGCAAGAACCTGGACTGACACAAGATTGAGTCCTCGTCATGACCTGCCTCACACAGCTGACAAGCCATGGAGAGAAAATGTAAGGAGAGAATGATAGAAATGAAGACAGATAAGACACAGAGACATCATATAAATGGAAAACGCTGCAGGGAACCAGACGTCGAAACGAATGAGAGAGCGTGAACCCGAGGAAGCGGTGTGAAGAGCGGGGATCGGAGTTTGCGACACCTGTTCTGACAAGTCCTCATGAGACAGTCGAGGCTGTCGACCGAAACCCAGCTCAAAGACGCACATCAAGTTCACACTGAGAGACATCTTACAATATGTGCCAGTTTAATTTTTGTCAGCGTCTCACATGCAGACACATGCACAGAGGTTTCACAAGACTCACGGAGTGACAGTGACTTTAACCGCAAAGGTGAACCTACAGTTAGCAGTGTCCTTGTCAGTGCCAAAAAGAAAAAAAAAACAGTGTCTCCTACAAAATGACATTCCCATACAACTGCCTTCTCAATTACGTTTCGAGGGAAACATATTTTCTTCCGGCTTACATTCACAGTTGTAAACACGTGATTAAAGTTGTAAATTGAAACAAAACAAAACAAGAAACGCAATAAAACTAGTTGGTTAAGTTTAGTGAAAAAACATCATGGTTTGGCTTAAAATGACTACGTAAATGAACGTTGACTTTTAGTTTCACACGGGACACAAACAGCGGTCTACTGGGTGAAAGTCCTGTGTTTGTTTGACCCACTCACCCACCAACCCTCCCTCCAACCCGTAGAGGACTTTTTTACTTGTTATACTCGTTATTATACCACGTAACATTCAATAACGTTATTGTTCCACGTAACTTCCATTAACAGTCGCTCGATATACTACGTCACCTGCTCTGCGCGTCGCTCGTTATACTACGTCACTTAGAAACGCATTTGTGATCCGTCAAAGACAAACGTAATCCACGACAAAATAGGTTTCCCTCCAACCTAATTGAGAATGCAGTTCAGTTGTATGGGAATGTTATTTTTAGGACACAGGGCTGAGAGAACCATGTGGTTTTAGTGTACAGTAGCATAATCAATTAGTCAAACAACAGAAAATTGGGAAAATGTGATGGCGATTTTTCACTATTGTCTGACATTTTATAAGCTACTATGGATAATGAAAATATCGATATTGAATATTATATTATACCGTTTCAATACTCATTTTCCACAATATCGATACACGGGTACCAGCTGCCCTTTCTGCTCTCTCATCTCTCCGACACTGAGTTGACACACACACACCGCTATTTATCTTTTAACAACAATCTAAAATGTTATGCTGCTCTCAATGTTGTGTCAATTGTTCACTGTGGTATCGCAAATTCTATCGAATATCGATATTTTTCAAGGTATTGTATCGAAGATAGAAATCGTGATAACACTAATTGCGACCGGAAGGATTTCGACAAGATTTGTACAGACATCCCTTTCACGAAAAAAAAAATATGGAAGTTCAAATGTGGTTTTCATCCAACAGTAGTACTTTGGAGGCATAGTGCACGTGGAAAATGCCACTGAAATAAAGGCAAAGAGACCTTTTTTTAAAACCCAAAGTGGCTTTGCCTCCTCTGCTCTGTGACGCACTCAGTCAGTGTGGGTCTTCATTGAAATTGCAGGCTGCAGGTCATTCGTTCATGCTGCTCTGTGATTTAATCACTCACCACGCTGTGCACTAGGAAGAGGTTCAACCGTGCTAATGGAAAGCAGGTTTTGACGGGTGGCGTTCCCACAGCGCAACGGAATACAATAAACAAAAGGGTGTGAAGACCAGCCAATTAAAAAACGCCTAATGCTGATAATGCAGATTGGCTCCGGACGGTTTTTTTTTTTTTGCTCACAATTTAGCACACAACAGTGCCATAGCAGCACCCATTAACCACAGGGTAACTCACTCATTGTGATACTTTTCAATGATATGGCCGTTTAATTGAACTATTCTATGATTTTCCACTAATGAGTTTTCTGGTTCCCCGTGTTCACACATGCAGTTGGTACGTGTCCTCTTTACACTTGCAGAAAGTGTGTGGAAGACATGTATTGGCTTGTTTCAGTGATTTGTCTGTCTGTGTGCGCAGGATTGTGTGTGTGTGTGTGTGTGTGTGTGTGTGTGTGTGTGTGTGTGTGTGTGTGTCAAACGGGTTTGGAGAGGAATGCAGGACTGGTGTAATCCGGTCTCGGTTCATTTTCGCTATTGTCAAAGAGTCAAAAGCCCGGAGGCCTATGTGCCTCGTAGCTCAGTCCCGATTACACACACATTATCTCCCAAAAACCAACACAGTACAACATTACAAATACATCTGTAGGTCATTCACTACCAGCTGATAAGACCTTGCAATGTTGAGTTTCAATCTCTAATGCGAGGGTGCCCGGCAGTCACCTTGTAAATGTTTAGTCGGGCAGCGTAATGTTTAACTTTCCTCCTTCCTCATCATCACTGTGGACAAACAAACTGAACTCCAGCCCATCATTAAATAAATTACAGAGACAATACACTTGTCTTTCAACACCCGCAGCTGTTCACCATCTCTGAGATTATAGTTGTGAAGGCGATGAAGGATGAAGACATAAATGTTAATTTCAGCACTGAGGAGTATTGATTTAAGAGACATTATCAAAATCCCATTCATAATGTCAACAGGATCAGATCTCAGTCGTGCAATGATTTGACTTCACCTCTGCGATGAGCTCAACGTCAGAATCTCTTCCTTAGGGAGCAAACCCAGACTTTTGTTGCCATATAAATGAGAATGTAAAACCTCCCGATTGCTTTATATTTTATTCAAATAAAGTATCTTGCCTACCAAGCTCAAAGATGTGGAAACAATCCCAAATGCTGCCCTCTCTGTTTAATATCTCGCTTGGAACTCAGTTAACTGGGATCTCTTTGGCAATTTCCAACAGAGTTATATTCCATTTCGACAGACCCGACGATCTCTTTATGCTCACAGAGTAATTATTAAGATACTTGGTACACAATTGGATTTACAGTGTACCTCGTCATTCTCAGGTTTCCTCTGCTCTTGGCTGTCTTTCATTTCTCTCTCACTTACATCCGCCCTCATCAACTTCTCTCTCTTTTAAAGGTTGTGACATTGTTATTTAGTAACAGCTCGTTCTGTAACTTTCTATTGTTTTCAAATCTTAATGGAAGGAAATCTTCAATCCGACATAAAGGTCGGTAATGCGACACGGTAAGTAGTACACCAGATTTTAAAAATGATTCAACCAAAAAAACCCAGTGCTGCCAACTCTTTTCCGATGAAAGTAGCGAGCAGCCTTGAATGTCGCCAAGCCGGCAACGCTGACACTCCGTCCGTTAAAGCTTCCCTCCAAAGCCACTCCCCCAAAATGATCATAATGAACAATAACATATCATAATGAACGTAAACAACAAACATGGCTATTATTAGTACTCACAGCTGTCAAGCTAGCAGTTTGTGGAAGACTCTGGTGACGCTTAATGAGTACACGGACAGAGTGCACGCAGACAGACAGGCAGGTAGGTAGATAGGCAGGTAGGCAGACAGGCAGGTAGCCCGTCCAATCATTTCATTCATTTTATTACAGTCCTGCGACAGCCACAGATACCATTTTTTTGTTTTTTTGTCAGGTCATTTATTGATTGCTGTCGGGATGTAATGATAATTTCAACAAATATAACAAAAATGTATTTGAGCAGCACTACCAACCCTGCCTTTAACCAACAGCACCGGCTACATCATCAAGAAAGCCTTGTTAAAATAATGCCCGACAGTAACGCCAGCCTTTCACAAGTTATGTGCAAAGCACACAGATCATAATACATTCCCCTCTTGTAATATATAAAAAGAACAGCATGGACCCTGAGATAAACTGTAACTTTGTCAGACAGACAACTTAATATCTTATCTTCAATATAAAGGGCCTTTCACACAGAATGCGGCAACGGAACCGCTGCGCTTTGAAACCCTAACTTTTCGCTGAGCCGAGCAAAGTGCGAAAACCTTGTTGAACTTTGGGCGCGAACCCAGCTGCGAGTGTGGCGCAAACCGCGTGAAAGGCTCATTAGTCTTGAACATTGTTGAAATGTCCGGGATGTTAAAATGAACTGGCACAAACATCTGAAATTAAATTCTTTAACTAATATACATTTTTCACCAATGTCTAGTTCCAGAGCCATTTGTACCAGGGTTAAAGGTCTTGGATGGTTCCCAGGACCCAACACTGTGGGGTTTCAATAACAACTTTGTCAACAGCACCATGGCTGAACCGGGGTCAACAGCCTGGCGCAGAGGAATTCCCCCTCTTTTACATAATGGGTTCTTTAGGTTTCAGTTAACACAAGGTCATAAACACATCTAGTCAAACTCAAGATACACTCTCTTGACCCGGGCAGGCAAATAATGTGAGTTGTCCACCACTGACCGGAGCAATAGGACAGATGGCCTTTTGCTAATAACAGATACAGAACGAAACTCACTGCGAGACTAATATTCTGATGTAGGGATGGCTAAACGTCTCCATCACAAGCTGCGGGCCTGGTGTACAGCTAGAGCATGCACACTGGATTTGGATATAATACTGCGTAACACCGCCTAATGAAAATCAAACAGAGCGGGACTGCAAACAGTATTCAAAGCACACTTTGAGATAACAATAGGCATGACACACAAGATTCTTAAACCATCCCAAAAAAGCCTATTTCAAGGATTTTAAAAAATCAATATGTCAAGAACACTATAAGACTTAGAAATAATGGTTATAGCAACACCATGCTGTGCCTTAACTAGTGCAATAGAGCGAACCCTCAACAGTCTGACAAGGCCACATCTTAATATGGACTACTGTTCCTCCCTGGGTATTGCCTTTAAGTGTGATTGACAAATTCATTAATTAGTCCGTCTAGAGAGAATAGCATCTCGTGCTGATAGAGCTGCAGTGTTAAGCAGCGCAACAAGAGCTGGAATATTTTAAGCGAACGCCAGACAAAAAGCATGCCTGTAAGCATGAAAAGAAGATGTTAATAAATCCCAAGCCCCCTCTGATGATGAAAAGGGATGTTTAAACTGTGCATACAGAACAAAACCACAGCTACCAAAACCACACAAACAAAAATCGGCTTGGCAAATCAGGTAATTTCAGTGTGGGATGCGGATATGTCGTTGGCATTCTGAGCAATTCAGCCACAGGTGAGCTTCTTCCAAATTAGTTGTGAATTGACAGCGATGAGATTTCTTTTTTTTTTACCATTTAACTGACTTGACAACAACATCACACATTAGCTGCAGCTTTGGAAGGACGTGTAACATTAGACAGCTTGCTGGCATCGCTTCCTCCATCTCTTCCTCTCTCCCACCACCATGATATATACACACACACGCACCATGAAAAATGTGGGCCTAATTCTGCCATCCATTATGTGATGTGTTCGATCAATTTGGAGCACGTAACCTATGTGCACTCGTTCTTTGACAGCGTTTAAAATACATACTCACATTTCAGTAAACAAGCATCAGTCAGGTAATTGTTGGCTACTGTGTATGGCACCTCTGAGCTGTGCTCTTTAGCTAGCCAGACATTTTGACCTAGTAACCACAGCCGTCTTGAGGTTGCATCATTACCTCTGTCAAGGAGGTTATGTTTTTGGGTCGGTTTGTTGGCTGGTTTGTTTGTCAGCAGGATTACGGGAAAAACTACCAGCCCGATTTTCATGAAACTTGGTGGAAGGGTGTAGCATGGAGCAGATCCGATCACGGGGAGGATACACACATACTTTTCGTTAACATTGCGAGATAGGGCATGACCTTGGCGGAGGTCTGCGCTCTCAGAGTGCCCTTCTAGTTTACAGAATGATGTCTCCTTAATTTCATGTGCACATAAATGGGAACGTCGTAGCATGTGGACGTCCAGCAGAAAAGCCAGACTGAACTACGTGCTTCCAACATTTGCTTTGAGAAGTACATAGATAACACTCAGTTGTCAGTTTATTAGGTATACCTAGCAAAAACTAGTTCAGCCTAATACAACAATCCTGCAATAAATCGCGAAGGTTATAATTTTCAGTTTTTGTTGAAACTGTTTTAAAGAGGTGTTGATCCACCTTCATTTTGGAGGCTGCAGTTTGTGGTGCTGCTGAATTGTATTGCATTATACTGACAGGTGTTTCTATTATTTTTTCCACCCAATTTAAACCAATGACGGTAGGCTAAGTAACAGAAACACCTCTCCGTATAATGCAATATGTTTCAACAAACTAGTTTCTACAAAAACTTAACATTACATCCTTCATGGAGGTCGGATTTATTGCAGGGCTGTTTGTATTATACACACACAGTATCTATAATATCACAGCTTTTTGTCAAGTTTCCTACAGTTTTTAAAACTTATTCATACTTTATTCAGTCATATTCACAAGCCACTGAAGTGCAGGGAAAAGAAAGTAGACTTTCATGGGAAAGGTAAATGCCGGCAAGCGAAGAAGCTAAAATATGATCCCGTCAGACAGCTCAGGTCTTTCTTGAAGTTATCTCCTCAGACCATTACCGTTACAACCACAACACATTACTTAACTGTCTAATCCTTGTCTGCTTGATTAATACATTGTTGCCGGTGTCAAAAGAAGGGCACGAGTACTGTGTACAACGGACATAAAGTAAACTGAAGATGGTAAATGTTTTTCTATCCTCCTCCTTCTCTCACCAACTGTCAGCCGGGATTTCTGAGGCTTCGAGTCAACAGATTATTGCAAATGAAAGGAATACCACACACAGACGCACACAGGCAGAATGATTAAAGAGCGCTGTCTGAAAACCGCCTCCTCTGCCTTAACAAGACACAAAGGAACAGAGGACAGACAGAAAGAGGAGTGTGAGACTAATAGTTCACACTTGAAGGCTGGGGCGTGGCTGGTATCTCAGGTATGTTGACATGGACGGTGACATTATGCAGAAACATGCTGTAGGTCAGATGAGCTCACTGGAGAGCAATTTAGCATGTGTCAATCATCAATTTCAATATTCCTCAATATTGAAAATGAGCCCATCGCACATTTCGCTAACACAGACAGACAGCAATAATCTCCACCCATTTTACACATGAATATCAATGTGAGTACTACGCAATCAAATAAAGAAGCTCTGCAACCTGGTGACGTCATAGTGATGTCAAATATCTCCTCTGGTACATTTCGAGCTTTTTTTTTTTAATCTGTCTCACTTCACGTCTTCCAATTTCATAGACGTGAAATTATATATTGATGGAGTAGCCCTTTAAAGTTACTGTGAGGAACTTTTAACTGGTTATGAAACGGTCTCAATTTGATACTGATGCCTCTGTATGAGCTACATAAGTAAACGAGACCATCAGCGAGAAGATTGTCTATCTCTTTATAGTTATTCTTGATGCTTGCCGTCGGTGCCACCGGGTCGGATCCCGCGCGAAATCAGACGAAATAATGCACCAGAAACTCCTTCAGCTCAGAAGGAAGTGTCCGCAGCGGGGCCTCCGGCAGCGACCAGCCCGCTGCGGACAGATCCAGATCTGATTTCGCTGACGCCTTCGACCTACAGTCGGGACGTGGAGAGCTCAACGCCCAGCAGCAGCAGCGGCAGCGGCTCCTCCTCTGGCCAGGAGCAGAGCTTCGCCTCGCTGCTTCCGCCGATCCCCGCTGGGAGCCAACACCGACACCACGCCGCTGGAGGCCCAGGCCGTATTGCTGGGTGCACTGGAGGGAAGGGAGGCACGGGAGAAGCAGAACCAGGACTGTGCGGGGCAGACTGTCAGACCCTGCTGCAGTAAAATGTGAGATTTTCTAAAGGTACTCTGGTGCTACCAACACTACCGCTTTTGGACCGCCAGAATCAACACAAAATTAAAGTTCCTCATAGTAGCTTTAAGATAGAAACTGCAGTTATAAATAGGATCTCGTAGTAACATTAACCAGAGCAAAGTCATAGTTGAAATAAGTATAACAGTGTTGCAGATTATTCCACTTTTAGCTGCATTAACAAAAAGCACGCTAATGTATGTACACACATTGAACCATGACTATTGGAGTTTTATGAGCATTTTGTGCCAAAGTTGTTCCCCTATTTATCACTTCCATCGTTCCATCTCTCTACCACTAAAAAACAAAAAAGACTTGTGGCCAGTGTCTTACTGATCTCTTGTTTCCAGGTGAACCATCTTTGTTTGCCGTGCCTCACTCTAATCTTCTGTATAGCCATAATAATAACAGCCTGAAGCACAGTCACAGACAGTCAGAGCAGAGGCAACATGACATACAGAAAGAACTGTGAAACTGACATTGTAATGTACTGTAATGTTCACGGGGCATCGTTATCAGGCTATGCTTCCCAACCCATGTAAACTACTTAGTTGAAACATGGAAGTGTACAAACAGTCAGTGGTGTTTGTTTCTGATGACAATGCTACGCTAAAGAGATGTGAAAATCCAATATAATTTCAACTGAAGATGGACGGACAGACAGAGAGAGAGAGCGATATGCTGGAGTCAATGTGGCAGTGAGGAATTTCCCTCCTGCTGAAAATCCATCCATCACCCAGTTCGCCAAGCAAGGAAGTGGTGGATTTCATCTCTCCCAGCTACTCTTTTGTCCCCTCCCCTTTATCCTGCAGGTTTTTAATCTCCCTCCACCTTGTTACTCTCTCCTACTCTCTTCAACACGATTTGAAAAGATAAAACTCTGTGCTGATTGGTGGTGCTGACGACCACACAGTTTCTCCTGCGCTTTTATCTGTCTAAAGCAGCTATCTCGCCAACTCCACCCGTCTCTCTCTTCCTCTTTGTACATTTGTAGATTTCTGCAGTTTCATAACACAACAAAACTGCTTTGGAAGTGACTGGCACATCAACCCGGGCCCCATGCTATATTTTGCATGCATCAAAGAAGAAAACATTTTTAGCTGAACAGCAACAAACAGGCCAGCGGATCAGAAAAAGAGAAATCCCTTTGAATTTGGCTTTATGCACAAAGCAACAGAGATGTTCGTTACATATGGAATATGTTATTTGACTGTTCGCACAAGATGTATGACCACAACAAGCTCTGCATTAAAACTGCATTCAAGATAGCATTGTCATTATAGCGCGACCGATACAGGCTTTAAAGAGTTTAAAGAAATCTGATATTTACATATCGGCTGGTATTAATTTTCTTCACACAACCCATAACATAAATAAACATTTCTGGTAAGTTTCCCTGAAATCTGAACAACTGTGATGAGGGATGTCACGAGAACTGATACTTCGGTACCAAGTCGATGCCAAAATTCTAAAAACGGGACAGTACATTCTAACATTATCATGATGTGTTCAAATGTAATCCTGTACAATGCAGTTTTTGGCGAGAATTGAATAAATCCACTTGTTTGAAGGAGATGTTTTCACAGCAATATAAAATAGATATTAGAGAGGGAACTATGACCTGTTTAACTTCCTAACTTCCAAAAGCCAGTGTGCAAATGGTAATAAAGGAGTCGATGTTGAAGTACATTTATTGTTATACTTCTGTTTTATACCGTGGTATCGAATTGGTATCGACAATCGTGGAATTTCACTGTTATTTTGGTATCGACTACTACATTTCTGGTATGGTGACATCCTTAATTGTGACCAAGAAATGTACTGGGCACGACATTTTACAATTTGAAAATAAACGTGTCACTATATTACTCTCTGGTGGACAAAACTTTGGCATTTCTGTACTTTGATTTCTTGTTATTTATCGGCTGATATATGCTAACACGATATACTGTATCTGCAATGAGCTAATATTGGTCAGGTTCAAACTGTCACAAATACTACAATAACACAGCCAAAGACTGAATTTAAAAATACATGTCATGTATGTTACAAATTATGTTGAACATGATGAAAAGATGAAAGACTGGAGTAGACAGATGTGCTGTGTGACTAATCACAGAAGACAGCAGTGAGATTTATGAGACCAAAAAGTGCCTGTGTGCAAGAAAAGACCTTTTTCACAGCCGACATGTTGACATGTTCAAAGCACAGATGTATCTAATAACATTAATGACGGCTGCATTCCACTTAAGGGAGGTCCTGTGGTCTCACTGGGACACTTAATGCAACTGAGCCATCGTTAATGTTATCAGCTTCACCTTTGCATTACCTGCTATGACAAGTGAAAATGTCTGCTGTGAAAAAGGTCTATAGCAGCAGTCAGAATGACAAAACCAGTGATATGTGAAGCTGATGTATCAAAACTCTGCACAAATTTAATACATACATCCAATGTTTTAGACTAGGAGGGTTTGTCTGAGGTTCACAGCAGCTGAAGTTTATTTAATAATCGTGATTGTCCTATTTATTGTGTCATAAAACAGCAGTGCTGCTCTGTAATCGGCTTGCTTCTTCTTTGGCTGCTGTGACATTTATATTTCCATGTATGCTGTGCAGTGATCCTTTATGTGCAACTTGTCTTTGAAACCTGCAGGCATAAATATACTTGTTATACAAACCCTCAAGAAAAGTAACTGTTTCCTGAGAGTCAGATTAAGCCAGAGGTGAGTAACACCCCCCGGATACGGCCTCAAGGCCCTCCGTTCTTCAGCCTGACAGAAGAAGAGCCATGTCAGGAGCTCCTGCTGGGATCTCTGCTTGTAAATCAGTATGCTCAGCTGCATGCTAAGCAGCGTTTGTTTGATGGCTTGTAAGGCAGAAAACGAAGCTATAGCACAGACCTAGCATAGCTGTGGTTAAACAGATGTGTGTGTTTTGCCGTAAAATAGGTGAGTCTTACATATCAAAGTCAGATGACAAATGTGTGGTTAATCTGGTATACATAACTTGAGATCTTGACTGCATGGTGTGGGTTTTGTGTGTGTGTGTGTGTGTGTGTGTGTGTGTGTGTGTGTTGGTGGGGAGGTGTAGCTGCAAGCAGCAAGGAAAGTGTCAAAAGATAGCTTCACTATCTTAACCACTGCATCATAAAACTGTTGTAAATGCCCTGCAGACGTGAGGCTTTTGGACTTAATTACTCATAAAACTGACAAAAAAAACGTATAGAAAAGAGCTAGTCTTACACTTTAAGCTGAAAGAAATGTGCATAGGCTGTGCTACTGTACACACACGATAGATAGATAGATAGATAGATAGATAGATAGATAGATAGATAGATAGATAGATAGATGACATATATATATAGAAATATAGATGGATAGATAGATAGATAGATAGATAGATAGATAGATAGATAGATAGATAGATAGATAGATAGATAGACTTTATTGATCCCCAAAGGGAAATTGAGGTGTTACAGCAGCAATTAACATACATCACAAAAATGTGCATCACTCACATATAGGACAAAAAATACTGCATTTACAAATCTCTATACCAACTAATACTTTAAAGGTACTATATGTAACAATGTACGTGTTTTAATCGCTTTATATTGCCAATGTGTGTACGGGTCGTAACGTAACTTAAAAACGGAGACCTTCCCCGACTTTCTCGGTTGCCTATAACAGCCTGTGGACTGACCTCTATGTAAAGGACTCGGGACAGTTTGCCGTGAAAATACAAAGAATATGACGTTTATGCACGCTCCCGAGTGCCGTGCCTCTCTTCAGCTCCCCTAAAGCGTCAACAGTGTGCAGCTAAAATACTTGTCTTGAGTGCTTAAGCCATGGTTGGCCAGCTTGCTATAACTTACAGTAGCTATGCAGGATGGATCTGCTTGATTGCTCCATAACTTTAGCTGATAAAGTAATTTGCTAGCTGCAAGCTAGTTAGTATCATGGAGCCAGTGGTCCAAATAAAATATAGGAACATTACAGACTATTATGTAAGGGACAATGCCCGACGAGCTGTCCATTATCAGGAATTAACGGACTACGTGGAGAGACGTCAGGATGCTGACAGCAGTTCACTTAACGGCCACAGGTGTCATTAATAACAAGGATGTTCTGTAAGATACATATAGTACCTTTAAACTTGATAAAATACAATAAAAAATTAAAGAATTAAAGCTATATCTTTGCTGTGCAAATTGAAGTAGAATTATAAATATGTGTTGTGCAAATTATAGTAGATGTCATATCTTTTAAGATTAAAAAAACTACAATGATAAGGTGGTAATTATAAAGTCACAACTGTCCACAGTGAAAGTGTTTTCTGTATTCAAGAAGTGCAAAATGTACTTTTATAGTAAAGTTGGGTCAGGTTTGAAGAAGCCAAAAGAGTGACAGAAAACATCACTGGTGAAGTTTGAACAGCCACATTATATTTCAAAGGCTTTTTAATCAATATGTGACTGTTTGCTTTGCAATGCTTAACAGAGGTCAGACAAGTGAACAGCTGCTCAGGCTGTCCAGCTCCGGCTCGGCTCACTTCCACCTCTTGGCCCAGTTTCAAAAGGTGTCAACCGACCACGTACTCCAAACGTGTTAAAATTAATGCAGAAAAATGTTGGCCGAAGATGCGCTTACCTGTTCAAACTCGGCCACTTGGTAGTTTAAGTCCAATAAACTGAAGGAGGGAAACGAAACCCAGGGGAAAAGTGGAGACACGCGATAAAAAAAAACGCGTAAGTAGAGAGAAATCCTCTCTCCAGCGTAATTTGTTAGCAGCAAAGCTAAAATACGACACAAACTTCCCCGTGTTAGTTAGTTAGCTGAACACCTGAGTAGCCTCCTCCACGCTCAGCTGGCTCCCGAACGCGACGCTCCGGAACACCGGACGTTGTGACGCTTATCAAACTTTTGCAAGTTTGTTTCAGAGAGAAGGTCGCGGCATTGAGATAAAAAAAACACGAGGTGAAACCGTCCCGGGGGTGGAAAGCCGCTCTCACACCGCCTCCCTTCGTGTGTGAACCCGCCTGAGAGGAGCACCAGAGTCGGTCTGTCCGGTGGTTACCTGACTCCAGTCATTACCGTGAGGCCAGCCCTCCACACAGCAGCAGCAGCAGCAGCAGCAGCCTCATGTTTCCTGTTGTTGTTGTCAAGCCTCCTCTGAGTGACTGCACAGCACATAAACAGCTTTTACTCCAAACTAACAGGTTTCTGCTTTTATTAACGACCAATATGACACACCATCTGGTGATTTAATGTTGTAGAGAGAAACTTTAGAGTCACTGTGATATTGACTTTTCTGTAAGGCTCATTCAAAGATCAAACTCAGCATATGCACTTCTTTTTGTAATTTGTGCCAACATGATTATTCTACTACCATAGTCTCATGTGTAGCCTACATTTTAATAATGTTTTATATTTATTATTGATAGATTCAGTGCATGTTTGGGTGCAACTACTCAACCTTAAAATTCATCTCAGCCTCACCATGTGGTCTGTTTCTTGCAGGAGCTAAAGGCCATTTCATGTTCTCAGAATGAGTTATTAAACGAGGCATCTGTGCAATAGATAATATTTGCTTGTATTGAACTATATCTCATGAATTAAAGTCTAACCAGAATATGTGCAAAACTATTACATGCCATGCAAAACGCTTCTCTGAATGAAAGCTGTGCCTCGAAAGTGTAAAATCCCTTTCAGCTCATATTGAGGATTCAACATCCTGCCTTTTAACATGAAAAGGGAATATGGGTGTAAAATGATTGCCTTACTTTTCTAATAATGCTTTTGGGGTGTTGCTCTTATTTAGAGGCGGATTGTGGACACAATTCTAACAATTTCACCCAATTTAAAAAACAGAACTGCAATAAAAAGCATGTGTAGCCTACATGTTTAATATCGTTATTTTTTATTGATAGATTTAGTGCATGTTTGGGTGCAACAACTACTCAACCTTAAAACTCATCTAACATCAGCCTCTCTATGTGGTCTGTTTCTTGCAGGAGCTAAAGGCCATTTCATGTTCTCAGAATAAGTGATTTTGATTAAATGAGGCATCTGTGCAATAGAGGTGGGCTAAAATATGTGTTTGGGAACCTATTGAACTACATCTCATGAATAAAGTCTAACCAGAATTTGGGCAAAACTATCACATGCCATGCAAAACACTTCTCTGAATGAAAGCTGTGCCTCAAAAGTGTAAAATCCCTTTCAGCTCGTATTGAGGATTCCACATCCTGCCTTTTAACATGAAAAGGGAATATGGGTGTAAAATGATTACTTTTCTAATAATGCGGTGCTTTTGTGGGGGGTCGCTCTCATGTGTAGGTATTTAGAGGCGGATTGTGGACACAATTCTTACAATTTCACCCATTTTAAAAACAGAGCTGCAATAACAAGCACTGTTAGTTCTCCATTTATTTTCATGGAAAAGAAGGAATTTGAATAGTCTGAAAGCTCCAAAACGATGACAACACTTTAGAGGACAATAAAACTGTATATTCACCATGTTATTAGTCACTATAGAGGATATATTGATTGTATGTTTATAGCTGGATTAAACACAGTTTTTGCAACACATTTTCATCCCAACATCACATTGTCAGACCACTTAGCGTCATTTTTTGGTCGCACCAAAAAGGTTATGAAATGACAAATTAGAAGTCATGGATTATTCTGCAGGTGTGGTTTGAAAAGCGACTTCTTTTGATCATATTTTTTCCCCTTTGTGATACAGAGTCACTGCGGGAACCCATTGCAAATCCAAGATGGCTGCTGCAGTTGTCCTCTGTGAAGGAGCGAGCTTTAAGCCTTTCGGTGCCACCTTTCAAGCGACTGGGACGTGTGTTGTATTCTTAAGGTAGGCAGTCAAACTTAAATACACTACACACAACACATCTATGGGTGTAGGATGCAGAATGTGTTTAGTTTTGTGACTCTAGTTAACTACAAACAGATCATTTTTGCAATATATTTTGAGAAGGAATTCTATGGGAGTATATTTTGCATGAAATTTTAACCATACTGGCCCAAGTTTCCCCTTATGCTACACCAAAAGAAAAGCAATTTCCTTGAAGTGTCCTGGCTGTATTACATCATGTCACATAACACCTACGTCAACCCTGGTGTGGGAAAGATAAAAAAAGTTTTGTTCATGAGCGACAGCAAGGACAGACCAAAGGCACCATTCAGCTCCTCTATAGCTCCATGAAATACAACTAGGCCAAGCTATTTTTATGTATATTTCATTATAACTTACTCATGTTTAATTTCTACTACGATATAATTCAGGCTCATTTTCCTCACACTTAATTGCTTTTTATAATTTGCCCAAATCTAGAGTCTGAACCCCTGATGTACGATCGCACTGTAGAGATGGTCAGTGTTTTAGTCACATGAATTACAGCTTAGCTGACCTGTGCTGTATCTTGTTTATAATCCCATTTTGCTAAAAATCTGATTAATTCTTTATGGCTGAAATTCCCCAGCATGGCAATTTGAAGTGAGAATGTCCTTGGCTGTGATCCACAGTGATAGTGTATGAAATGAGCACATCCACTGACTCGGCCTACTTCTGATTCCCCAAGACAAGAGAGAGTGTTCACATGAACAGCCCGATAGTGGGAGCACACAGGCTCATATCGCACAGCTTTCCTTTAACAATACGGCAAAACAGGCTCTCTGTCTTTTGTGTGTGGGGGGGGGGGAGGTATTTGTCAGTATAGCAACCTTTCCTCAACAATACTGCATGCATGTGCTTTTGTACCTGTGTGTTCATGCATGCGAGTACCAGCACCTTCTAAACGCCGCTCTTTGTTTGCTTGTGTGTGCGCTTGTATGTGCTTTTGTTGCTCACTGTAGAAAGAGAAGCATTTGTGTCCGTGTGCATACAATACACATGTAAAAAGAGCAGTGGTTTCTAATGTGGGCTGCCTACATTTTTCAACAGCATTTTGTGAGCAAAAATGTAATGGGAACCATGGACACTCTAGTGGCATATAAGTGAATGTGAAAATACTTAACGTGAAGGCATACTTGTATGTGTATGGTTGTGTACATATGTGACGGAGGGCTGCAACCCTATGACTAGTCAAGAAAGTCAACATTGGACTTTGATTTTACAAGACTCCGGTGTTTATTCAAGGCTAGCCTCTTTTTTTTTTATGTCCAATGGCAACGTTTTTTTTTCAAAATTCTCACTTTTGCAATACCTGCATATGGCAACTATTGTATGGTTAGATTAGAGAAAAATCGTGGTAGTGGCAACTAAAGAGGTATAGTTAGGTTGGGTTAGGTACCTAAAACCAACTACAATAACAATTTGTTTTACCTTTTGGGGGCAATGGAAACAAGCAATATATCACCTTTTCGTAAAATGGTGAACTTGTTAACAGTTGCCTATTTTACACATCCAGCAGACACGAAGCTTTAGTTCACCAGATAGTTTGTCTGTCTGCTGTGCAGGTAGCGTACAGTGGTATTTTACACTTCTTTTAGCTGAAAACAGCGGCCTGCTGTGGTCCAAAACAACGCTGATGTTGGTGGTGAGAGTGAACCAAAACTGTACAGTTGTGGGCTGTAAAATAAAAACAAAGAGCTGAAAGACACTCAAGCCAGCTAGACTAATATCGGGCCATTAAATAGGCGTTATCGGTTGCTATAAGCACCATAGATGTGGGTCAGTAGGGCTCTGCTACACCAAATATTAGGTTTTATCATCTATACAGATGGTCGATGACCGAAAAAAGGTATAAAAGAACACGACAGCGACCTCTAGCGACCGTAGTAATTATGACAGGAGCAGAAGCGGAAGTCAGGCGCAGCATGAAACGCCATATATGGTGTAGGTCAGTGGCGATGGATGGATGGATGAAAATATTGATTATAGCCACGTTAAGGTTAGGTTAGGGTTCAACAATTCTAAACCCTTACCGTTAGGGAAGGATTGTGTTGTTAATGATCTGTGACAGGAAACAAACTCTGGTCTCCTGCACGAAAGTCGGATCCGTCATATGCCAATCCACAAGTTGAACCTCCATACCTTGCACGTCACTACATATAGAGCAAAATTCTTGCTGCATTGGATGTAGCGATACAAGGTTGAAAGGAGTTTGTAAAAAACAAAGTGAGGACAAGTGTACTGCAAGTTTGTGTCAGTGTGTGCATGTGCATGACTGCGCTTGTGTGTGTGTGTTTCACTATTTGCAGGCTACACATGCCACCCCTGTGTGCTTGCTCTATTTACAGAGTCCTACAGTGTCTTACCTTCCCCCACTTCGCCCTTGATTTTGACAACTCCTCTTTCTCTTTACATTCTTATAATGTACGATGCTTCCTGAATTATTTTATCACATACGTCACTCTATAAGACCAGGTATCAACCGTCATGGCAGAGATGCGACTTGAAAACCACACACCTGCAGAGCGTGAGTTAAAGTGATGGGGCGGATGATATAGATGCCCTTTGGGAAGCTGTAAGAGACAGATATTAATATCGTCACTGAAATACACTGCAGTTGTTTCTATGTCCTTGCAGCAACCAGGTGCTGGTGTTACGTAAAAACCTTGTATCTGTGAAGATTGTCCACCTCTCATGAGCTTTTAAAGGCAATGACACTTATGGCTTCACTTTGCTGAAACTGTACAATAGGGGGATGGCTTTCATGGACTTAGGCTTTATTCAAGCGGTAGTAATAATGATGATAGTGACAAGAAAAAGAGGAAGAAAGTTCAGCATCTTATCTTTCTTGATATGATACTGCCTTCTTAAATTTTGAGCTTTTGATCACAATGTCAGCGACTAAAAATCGTTAACGGAGTCGTGTAATTTTTGCTGTTTGAGCTTATTTTCTTTTCTCTTTGTCATCCACTTGCACACACTGAACTTTAGGTCAGCTCAGACAGCTTTGAGTGAGGCTAGTTACATTAGGTGCGTTTTTTTTTTGTGCGAGCTTGTGCGAGAAGGGTGTCATTCAGCCATGGGAATTCAATGGTTTGTGGGCAAGGCCATTTTTAAGTGCCGCTTGTTTCATCTACATTGTATGTGTACTTTTAAACGTGTAAGTGTGTGTGCATATCTGCATATGCGCATTTCCTCGCTTGTCATTTCACTCTATGAATGCAGCGTGTTGCCATGGGAACTATGACATCGTGACACCACCGTGATTTTTATCCATGATTCAATCAGAAAAAAAACAGACACTTTCACTGTGAGTGGTCCGTGCCCTCTCCAGCTGTGAATGATTTGTTTGAGTGCAGCGAGAGGGTGGGCAGCTTTTATAAGGCTCTTTCCTTATACATTAGTCTTTTGTAGGAATGGAGATGTATTTGGAAATTTGTATTGGCAAGAGGAATGCCGTACCTTTTCATTGGCCACCTATTCTCCTAAGATTTCTCTTAATGCTCTACTCCGACTGTGCACTTTGCCATAATTGTCCCACTCGAACTTGATTTCAAAGTGATGGAGATAGTGCTGCCCCCTCTTAGTCGATTAGTCGACTCTCCTGAAATGTTAAAGAAATAGTTTCCCATTTTGGGAAATCTACTTATTTGTTTTCTTGCCTATAGTTAGATGAGAAGATTGAAACCACTCTTGTGTATGTACTGTAAATATGAAGCTACCTCTAGCAGTCTGTTAGCTTAGCTTAGCCTAGCTTAGCATAAAGACTATTTTGCGAATATTGTGAGTTTGTTCATTGAGATAAGCACTAATTGAGCCCTAAAATATGGAAATTACATTTTTGCATTTCCGTTTCCCTCTTCTGGAAATCAATGGGGTTTTTGAATAGGTTTTTAGTTAGATGCCTGAAATAAGGTCTGTGGTTAACACAAGCTGAAGATATTTTAATGTTTTGTTCTACGATATAAAATACGTCAATAAATATCCCACTCTTGAATTTTTAAGCTTTTACGTGTCTTAAAAAAGGCGGTTGCTAACAAGTGGCTAAATGAGACTACTAAACATCATCACGCCGACTCGTCCGCCTTTACATCGTCGTTGTGTTTATACTCGCGTTTATGCGACCACGGTGTAGTTCGTTTATGGTTGTTTCTAGAAGGGAGCCCTCAAACTGCAAAAACTCTTGCGGGACTCGCTGCCTGACGACATATTCTAACCTTAACTGTTCGAGATCAATGCCTAACCTTAACAGTCTCGTGAGAGTTTCCCTAGTTTGCTGGCTCCCTTCCAGCCACGACCTTCATTTTTAGCCTAACGTTAACTTTTTACTTCTTGCGATTGCATTTACGCTTCAAAAATCTGAAAAGTGGTGTTCATTGGTGGAGATTATCTTGCTGAACAAAACGTGTAAGTATCAAATATACAGTATCGTTTGTTTGCCACAGAGCTTATTTTCTGCAATAATGCAAAACCCAATGGAAAAAACCCATTGGCATTTTGTCGATGGAACCCAGGGCGATGCTAACTTCCTGGTTGGCCTACAAAAATACGTCATCCCAGAACAGTATGTACAGGAAGTCCACACTAAGTAGAGACCTATGTGGCGATGCTTGACCGGCAGTCTACTGGTGCCATTGTAGCATGTCTTAAGGTGTACCAACACACATCAATACAAACAGTATAAGTATACACATGTACAGAAACACACACTGTCTGTGTTTTAGCCCTGAGGAGGCAGAGAATTTGCTAAGCCGTGCCATTATGCAAGTATACACCAATGCACACACACACACAAACAGCCAAAAGCTGCTGGTGAGCTTGCACCTGAGAGCCTCTGACCCACATAGGACCATCATGCGCAGGATGCGTCCCACTTTTCCACTTGATGCATCATTAACCCGCTGTCTACTGTCCAAAGGGCTGAGCTGGATTGTGGTCCCGGCTCACCTGAGCTCTTATTATTGTCCTTCATCACACACAAACACAAAACACTGACTACCTTCAGACTACTCGTGGCTTTTTTCTCTCTCTCTTCTACTTTGGCTTTCCATGTTATCATGATTGTGCACAGAAACAGACACCTGTGTACTCACACTCTCACGGTGCCCATGGTGTCTGCCAGTATCAAAGTGGTTCCTGGGGTACTAAAGTGCACAGTGTCCCCCATTTTAGCCACCGTGTTGCCTCAGACAGTCCCTCCTTCTCTCTCTACCTTACTCCCTCCCTCTCTCCCTCTCTCTCTCTCTCTCTCTCTCTCTCTCTCTCTCTCTCTCTCTCTCTCTCTCTCTCTCTCTCTCTCTCTCTCTCTCTCTCTTTTCTGCTTTCTGTCTCCTCTCCAGCTGTCTCATTCTCTTATTCCCTCTTCCCACTCTCTGTTTTCTCCTCCTCCTATTTGCCTCTCCTTCTCTTTCTCTCTCACACACAAGCATACAGATGCGCACACACACACACACACACACACACACTCTCTCTTCTCTCCTCGTATCCACCGGCAACTGCGCTGAGAAGCCTCCCCTCACCCAGCCTGTGGATCCCTTCACTTGACTAATTAGCCTTGAAGTGCTGTTGAAGATCATCATATTTAGCTTAGCGACCTAGCGGCAGAGTGCAGACAGATATAGACTAGGCTGGCTGGAGGCTGGCTGCCTGGCAGTGGGCAAGCTCTCTATCTCTTCCCCTCTCTCTCCATTCTCACTCAGTGCCGAGGGCTTCTCAGTGGCGGAGCGGCGGAAGCGAGGGGTGTTTTTTTTTGCTCTGAAAGAGACGAAAAGGGGAAAAGAGACCACAACGCACAACCACAGAATGGGAGTCCGCTGCAGGAGCAAATCCTCCTAGAGACGGAGACTCGGAGGAGGCAACGGTCACTGTGCAGCAGCAGCAGCAGATACTGTTTCCAAGATACAGAGATTTAAGGTGAGTTTTCAAACCAGTTACTGCCCTGCTCTTCTGGTTCTGTTTGGAAACGGGTTGTTTCTCAATATGTGTATGTATGTGTGTGTGTGTGTATGTGAGGGAGACGATGTGTGTGAGTGTGCATCTCTACGACCCCCATTGTTGAACCTGAGGTGCAGCACAGGAGGGATTCATGTGCAGGATGCTCTCTCACTCTCTCTGTCACACACACACACACACACACACACACACACACAGGCATCAGCTGTGCAGCGCCACTTGTTGGACTGACATCCAAGTTGACATGAAATGCGATGATGGTCACTTGTGCATGTGAATGAGCCTGTGCATACAGGTGTGTGAATGTCAGTCTCTGTAAGTGTGTGTAATGCACCTGTGTGTGTGTGTTTGTGTGTGTGTGTGTGTGTGTGTGTGTGTGTGTGTGTGTGTGTGTGTGTGTGTGTGTATGTGTGCCAGCGAGATAGTGAGTGGGCTCTTTTGTTGCCGTGGTGCCAGTGCGGAGCTTAAGGATTCACATCATAGTGAACAACATGGACAGCAACACAAGAGACAATCGGTCATGCCAACCTTATGCCTGATTGCTTCTCTCTGCTTTGGATGATGGGTACATAAAGGGAGACAACCTCCTCTGTGTGTATGTGTGTGTGTGTGTGTGTGTGTGTGTGTGTGTGTATCCCTTGATCCTCTGCCACAACTTGTACAACCTGTTCTCTTTTTAATATCAATGAATGCCGTTTCACCAATCAAAGCACTTTGTGCTGTAGCTGAGGCTCCACTATAGTAGACGCTTGTACTTATATTGGAATAGTGGGATAATAGTGGGATAGTGTTTCCCATGAGGCAGACAGGTGATAGTGGAGAAAACAAGTATATGAACCACAGCATGAATAATTAACCCACTTAAACACAGCGAGTGTAGTCTGTACGGCTCGGCTAAACATCGCACGATGCATAGACAGAAATAGTGTACGTGTGTGCAAAGAGCGAGGTATTTGAAGGGACATTTTGAGACATTTCAACCATTTGCTGCCATAAACAACAAGTCTCACGTGCAGCTATAAATAGAGGGCCACGATGATAAATCTCTGACGTGGAACAGAAACTGCCAAAAGGGACTTCATTGCCAGATAATTGAAGTTCAAGTTTGTGGACACTGTGACAGCACCTGCGGCAGAAATAATGATGATCTAATCCCCAAAAATCCTGCATGTTTAAATTGAAGAGACCATTATTCAGTAGCTGTGTAATACAGACGGGTACATTTTCTGGTGTGTAGCTTGCTTTACATTTTATTTATTTTTTTAATTTAAAGGATATCCAAGTTTGAATCATTCTTTGAACCTCAGCTTGTTGCTGGTTCAGTAGTTACATTTTTCTGTTAGATTAAACGGTTCCAGATGAGAGTGAATTTAGGTTACTGGGAGTATTACATCTTTAAAGCCCACACGCGAGCGCGCATGGGATACCGACCCGTTAAGATTTATGCGCGTGATAAGTTACAAATAGTCCCTTTAAAGCTTTAGTTATTAATGCATATACTGCAATGAATATTTTGTAGCAGTATTTAGGAATCTTGTCCTGTTCTCCTTATATGAAAATATATCTTGATGGCTAATGATGGTGAAGATGGTGTATTTTATGTATTTGTGTAAACAGGAATTAAAGCTTCAGTAGGCAGAATATTTTTGACATAATTGGGCAAAATTTCCATAATATCCTTTCAGCATATTGTAATTCAAGTGTTCTGAGAGAAAACTAGTCTTCTGCACCTCCTCATGGCTCTGTTTTCAGGCTTTAGAAAATCTAGCCCGTGACGGGAGACTTTCGTCAATCACAGTTCATTTCAGAGAGAGAGAGCGTTCCTATTGGCTGTGCTCCGGCTTGTTGGCGGTGCTTGGTATTTCCTCAACTGATCTCAACATGGCTGCCGGGTCACAAACTTTCTCATTTTACAGCTAAACAGTACACTACCGGATGTTTCGGAAAACATTTGAGGTGAGAAATAGGCATGAACGTAACATAATATTGATTCATATTTGATCAGCGCTGCCTATTTTGACCGTTTGATCAGAGTTCGTGAGTGATTGACAGCTGCTCAGAGACGGCAGGCTCCAGCTCTGCTCTGATTGGTTGTTTTCCTCCGGTCTGTGAAATCGTACAGATGCCATTAGGAGCACCGGAGGACACAGAGGCACATGATTTCTTTTCAGATTACCTGTCTCATGCACTACTGTCAGGACATAGTGACCGTTTTATTAAAATAACTTTTTTCAATCATATTTGCTCCATTTATACCCACTGCTGCTTTAAGATACAAATATACCCTTTGTATCTTCATGGCAAATGATGGTGAACATGGTGTATTTTTTTGAATTTGTGTAAAAAGGAATTAATCATGTTTTACTTTAAGAAGTGCTTTGAAGAATTAGATTAATTTCAGGATTAAAATGTTGGTTCCTGTCATTGTTTCATGTTTCAAAGGTAACATTTTACTACTGTATATCACCGATGAAGACGTGGACACATTCCAACCTTGTGCGGTGGCTTCCTCCCCTCTCACCAAAAACGACCATTGATTGGAGAAAGGGCTGACAGGGCAGCAGAGATCTGCCCTCAGCCATAAAGCCAGCGAGATAATTGTTGTCAAGGAGATGAGGGAATAGGCTCGATATCTGAGAGGAGAACCAATTGGTGTTTGAATGAATAAAATTACACTGAAGGCTGCTGAGGGAAGTGGCTTTATGATTGATAAAATCATGATTTCAAAGTTCTTAGAAAAACTGCATTTGCCGTTTGATTCAAAGAGGATATTGAATGCCTTTTGAGGCATCCCTTAAAAAAAGCAGAAGCTGACATTATTCAGCATGAGTGCAGTCATTTGCATGTCAGAAACCCCTGAGCATCTCATCAGCTGGCCTTCCTGCACTATCTTTCTCTTCCCCCGTCTCCTTCTATTCCCACTTTGGAGACTGAAGCTGTTTTTCCTCAACTTCTACCTGTTATCCCCCGAATGCTGTTATTTCCCGTTGCTGAGTCTGCTGGCTTTCACCCCACCCTCCTCACTTCTGAAGAGTCTCCGAACGTCTGCATCATGACTTTGTCTCTCTCTTATCTCTTTCTGTCAGGCTTTTGTTTTTGATCATCGCTCCTCTGTTTCCACTCTACTTCTCCTCCTTTCAACCTCATTCCCCCCCTCCAACTCTTTTGATTGCCTACCTACAGTACACTGCTGTGTGTGTGCACCTGTATGTGTGCATTTTTGATGCAGAATGTGTCTTCGTGGGCATCTCTGCATATGGGTGAGTGAGTTTGTGTGTCGTGTATGTGTATGAGTACTGTACGTGTGCGCAATAAAAATAGTTGTTTTTACTCTGATGGCAGATGATAAAAGGATTCTCGTTTTGTGCTCAGACATGATCATCGGTAAAATTGACAACATGGAGCACACGGGCGATCAGCGGTGTTGAAGCTCCCTGGTTTACTAATGGATGGATGGCACATTATGAGCTCCAGGTGTAAAGAGTGCACATTATGATTGAAGATCAGGGTCTCGTTTCAGAAAACAGGTTCAACAAACTCTGAGTCTAAGCCTGAACTCTGAGTTGACTATAATCCTGAGGTGGGAAACTCTGAGTTTTGGGTTCCAGAACAGCTGATCAGAGTCAGTTCAATCAACTCTGAGTAGGTTGAACCTGAACATAAAAAAGCCATCATCAATGGAGCTCTGATACTACGATTCACCATGGCAACAGGTAAATAAAAGGCAGTGCATCCATTAGGCCTGCACGATATGAGGAAAATCTGCAATGTGCAAAATCATTGTCCAATATTGCGATGATGATATGACTTACGATATATAACTGAATATTGAAGTGTTCATAATAGCTATACATACGTATGTCAGCCTGGTTGTCTTTAAATTCAGAACCGGATTAGAATTGAATATTTTAAATATAACTAGGATAAATGTTGTTTCTAGAGCAGCAACAGTAATGTTTACAACAGCAAAGTCACTGTATGAACTCTATAATATCTCGCTGGAAACAGCGTGGTAATAAATTCTAACGTTAGGGTCTTTAGCCTCGCAGCTAGTTTAATACCAGGTTTTGGTAATCATCCCTAAATAAAATTATTTTTCTTAATCATCGCGTTTCAGGCAGTCTTTTGCGATGTGTTTATCGCGCATGTTCATACCGCGATCACGATGAAAATACGATTTATCGCTCAGCACTAGCCTCCATTTTAATCCAGTCGACGGAGAGATTTCAATGCATTTATATGCGGACTATTGAATGTGAGGGTAAAAAACGCTGTTCAAAGAAATGACTGACAGCACATAAAAGCGGTAATTTTAGAAAGTCCTGAGTAACAAACTAATATCCAACCAGGATTTAGATTCAGTAAACCTTCGATGCACGCTTTGATTCAGACTGAATGAATGAGGAAATAAAGCAGCGTGTCTGGCTCTGTAAGAGGGAGGAGACGGAGAGAAACTCAGGGTTTGTTTAAAAAAAAAACAGGTTAAGTTCACAGAGTTTAAGTTACCTCTCGTTTCTGGAACTGAAAATCAAGACTGTGTCCGAAATCACATACTACGCACTATAAACCCAATATGTGTACTTTAGTTCAGCATACTTCTGTGTGAATATACAGTAGTGTGTATTTTTTTGGACGCACTGATAAGTAATTTACGTCTTCACTTCCTGAGAGCCTCCTTGCCGACTGGAGACACGTAACCATGGTAACCTGTGCCATCCTCATGTGCCCAAAACGATTTGTGAGAAGTATGAACTAATTTAAAAATATATATTACGCCTAGCAAAATTGAATACTTACTGTGTTATTGACGTTACAGAGCTGTCCATCAACGTCTGTTACGAATGTTGTCGTCGCTACCGCAGTGCATTGTGGGATATTTATGCCACCGCAGTGTCCAGCGTTACATACTGTAATATTTCACTGGAAATAGTATGCAATTCACATACTATTGGTTTCATACTAAAGTTTCGGACGTACTGAAATATCTCACATACTGTTTTAGCGTACTAAATAGCATGTTAGGATAGAATTTCGGACGTAACCCCAGAGTTTCCCCTCATCTCAGTGTTAACTAACTCAGTTTTCACTAATCCAGCTCTATGAAACAGGGCTGGATTAGTTGGACACATGGTGCTTCTGTTGTTTATTTACTGTGAAGGTTTGATTCCACATATGTGGTGCCATGTACATCATCATTTATTAGTTGATTATATTTTGTATTAATAATCTCAATCTGCATAGTAACTAGTAACTACAACTGTCAGATAAATGTAGAAGAATAAAAAGTACAATATTTCCCTCTGAAATGTAGATAGCGTAAAGTAGCATAACGTAGAAATACTAAGTAAAGTAAAAGTACCTCTAAACTGTACGTAAGTACAGTATTTGAGTTAATGTACTTCGTTACATTTCACCATGGTGTAGTTGTCAGGTTAATTTTCCGTCTGAGATGGGCCTTGAATGTTGCCATTGGACGTAATCTCATTCAGTCATCAGCCCTGCATCACCAACAGGAGCAGCACTAATGTAATACACATGGAGTTTAAAACTGGTTCTGCCAAGCGATGGCTTTGTGTATTAAGAGATTTTAGTTGTGTGTGTGTTGTTGTTTTTTAGCTTGTAGCATATTGCTCAGAAAGATCTAAACTTACTGTCGCTCAACAAAAAATGAGTTTTCTCTTGCGACTCTGAAACCTTCTCACCCTAAGATTTACTCTAAGCCAGGCACTGAATATAAATAGACTTGTATTTACACTCTTGTGGAACTCAGACAACTGTTTAGTGACTCATTGTTGTCACAAAGTTATGACTAAATCGAGGTGCCAGTCAGGTCTCTTTCCTTGCCAATAAGTCCGTCCACTTATTATCCACAGCCAAACTTATACTACAGGTTGACTTTGGATGAGTTTGTCTCTATACAAGTGGTATACCGTATCATCTCTATAGCCTGAATTCTATGCCTCTTCTGTATTACTTATTACGATGCCTCAGTCACCCAGTCTGCTCTCATAGTGTCAGCAAACACTGCATTTATTGTTTAGTATTATGAACATTACAAAAGATTAAAAACTAGAAGTGCAGAAGTCCCCTCCCAAACAAAGAAGAGTTGAATCTCACTCAGTTGTCCCTACCGGTTCCCTTACAGTCAAGATGGTGGCGAAGATAACAAAAAATGGGGATTTATTCATCTCGTATCGTACCAACTTTAGTGGATCATAACATATCGTGTATGAATAGAAGTTCCGGTTCAAAATGAGACCGAACTTTTCTATGGATATCAGTTTTTGAGCCATGATAAAAGGCCAAAATGTGGCCTGCAACAGACTGGGTAAGGCTTGTTTTTAGTCTAGCCAATTGCCAGAAATGCCTTTTACTACTGACGCAGTTGTCACTTGCAGCCCCTACCGGCCAGTTAAGAGGAGTGAGGAGTCGGCAGTCAATGACGGTGTAAAACAGTCAATAAAATAGGTTTTTCAAAGATTGTGAATCACCACGACCATGAGGGGTCCTTGAGCATACAGTCGAAAATGTGCACAAGACATATTAGGCTGCTGGGTCCAGTAGTATGAGAGATTAGCTGCGGACAGACAGACAGACAGACAGAGAGAGCGATACACATCATCCCTTACGCCTGATGGAGATAATGATCAAAAATGATCCACGTCTTTATGAATTTTAAATGTTTGTCTGTGCTTGTGTGATAATATATTTTCATGATGTCAAGTTCAACATTTGCAATTTTAGCTTTTGCCAGACATGAAATAGTTTGTTCTCTGCAGCCTGCATATCTTGTTGACACAAACGGAACAAAGTAAACTAAAGCTTTGCAATGACCTTTGACCCCCACAGATGATTGACAGTCAGCTGTCGGCACAGAGGAGGGCGATGAGGAGCCTTCCCGAAGACGACGGCCAGCAGAAGACCAGTACCTACATCGTGCCGTGCTTCCTCTTGGTGGAGGTGAGTGTTTGGATGTGTTTTGTTCAAAAGGGACCAGCGTGCAGCACCGTGGTCACGTGTTGTGCTCATCAGACTCGACTCACTTCTGAAAATTTGAGCCTGATCTGACCTGAACATTGAAAGGCGATTGTTCCTTGCTTTTGGTAGTTATGAACCTACAACTGAAGGCAATATTTATCATATTTGACCTGACTTAACCTAAATCTCAGGCTTCCATCTGCTGTTATTGTATAGTGGGCAAGGTTATGTGCAATTTTCTGTGTAAATGCTGCCTGGTTGTATATGAAAGTGGGCAGAAATGAAGAGTTAGCTGTATATTTAGCTCTATGATTTATAAACCTCTTGGAACTTGGATTCAAACAGAGCAAACTGATGGACACATGAAAGCACATTTTTACAGTCTTCTGCCTGTGAATCTTCCAATTGTCTTTTATTCCTCTCTTTCTTCCATCATTTCACATGTTTCTCATGGCAGATTAACAATAATGCGCGCCAGTTGGGGAACTGCATGAATTAACAGGCTCTGTTTTCAATTCACTGACTCCCAAAAGCAGTGATTGATTTGATTGAATTGTCACAAATGGGTAATTACCCTCAGTCCATGAATCATTTAGAGATAACATTCAGCGGGAGGAGGATGGGGTCTATCGCTGAGGTATTCTCGCTAACCAAAGGCCCTCTCAAGTGACCCTTTTTGCTCATAAGCTCCTGGATTCCTTTCCTCTTCTCCTCTGCTCTTCCCACGTCTCTTCTCCTCTCCCTGTAATCCCTACATGACCTGATGGAGCGCTCATGGCCTCAGCTGCATTTCCTAATTAATTGGCCTAATTAAGAACGGAAACCCAATTAGCCCGTGCCACCGCTAACACGCTTCAGGCCCGCAGGTCCTCGCAGCTACAGCGACGAAAGCTGAATTAGCTGTTTTTGGAGTTTTTTTCGCATTAAAATACAGTCTTTGCTTTTGAATTCACCCTAAATATGTGATTCTTATACGGGTTAAAATATTAAAGTTTGAGGTTGATGAAAAGTCAAATGGTGCTATAGAAAGTTGGCTAGCTGAGTCAGAAGTTCAGGTTTTGCAATAGTAGATATAACCTGCAGGCAAACAAGAGAGCTGAGGAGAGATATGGACGTTTTTCTGTCCCACCGGTCGAGACGAGCTTAAAGCTGAAGTAGGCGAGATTGGAGCAAATATGATTAAAAAAAGTTATTTTTATAAAACGGTTGCTATATCCTGACAGTAGTACATGAAACAGGAAACCTGTAAAAAATCATGTGCCTCTGTGTCCTCTGGTGTCCTCTGGTGTCCTCTGGTGCTCCTAACGGCATCTGCAAGATTTCACAGACCGGAGGAAAACAAGCAGTCAGAGCTCATCTGAGGTCTGCTGTCCATCTGCTGTCTATGAGAGCCCGCTGTCAATCACTCGCGAACTCTGACCAAACGGTCAAACTAGGCAGCGCTCATCAAATATGAATCACTATTCTGTTACTGTAATGCCTATTTCTCTCCTAAAATGTTTTCAGAATCATCTTGTAGTGTACTGTTTAGCTGTAAAATGAGAAAGTTTGTGACCCGGCAGCCATGTTGAGATCAGGCTGAGATGGCTTGAAGGAACGCCAAGTACTAAGTCGATTTTTTAAAGCCTGAAAACAGAGCCATGAGGAGGTGCAGAAGTCTAGTTTTCTCTCAGAACACTTGAATTACAATATGCTGAAAGGTTATTATGGAATTTTTGCCCAATAATGCCAAAAATATACTGCCTACTTTAACCACTTTAAGTTAACACACATCTTGTGGAGCATTTTTTTTACTTTCTGGCATAAACTATCTTTAGCAAACTGCATCTTTCTTTAGTGCACCTGCAACTGAATCTCCTGAAGGATTCCTCTCTGTTCTTTGTATTCATTCACTGTTTCACAACTTCCTCTTGACATCATTTCGTCTGCTCTTTGTCCCTCATCCAACACATGAATGCAACACTTTTTCCACATAACTACTCTTCAACACACACGTCAGTTACCGCTGCATCTCTTCATAGCACAAATATCCCACAATCCCTGCAGGTTTACACGCCGTCTTTATTTCTTTCATTGTGCTTTGGTATTGGCTCTCTCTCAGCATCCTCTTGAGGACTTGTTATAATGATTTTCCAGCTTTCTAATTTTTTCATAGCGCGTCTATAATGTCTCTAGGCTTATATCTGTCAGTGGTGCTCCTCCCCTCCTCCTGTATTCTCTTTGACGGTCTCTTGAGTACTGCCCAGTCACTCTTTTTATACAGAGCCTCCACATCACTCCTCTCCTGCACTTATTCCCTTGAGTAATTACATTTTTTGCACCATGGATCTCTCCATTATGCCCCTTTACTTGTAAAAGCTTCATCTCCTCCTCCCACTCAAAAGACTGTCTGCTATCGCAAAGACCTCCTTTCTCCTCATCCCTCCTCTCCAGCTTCATGTTCCCTCATGGGTCTCCATCAGTTCTCTCGTTTCTGCTCACCCCGCTTGTCCTCGCGCTCACCTCGTATCACACACTGGAGGGTGGCGTGAACGTCTACGCTCCTGTGTATCTCTAATCGCCCCTCTCTCCAGGGGTGCATCTATTGTTTTTATTTTGTTCAAACAGGGCCGGAGGTGGGGTGATGTAAATATAATTTGACTTTTATCGCAGCCTGAATGAATCTGTGTGCATTGCAGGAGTTTAATAAAGGGCATTTTTAAATTTGATTCCTCCCTCTAATGCGTTCATACTGAAGCAGCTTGCTGTAGCATAGCTCCCCCCGGAGGGCACTCACTCCTTTGTTGTTACATTAGCATCTCATTACCCGTTTCTTCGCAATTCAAACGCCCCGTCTTATTCCGTCTCTTGTGATCTTGTTGCAGATTTCCCTCTTTTTCCTCACAATCTTACTCACTGCTCTCTCTTCCTTCGTCATTTTATCTTCATGACGATGGCCTTTTTCCTCTTTCTCGGTCAAGTCCCGCTGTCAGTCCGTCGCCGCTTTAATCTCAAGGCTTGTCTACTGTCTCGAACTTTGATTACTGTATCTCTCTCTCCCTCTGTTCCCACTCTCCATGTTTCTTTCTTCCACTGTGTCTCATCGTTTTCTTCTTCTACTAGATTAAAATGTGAGAACTGGCCTTATCAGTTTCACACAATTTCACTGTTAGCTGCATAGGATTAAAGCAACATAATGGAAAGCAGATAAACCACCCCCTCTCCCTCTTTATCTCTCTCTCTCTATCTGTATCTTTCACCCCTCTCTCTTGCTTTCACTCCATGCTGCTGCTGCTATCGCTGCCATCATGCTGCGAAGCCACACAGGGGACTGGTCTGCAGCCTGACAGAGGCACCGCTTCAAAGGACACTCTTTAAAAAGTCATTGTGATACAACTGATTCCTGACTCGCTTTTGACGCTGGTGGATGGGAGGAGGGTTGCGAGTCGGTGTGGTCCAGACTGGCCCACTGTGAAAACCTGTACTGAAGTCGACTTACAGAGTGACTACAAGTGGACTCTTTGAGTGGATCTCAGTCGGCGTGCAGCTTGCAGCCAGCGAGCGGTGGTGTGGTACCAGCTGTAATAATACTGTAGTAAGATGTGTTAATCATTACAGTGGATGTACTGTAGCTGCTAATTCCTATGGCACCCAGCCTTTGTAGTGTGTATCCTGGCTTTGCTGTTCAGCCTCGACTGCCAGCTCGGAGTAGCTGAGCCTCCTCCTCCTCCTCCGCCTCCTCCTCCTCCTCCCCTGCGCTCCTTCCTCATGCCTCGTTGGCTGCATCCTCATGTGGCACAGCGAGTTCTGTAAAGTAAACAGACTGCCGAGCATCGGACCACGTAGTGTTTCATGTCTACGGCCCATGCTGTCTCTGATGATACTCTAAGGTCTCAGTTTACGTCTACTTGCATCTCTCATTTCCCAGCTTCCCTGTAGTTGCCCTAATCTGTGCCTGCTCAGTTATATCTCTATAATTGACTTGTTATGCTTCATGCAAAACTGTGGCGCGTAGGTTTCTGTCTCAGTTTACATATACTACTAATTTGCAACAGCAAAATAAGTTTTGAAGGAAATGTAATTCGGCCCCAACTTCATTTTCTATCAACATACCGGGGAGATGTTGTTAAACTAACTAAAACTAAAACCATGTAATTCTCTTCCGCCCACTATCTGATTCTCTGCCACTATTGAAACCTACAAGATCTTAAAATACTTCTGCTCATTATTATCACTCCGATTTTTCTTCTCTTCTATTGTGTTTTTTTTCCTTCTTCTGTTTTTGTTTTCCTCTGTGAGAGCTGTGACTTTGGCTCAACTGTTGGGTGTTAAGTGTTAGGTGAGCTGAGTTAAACATATCTGGCAAGTTCTTGCGATACAGTAGTTGCTCGTAGCAACTAAAGCAGGATTAAACTTTTTAATGGTTATGTTAAAGGAACAGTGTGTAATGCAGGATGACAACCACTCCACCTCTTAAGCGTCTTAATCTTTGCTAAGGTGCTGGAAGAATCAATAAGTCCAAAAAATGATAGAAAAGATATTCGCACACTTAGATCTATGCAGTATATTATTTATTCTAAGCTTTCGGTCTGTCAGACCTTCATCGGAGTATACATGATTCAACAATGGACAGGCTGGTAGAAATAACCAATCCCATTCTAATCATTTGCAGTATGCAGTACAACTGTGCACACCCTGGTGGTAGAAGCTCCACCTGTTGGGAATTGTAGTTTTAGTAGAGAACTGTGAGGCATACAAATAGATGCCATATTTGTTTTATAATACAAAATACAAAAAGGGGTGGAACATGGTGGATATAGAAAAAACATATAATCACAAAGGAAAGGAACAGTGTTTAGCATTTATGGGGGTCTATTAGCAAATGTAATATAATATTCATAGCTATGTTTTCATTAGTGTATAATCACCTGAAACTAAGAATCGTTGTGTTTTCGTTAGCTTAGAATGAGCACTTCATATCTACATAGGGAGCGGATCCTCTTCACAGAGTCCGCCATGTTGCTCCGCCATGTTTCTACAGTAGCCCAGAACAGACAAACCAAACACTGACTCTAGAGAGAGCCTTTCGCATTTTTACTTTACCTGAAGGCCACCGTAGTTCTCCGACACGCTTGTGAAACTGTGGTAACGTGAGCTGCAGAGTGCAAAACCGTGGTACCGCCAGCCGCTGTCTGACTTCCGTTGCTCCTAGAGTAGTGTTATAATGGTAAGGATGGCCTCTGAGTGAGGCGAACGGCGTTACCACGGTTTTGCACTCGGCGTCTCACATTTCCGCAGTCTGGGAAAGGGAGGAGTGAGTGGGAGGGGTACTCAGTTGGTCGCAATCTGCAACCACACCACTAGATGCCGCCAACTACTACACACTGTACATTTAAAGCATTTGGTTAAAGGGGCACTCCACCAATTTTTCATATCAAAAATCTGTTTACAGGTCTTTGCGAGTGCTACTGCATACTGTATGTGAAAAAAACATTGTGTTACGGTACATGTCCACAGCCTCCGTCCTTTCCATGCTTCCCATTCATTGTCTATGTAAGCAGCTGTGCAATGCATTCTGGTAGCGTGGCGGCGCGATTCGAGAGACGGGGTGTCACGTTTGCCGCTCCTCATTTGCATAAAGTTGAGGTCTTGGCTGCTTTATGCAAATCACGGGCGTCCGACGCGACTCGCCGCCTCTGGAAACTCCCGAGAAACTTTTAAACTACGCGTTGTCAAACACATTTCAGTTGAAACACATTTTGGTGAACTATTTTCGCGAAGAGAAGAAAGCCGCCATGTTGGTTCCAGTTTGAATAAAAGCGTTTGCCCAATAGGTGCCTATGTGGCAGCCCATCTAGCGTCCAATGCTGGGAAGCAAGCCGATCCCTCGCGATAAAACATGCCCATGTGGACACGTACCATCAAGCCTTTTGTGGCTCCAGAGGGAGCTGTGCAAAATCTGCCTCAAGTGATGTCACTGTGTCTTAGTCAGCGTTGGTTGGGGCTGAAGACTACAAGGCTAGACCTCTGTAGCCCGCTCCTCAACTCTGCTTGAGGCTAGCGGCCAAAATGTTGATATTGAATGTGTGTGACCATATTCATCTCCCTACTGCCCTTTGATAAAGCCTTGCATGCCCTGAACATAATCCAACAAGGCAATTACATTTCCTACATGTAATATTTGGCAAAATTAGTAGCATATAAATATAATTTCTAGGAGACAGGGTTGATCTGAATGATTACAGACCAAACTTCTGTTGTGTTTCATCGTCTTGTTGCTGATCATAGGCTTTTCAGTGCAACTTCAGGAAACACCTTACCTTGCTTGTCGACATTACACTGTACGTGTTGCTGTGTGAGCACGGACGGCTTCTGGCATCTTTCACCGTTTTTTTGGTTTAGATGTGAAGGCAGCACAGCATCGGTTGCTCCAATAATGAACAGCATCCTAAAAGCATCAGGCCTAACAGTTCCCTACAACAAAGCATCTTCCTCTCTGCATGTGCTTACTTCATCCATATTCCCTGCTGGGTTTGATACTGCCTCAGTACATCTTCTACCTCCGAGCAATGCATTTGTTGCGTGTGTTTACTCTTTTCTAAAGATGTTTTGTTCCAAGCAGCTTCACTTGTGCCAAGACCAAGACACCCCCAACGAAACTGTACTCACAATTTCTCCGTATCTAAGCACCAAACACGCCTACTAAACTACTAGTAGTGCTCCTCTCCATATTAACTCCAGATTTACCTCACAAATTCTTCTGTTAGACTAAATCTAAATGTAGAAGCAGCTCAGCTTCTCATATAGCAGCCCTTTAAAGCTTCAGTAGGCAGAATACTTTTGGAAAATTCTAAAAATAACCTTTCAGCATATTGTAATTCAAGTGTTCTGAGAAAAAACTAGACTTCTGCACCTCCTCATGACTCTGTTTTCAGGCTTTAAAAAATCTAGCCTGTGACGGGAGACTTTGGCCAATCACAGGTCATTTCAGAGAGAGCGTTCCTATTGGCTGTGCTCCAGCTGGTGGGCGGTGCTTGGTTTTTCCTCAATAGATCTCAACATGGCGGCCGGGTCACAAACTTTCTCATTTTACAGCTAAACAGTACACTACAAGATGTTTCTGAAAACATTTGAGGCGAGAAATAGGCATTACAGTAAAAGAATATTGATTCATATTTGATCAGCGCTGCCTAGTTTGACCGTTTGATCGGAGTTTGCGAGTGATTGACAGCTGCTCAGAGACGGCAGGCTCCAGCTCGGCTCTGACTGGTTGTTTTCCTCCGGTCTTTGAAATCTTGCAGACGCCATTATGAGCACCGGAGGACACAGAGGCACATGATTTTTTTCAGATTACCTGTCTCATGCACTACTGTCAGGATATAGTGACCGTTTTATAAAAAATAACTTTTTTTAATCATATTTGCTCCAATTCTACCCACTGCAGCTTTAAGCCATTTCTTAATATACAACTAATGATTATCTTTAACCTCTTTATTATTCATCACGTCCCTGAACGCATTACCTTATACTAGAATATATTATTGATTAATTCTCTGGTTGGTTTTCATACTCATTTTATGAAAATGCTCACACACATTATTTTTATGTGTCTCCTCCCTCTTCAACACACACACACACACACAGACACACACACACACCGCCACACAGCAACAGCTCATTTTCACATTATTCTCTCCCTAGTTTCTGCCTCATTATCTCTCAGACTCCATGAATAGCACCTGCCTGCCTGTCTGTCTGCTGCGCTGGGATTTCTCTGCACTCTGGATGGATGTTTGAAACACTTAGCTGGCTGCTTCCCACCTGTTATCACTTTAGGGGGGAAGGGAGGGATGAGAGACTCCGTATATATCACAATATAGGCTCGTATCATCCACGGATATTCAATAAAGTAGCCGCATATCTAGGCTGCGGCGCCGTGGCCAAATTATCTTATCAGAAAAATAGAAATGTAAGATCTTTGCTGGAGTGAGTCTCTAAAATAAAATTGCTTATGTAAGATATAATCTTGCCCCTCGCTCTTGCTTCTTTCTGAGCTACATTGTAGGATTCAGAAATGCAGTGAGTGCTGCTCATGGGTTGCTCTGAATGATCTCAGCTAAATTACTATATTATAAATATTCACAAATTATGGAAATTAGCATCCTTTCCGGCTCAAGGACAGATTACATCAATGTCAAACTTGTCAGTGAAATTATTTAATTGCCTGTGCTGCAAAAAAACACATTAAAAAGACATCAATCCTCTTTATTTCTGGAAAAAAAAAATAGTAATGCAAATCAGGCAATAGTTTATTTAGAAAATTAATACATGTTAATACTTGTTTGTGTGTGTAAGCAGGGAGCTCTGGAATGAAACGTTTAATTGCACTGTAGGGTTTATTCAGGGAGCATGTTTGTATTGTGTGTGCGAGCCTGCATGTGCTTGTATTCTTCCGTTTGTAAGATGCGGGGGCATGTTTGCTTGAGGACTGGGGATTTTGTAGAATTATGCGATTGTTGCTGCAATAAAGAGAGAGAGAGAGAGAGAGAGAGAGAGAGAGAGAGAGAGAGAGAGAGAGAGAGAGAGAGAGAGAGAGAGAGAGAGAGAGAGAGAGAGAGAGAGAGAGAGAGAGAGAGAGAGGGAGAAGTGGAAGGGATGAAGAATGGGTGAAGGGAAGCAAAGCAGATATACTGTAGATACAGAGAGGCAAAGTGTGAGAGAGCAGATAGGGTTTTGACAGCGAGGATGATTGAGAGACGTGGAGGGAAATGGGGGGAGACAAGAGAGCGTGGGCTTGGAAATGATTGAGGTAAAGATGTTTTTTTGACAGATAACGGAAGGGGGGAAAAAAGCTGATGAGTTCAAGATAAAGATAAAATAAACCCAGACAAACAAAAGAGGTGGAAGAAGAAGAGAGAGGGGGAGGGCGTGTGGGATGAATGCCTGCTTTGATCCTCTCCCTCTCCCTCTTTGTGTTTTACCTTTCTCTCCACTTCACGCTCTCATACATCCTCATTTGCTCCCTTTCACCTCCTCTGCCCTTTTGTTTTCTCCCCTCTCTGCTGCCTTCCTCGGTTTTATTTCCCAGCGGCACGCTTCGGCTTTACCCCGGCGTATTTCTGTGATATACTAATGTCTCATTAACGGTTTTATCCGTCTGTTTATCTTCTTCCACTTTCCCTCTGCCGCTTCTCCCTGTCCTCTCTTTAAGCCTCTACCCCTCTGGCTCGTCCACCCTCTCCTATCAGTCAGCTCATCTATCTCGCACTCCTCTCGCTCAGTGTGTTGCAATACAATCTGGTGACACCAGGCGGCAGTCAAGCCCATTCATTTGCTTGTTATCCATGTTGATTCTATGATATGCAGGTTTTTTTTGGTGGCTTTTTGTTCCATCATTTACATGTTATATATGCAGATGAGTGAGTATGTGTGAGGGTGGTGTGTGTTTGTTCTTTTATGTTCAGTGGTGTGTTTCCTTCTGTGTATTTGTGTGTGTGTGTTTATAATCATCTGCTGAAAATCAGAGAGATGAAACTGCTGTGAGATATTCCCCGGCTCTAATCACGTGACCGAGCGTGATTATGTGAGCTCATCAGGAAACCAAATCACACCAAAAAGGAGGAGAGGTGTCGCAGCCTCGTCTCATGCTAATTTAGGGAGCTTTCTTAGTGCTGAACGCTGTGAGGATAGTAACTCTGTGAAGCCGTCTGAAACCAACCTGACTGACACTAATGAAAGAGGTCATGTTGGTGATGCCACGTTTTCGGTGCTTATCTCACCATGCTCTTGTGAGGATATGTTTTAAATTTGTCAATTAATTTGAGGCTGATTAATGAGCACGAACAGATTTAGTAAAATAAGGTAAGGTGAATAATGTTGTATATGATTGAAAAAAGCAGAGATCTTTATGTGCCCAGTTGATACCACTCAATGTTTGGCAACACATTACTTTCAGTCCTCCAGTCATGAGCATTATAAACATGTAATAATTGTTTATAACCCACTATGTAAGTGTCAGATATAAGTGTTTATTAATGGATTTGTCAACAACTATAACTCCTCCTGTGGGCACCCACCCATAAGTGGGGCTGGTGTGTAAACGGATAATAAATTACAACAGGTGTAATAATATGAAAAGTCTTCATAGAAGAAGTAATAATTGTTGATTTGTTCAATGTGCCATCTCAACATCATAGACTACTGTTTTTATTTGTTGATATTTGATTATATATCTATTGTCCTTTTTACTGGGAACCAACCACTTTGTTTTGTAAAATATCAAAGTAATTGATTTTGCAAATATGGATAATGCACAAAGACTTAGTTGGCTGATCACAAATGAAACATTTAGATTAACCAGTTACTCAGAGGAAGCCCAGGAGCTGAGAGAAAAAAGCCCTCAATCAGGATAAATTGTTGATTGTTTATGAGGATAATGTCCTGTAATGTTGGACTGGCCAAATGTTTGGCATGACACCGGAGTATAAATATATATTATAACTGTAACTAGAAGAAATCCGTTCAGATGTAGGCTTTTTCCAATGTGCTGCTGTGTGCAGTGCATCCTGAGTTTCTCAGCCTCCTGGATGCTCCGTATAGATCTCATTCATACGTTTATTCTCCTTCAAAAACACATCAGACATTTTGAGAGCAAAACGAAGCAGCATGTGTGCTGTTCACCCTGAGCAGTGTGACATTCGGCGTCTCCCAGCAGGGCGCTGTCATCTCAACACCAGCCTCCGTCCACACACTCTCACCCTCTGTAAACATGTTTGACTTTATCAGTTGACTTCTCTGCCATCTGGTCGCTCCACACAGGCCAAGGGGAGACATGCAACACTTATGTGCAAGCTCACAGTTTGGCCCCAGGAGACATTAGCGATGCCCACATCTATTTTCACCGCCCTCTTCCCTTACCATAACACATTATTATTATGTCACATTTTATTTTCCCCTTTTCTGGTTAAAGGGCTTTTGAGGGCAGGAGATTTCCCTCTGTTTCTGTCACATCAGTGCCATATTAGTCTCTTTGATTTCCTTGCTTTTACTCGCTTTGAAGTGCAGAGGTATGATTACACGGCCTGAAAAGTCCTTTTAGTTTACTGGGTCAACTAGAAAGAGGTCATAATCTTAAATGTGCCTTATTTCGTAAACTCTGGTTTCATCCGGCTAAATGCTGACAGATATTAGTAGCTAAATCAACAGTGTAATCCTTCGTTTATCGTGCCTATCGGTGAAACCACCTCTGATTTTTAAGTTGTGAGTTACTAAATCTGTATGAATCATACAAAATCACCTATTTCTGCATTTTGCTGTGATATAAACAGGATCTGGTTGGATTGTGTACATTTGATTATTACAGTCAGTGTGACCAACATTTTCAAGAGGCTGCAAAATTTTTGTTATTTTTCACTCTTGAGTTGAATGTTTACAAGGCTGTTTATGTTTGAGTGGGAGTTTGTGATCCGCGAGCCTTTGAAACCTCATAGTTCTGTATGTTGTGACTTCAAACATGCACGGCGGCGTTATTTTCTTCATCCTTGAAAAGCATACGTCTTTTTAGGATTTTTGTTCAAACACATGAGTGGACAGAAGTCATTGTCTTTTATATTGTTGGACCGGTGTACCGCTGATTTTAAAAGGAAAAGATAAGAGTGTGTGATTTGCTAGAAGACGAGGAAACAGACGGGGTTAGTGTCTGATACTCTGTGAGGTCTTAATCTCAAACTGCCAAATCTCTTGAGATGAAACAGAGTGAGAGACAGAGCTGAGGGGCAAAGTCTTATTTCATATTTAATTAAAAAAAAAAAATCTATGACCTTTCTGTAATTTCACAAGAACTGAGAAACCTGGTTTAATGTTTGCACCACTGAACTATTCCAATTGATAATTTTGAGATGTCAACAAACTTTGCATCATTCCCCTTTAAACTGTCTACTTACACGCCCAGCAGACGCAGAGCAACATGAGCATCCCATTTAAATCCTCAAGTATTAAGAATCAATGAACATCTGGGTCTTCAGCTTGCTATATTATATATATATATATATATATATATATATATATATATATATATATATATATATATATATATATATATATAATAAACCACTTAAGCATTCGTTTACCGCATCTCTTGGTCAGAGGTATAGTAGGCTTGGGAAATTGTCTATATTTTAAGATTGGTCTGTCCACGGTGTGTTCAATCTCTGTTACTCAATAAGACCATAGACTTTATATTAGAAGTGGACGTAGTCACCGTGACGTCACCCTTCGGCTAGTGGACTACAGTTTTAAAGCCTCGACCTCTGCATTTTGTCTGTCGCCGTCTTGGTTTTTGTCCGTTGCCATCTTGGTTTTGGCGGTCACCATCTTGTTTTTTTGCAACCAGAAGTAACACAAGAGGGTGGAGCTAACTATCTTCTACCATCTTTGTTGCAAATTCAAACATCATTTAAATTCATAGACTGTATATTAGAAGTGGACGTAGTCACCGTGACGTAACTCATTGGTTTGTGGACTGACGTTTTGAAGCCTTGAGTTCGGCATTTTGGCCGTCGCCATCTTGTTTTTTTGCAACCAGAAGTGACACAAGAGGGTGGAGCTAACTACAACCGAACACTGAATAAGACATTTTTAGTTAACCGAAAAGGTTATAATTAACTTTCATGAACTGAAAACACAATGTGAAAAAGTTAAAGTTGTTAGACGGACAACTCCCAGACCGAACAACGCCGTGGTAGCGACCTGTCAATCACAAGGTAGCCCCGCCCTGAAGCATACCCTGCTTTATAGTCTATTTGACTGTAAATAGGACCATAATTTACTAAATGAACATCATGCTGTATTGAAGAAGACTTGAAACTAGAGATTGAGACCATAAACTCATGTTTACAATGTTTACTGAGGTAATAAATCAAGTGAGAAGTAGGCTCATTTTCTCATAGACTTCTATACAATCAGACTTCTTTTTGCAACCAGAGGAGTCGCCCCCTGCTGGCTATTAGAAAGAATACAAGTTTAAGGCACTTCAGCATTGGCTTCGCTTCTCAGACCTGGAGCTAGCCTCCTGAATAAGACTGGGCGGAGGGGGGATCACCTGTGGTCTCAGCCTCATCTCAGCTGGTACACATGTACTGCATATACAAGGACCTGAATAAACTAGACAGAGCAAGAGCAATAGAGACTCACCACAATCACATGATAATCAATCAACTCCTGTGCTTGTGTGCCGGGAGCAGCTGTCCGTGGATTTATATTCAGGAAGTTGAGTGACAGAGCTTCTCATCTATACAGACTTGTGTATGAAAACAATGTGCGGACAATGCAGTGGTCAGGCTGTTGATTTTCAGCGGAATTAGCAGTACCAGCAACCACCTGCACAAGTTAATATTTTCTTTGCATTGTAGAAGAAACAAAGCCATCTAGCAGCCAGAGTAATAATAAGGAAGAAGTGAGGTGATTGAGGTTATTACAGAGTAACAAAGTCTGCATAGGAACGAAGTCGGGGTGGATGGGTCAACAGAAACATCAGACATGGCTGTTTCTCATCTCATATTGATAATCAACGGGTTTTTTTTAACCACGACCACGATCGCTTCATAAACTTAACCATGTTTATTACTGTAACCGCGGTGACAAAGGTCCCTTTATCATTCATATTGGTTGATGAAGATTTGTGACCTCATAAATTCCCATCAAAGCTCCGGCCCACGTTCAACCTGCACGTCTAATCAGCCAGAATAACTGAAAACACCTGTGTGGGAGGCTTTAAGATAGCTGCCATGTGTGTGTAAATAAACAGCCTGCGTGGAGTTGAGTCATGTGACAGGCTGATGTCGGCCTGTCTCGACCCTCCGGGACCCTCCTGAAGCTTATAAGGTTGTCAGTAGTTTCATACTGAACATGCACATGATACTTCAGAAATCATGTATTATGCAAATGAATAGTCCAAGGTGACCTGAGCAGGATGTGTGCTAATTAGAAACCATCAACTTGAGGTTGCTTTGACCTTTATTAATATTTAGACAATCTGGCTGCGGCTGCAGAGTGTGCAGGAAGTTTGTTCATGTGGGAGGCAAGGCAGATGAAATGTCATATAAGAGCTCTAAGCCTGTCTTCAGTAGGGAAGCTGAATCCTGTTTGAGTTATTGAGACGTTAGATGACTCCACTTACTGGAACTTTTGTATTTTAGTCATATTGAGATTTTTTACTGTGATAATCTTGTCCCAGAATGAATATAACTTGTGTCTCCTCATGTATTATTCCGCACACACGGTTGCTGCTCTCAGACTGACAGTGTCGTCAATAAGCGCAGCCAATTTTTAGTGCAAAAGTAGATGCAAAGCGACATGCGTAATCTCCCAGGGAGGCTTTCCGCGGTTGCCTTCAAATGTTTGTTTAAACTTTGATGGTTTTTCGTAGACCTCCCTCCCTCGCTCGCCTCCTCCCACCTTTCTACACCTCCCTCCCTCGCTCCCTCCCTCAAGCCTTCTGTAGCTCGGAGAGAAGAGAGGAACGGATGATGGAGAGAAATGTTCAACACAGCGTGCCCGTGTCAGAGTTCCTCCTCAGACATGGGAATGCACCCACATGCCTGCAGACATACTCGAACACACACATGGAAACACACACCCACCCACGCACTCAAACGCACAAAGCGCATGTAGATGGAAAAGAACATGGAAAAACATGGAGCTGCTCGTTGTTCTTGGACTATATATAGACTACAAGCTGGAGGTGTTTGTACGGTTCGCCATTGTGTGTGCATGTATGTGTGTTTCTGTGTCCCTCATGATTTTGCTTTTAAGGGCCTCGGGGCACGTGTGTTGTCACCGAACACATCGTCCCCCCAGTATGATGCTCAGTGCAAAGACTACAGTACGACGTCAGCCACAAACAAATTGAAATAGATTAGGTTTCACGTTGCCATGGGAACATACAGATCAATTATTTGATTTAAAGGGACTCATCCACAGATTTTCAGTGACTGTAAAGGAAACAAGAAAATTGCAGATGTTACAAAAATGCAACGATTTACAAAATACAACAACAGGAAATGCATCATTTTAGAGAGTAATAGAAAGTACATACCCTTTTTCGGTTACACAGTATTTACCTGAGGCATACTTCTTATTACCTTATTATGTTTTCATCGGCATTGGTTTGTTTGTTTATTTGTCTGTCTGTCTGTCTATCTGTCTGTCTGTCTGTCTGTCTGTCTGTCTGTGTCTGTTAGCAGGATTACTGTGTGGGACCTCGCTCACACACACATTTTACTACACTCGGCAAAACCTAACTGTAATTTACTCAAAATGTCACACAAAGTCTCTGGAAAACTCATGACATGTTAACAGATTATTACAGCCATGTTAACGCTGTAAGAAAACTTACCTGAAAAATGGGGAGGAAATAATCGCGAGAGTGATGGTGATGTTTCCTCAGCGAGAATTTTACTCTAATGAGGAAAATACCGTGACTTTCCCTGGTATGTGGGTGGAGACAGAAATAATCAATCTCAGGACCCTAGATTGAGACCATCTTGCAGATCACAGATCACCACTTTTACATCTTACATTAAACCATAAAGACTAAAGTAAACAATGTAACATAACGTGTTAACCATTTTTAAACAACATATGTCAGGTTTTAGACAATCCTTGTATGTATGATGTAATGTATGATCTTTTTAAGCTCATTATAGATTTTAACATCATTACTTACTATGTTCTGGTAACGTATTAACATTAATACACTTATAGCCTTTTTTAACTTGTCACACAGAGAAGCAGATGTGACAGCGGAGCAGAGCATGTAATGTAAAGAGTTTGAAATAGGTCACCCTCTCATGTTCATTATCACTCTTCAGTGTGTACTAAAGCTGAGATGTGTTACGTGTAACACGTTCCCCCCTTCCCCTCCCTATAGCACTCTGGGGTACTCTGTCACTTTGCTGAAGAGGATAAACATGTTGGAGGAGGTTCTCTCTGTGGTTTCTCACTTGTTCAGCCATCTGCCACTGTGAGACTTTTCCTGTTTAGTGCCGTAAAGCATCAAAGGGATTCTCAATCAAAGTCCTTCAAAATATCGTTTTAAATAAATAAAAACAAAATCAGCACAAACACAGATAACAAGTTGTTAACTTAAATGATAAACACTATATTACTCCACTATGACAGCACAACAAACATTTTGTGCGAAAACGTTTAGATGACTAAAACAACTGTGGTTTTAGATGTTTTTGTAGTCACATTAAAAGCTAAAAATTAAAGGAATAGTTGACATTTTGGGAAATGTGCTTCCCAGTTGAGATGAGAAGGTCACCCAGCATGGTGTCTTACTGGTGCGTTGCCAGGCAACCAGCGTAACTCCCCATAAAACTTCACAACTTGTCCTTTTTTACATTTCAGTTTGAGTTCAGATTGAACAAAGACAATATGATATGTTTTTTTAATGAGCTTTCGGGGTGCTCGTGGATGGTTTTTTCTATTCTTGGAACAGACTTAGGTTAGCTGTTTCCCCCCGCTTCCAGTTTTTATGCTAAGCTAAGCTAATCGACTCCCAGCTCCAGCTTCGTAATTAATGCATATACAAGAGTGGAACTGATATTCTCATCTAAGTTTCAGTAAGAAAGGAATTGTGTGAAGTGTATTTCCCAAAACTATTCTATTAAAGGGCCAGTGTGGAGGATTTCGGGGGATCCATTAGCAGAAATGGAATATAAATAAGTATGTTTTCATTAGTCTGTAATCACCTGAAACTAAGAATTGTTGTGTTTTCGTTAGCTTAGAATGAGGCCTTCATATCTACATAGGGAACGGGTCCTCTTCACGGAGTCCGCCATGTTGCTCCGCCATGTTTCTACAGTAGCCCAGAACGGACAAACCAAACACTGGCTCTAGAGAGAGACTTTCGCGTTGTTACGTTACCTGAAGGCCACCGTAGTTCTCCGACACGCTTGTGAAACTGAGGTAACGTGAGCCGCAGAGTGCTAAAGCCAGCCGCCGTCTGACTACCGTATTCCTAAAGTAGTGTTATTATGGTAAGGATGACCTCTGAGCGAGGCGAACGGCGTTACTACGGTTTTACACTCAGCGGCTCACGTTACCGCAGTCTTGGAAAGGGAGGAGTGAGCGGAGGGGTACTCAGTTGGTTGTATTCTGCAACCACACCACTAGATGCCACCAAATCTTACACATTGTACCTTTAAAGCTTCACTCACGATAGATATCACTTGGTGTGATTTGGGAATTGAACACCGGGGACCGCATTTTAAGGCAAATATCCACAATCTACCATCCCAAACACAACCTTTTAATTCATTTGCACTACACTATTTCAACAAAAATATCATTGTCAAGAACTGCAGGACCTGCTTGTTTCTAATGTCAAAAGTAAATTTGACAATTTATCGAAAGTCAATCTTTGCCCAAACTTTTTATATACAAAAGACAGAAAGGCTCTCCCAGTATACTGACAGTGAATGAGCTTCTTCATAATATGTATTTGACTGATGTTGTTTGCTGATGAGCATCACCTGTTCATCTTTTCCTCTTTGTGAAAACACTACATCTTGGACTTTATACACGTGTTTTTGCTCTCTGACTTAATTTATCTAACCTGAGTCTTGATCGTGTCACCATGAGAGCACTCTTGTTCTTTTATCGCTCCCAAATGAATCAGATTCACAGACGTTTTTCACTGCAGACGTTGTGACCTGTCTGTCATAGCAGGAGGAGCTCAGGTGGAACTAATGACAGACATGATGTCACTTTTCCAGCAATTATTGCAATGCAATGCACCACTTAATAATGTCATTAGTTACACCTGTGACATACTAAATGTCTGCTGTGAGAAAGATTTATTCAGCCCACCTCCTTGCTTGGTGTCTGGCTCTGACATATCTTTTTTGTTTAGTTAATAATTACTATCATTAATCTGGTAATTTACAGTGGTATCATATTCTTAACCTTCAAATGATACACATATTGTAACCCCCTTTAAGGTAACAGAACAATATGTAACCAACAGCTGCCAAACTGCTGTTTCCTTCCCGCCTCGTGTGCCTCCAACCAGCCGCTCATCCTGCCAGCAGAGGCTCCTCGTGTTTTGGTGCTGATAAATTTGTCCTTCACACACAATAGAAGTTCATCTAGCAAACATTCAGCCTGCAGATTATGATGAAACTAATCAACAGCTTCGCTATATTTAAACGTCCTTTTTTAACTTGTAGTTTTTGTGTCAGGCCTTTTCCCGCAGGGCAAACTAATATTACACAAACCCCCTTTTCTGTTAGAGAAGCTTACTATGCAGTTGTATTTTATTTCCCTCCCGTAGGGTACTGGGTAAAGGAGTTAGAGAGCTGTTTACTGGAGTATAAATGAATAATTAGTACTCGTGCATCTGTCTCATCTATGCAGAATAGCATGTATATTTTTAAATGTTTTCTATGTTCATCATCCTCTCTCACTCTCTTACTCTCTCTCTCACATTCAATCTGTGATACATTTTTATTAGCAACTCTTTAAATAGTTATGAAGATCGTATTTTATGCATCATGGCGTGTGCTTTGCATACAGCTGGTATTTTAAATGGCAGAATAGTAGAGTGGTACAACTTAAGTTATGCAGATAGTCACACACCGACCCTCTGCTTTTCCCAGGGTTGTCTCTCTCTCTCTCTCTGTCTCTCTCTCTCTCTCTCTCTCTCTCTCTCTCTTCTTGTCTTCTCCACCGCTCTGCTCTTTTTCACCCCATCTGTGTCTCACCCCCCCTCCCACCTCTCTCCCGTCTCTCTGTCTCTCTCTGTCTCTCTCTGTCTCTCTCTCTCTCTCTCTCTCTCTCTCTCTCTCTCTCTTCTTGTCTTCTCTACCGCTCTGCTCTTTTTCACCCCATCTGTGTCTCACCCCCCCTCCCACCTCTCTCCCGTCCTCGTTCAGTTCTTCTCCTCTTCCTCCATACAGCGTTATTTTCTTTGATCGGTCTCCATTTGTGTCTTTACCCTCCCACTCTGCATACTGACACTGCTGAAGGGATCTCTCTCTCTCTCTCTCTCTCTCTCTCTCTCTCTCTCTCTCTCTCTCTCTCTCTCTCTCTCTCTGTGTATCTCTGTCAGTGCTCTCTCTTTACCCCCTCTCTATCTGTCTTCTCTTTATTTGTCTCCCTCTGTCTCTACCTCCCTCCCTCCCTCCCTCCCTCCCTCCCTCTCCCTCTCATCCTCATCCTTCACTATCTCGCCACGCTCACTTGATTCATTTTACACATTACCGAAGCATCCATCATTTTGCTCTGTGAAGGAAAAATCTTCTTCTTTTTTTCTTCTTTTTTTTTAAATCCTTGACAATATTTTCCACTTCTCTTCTCTTTTCCGGCTGTCCTTTCTTTTTTCCCAACTCCTACACTCTCCTTGTGGATCCAATCCTAAAGCTGGAACCAATATGTTTTATTTCCAGCTGGTCATCATGGCAGGGACCGTTCTGTTGGCGTACTACTTTGAGTACACGGACACGTTCCCCGTGCACATCCAGGGCTTCTTCTGCTTCGACAAAGCCTACTCCAAGCCGTACCCGGGACCGGAGGACAACAGCAAGGCGCCGCCTGTCCTCGTCTACTCCCTAGTCACCGCCATCCCCACTGTGACGGTGAGTCTGTGTTCAACTTGTACTTCCACAGGTGCTCATCATGCACACGCACAACTACACACACATAATGGACCCCAAACTGCACACACACACACACACATATAGTTCCTCCTCATCTACACGTGGTGTTTGTGGATTGAAAGAGAGGAGAGCTGTGTAGGTGTGTATCCTCGTGGTCTAACCGCTCCGTTTGTGTGGATGCGTTCTCTGTCATAACCATGGCAACGGGCACTATATTTGTCCTCCGTAGAGCAGTGAGAGATACAGTGTACAGAGAGTCTGTCCTTATTTCAAGACTGCACAAAACCGAATAAAATATCCGCTCTAAATGGCTTCCCCTATCCATGCACAAGAACAGAAACAGTTTTCGTTATTTTTCTCCAGACGTCTTCATCCAAGGCTTTAAAATGCTTATCGAAGCATCTTTAATAATTAAACGTCCGTACAGATTTGCAATTTGTAGGTCACCAGTTCTTGGCAACTTGCAGCGAATCCAATATGAATGTTCAGCCTCTTTATTTTTTACATTCGTTCACTAAATCAGTTTAAAATGTAAGGCACGGTGATGTTATTAGTCTAGATGCTGAATTGCATCACAGCGGCCATGCTTTCTTGTCAGTGCAGTGGGATATTATTAATAATGAAACATTGGTTCACATCATCATCAAAGCTCTGTCTCCATGTCTGTCTTGTCCCCCAGGGCTTGTCTCTTTGATGTCCTCCAGTTAAGTGGCATTACGACATGGCTGCCTCTGAGCCACATATCTGGGCAGTGCACACACACACACACACACACACACACAAAAGCAGCATAAACACAAGCAGATGCACATAATCACACGTATAGATACAGGCCGTCCTTCAGTATAGATGAGACCCTCTTCTGTCACCCCATCGTCTTTTCTCAGTTTGTCATTACTGAAAATATAGGCCTGTTTTACTCCCGTATCGACAAGAATTCTTGATAATAACCACGACAATTACAATATGTATGCAGATGTTTTCTAGGGTAACACTCTGAGACTTGTTGGTCAGTTCGGGGGTGATGGGATGTTGTAGCGCTATCCTTTTGTTTACATTTTGGATCAGAGATTGTGCTTAAAGAGAGACACGTTATAATGATGGTATCTAACACAATTGCAACACACAGGCCCAAAATTAACACGTGTGACAGGTGCGCAGGTGGACTGTGTTTATTTGTGTGTTTGTTTGGAGGCTAACATGCACTGGACTGGTTGGGGGGGCTGAAGGCACCAGGCTATGCGAGCTGTGCAGAGTGGGAGCGGTGTGGCGTGATTTTTGCCTGGAGTGTGAAGCGGCTTTTTTGAAAAATCAGAGCATCTGTGTTCTCTCTCGCTCCAAGATACCACCGCGCCATCCCACGAGCCTCTGTTCAGATACAATAAAAGATATTCATCTCTCTTTTCTCTCAATTTTGACTCAGACTTTTAGCCACAAACAGACAACGGACGAGTTCCTCGACTGACATATACCGACTTTGTATCTGTGTTACAGCTCAAACTGATTTTACACCAGAAACTGCACAGATTTCTCTTATTTTTCCCCCAGACCCTCTTTCTTTTTGCTGCTGTCTCTTTGTATAATGATGGGGAGGCATACAACTCAGGATCACTGAAGTTTCTTGCTCAAGTTAAACCATTTCAAGTCTGGGTAAAGGAAAATCAGAGATTTGTTTCTAAACACATTATACATGTTAGAAAACCATTCCTGAAAACATGAAAAGACTGTGAACTATACAGGACCGAATTGTGGAGTTAGACCACTGAACTGTTGGTCTTTATTTTTGTGTTCAGGATTTTTTGGGCGGGCCTGAAACTGCCTGAAATCTTGGCTCGATGATGCACCGGAGCCATCCTTAGCATAACCCCTCCCCGAACACTATATAAAACCTAGAGCACATAGCATCAGTGGTTCTCCCACTCAGTCACAACAATTACTTTCCACATCCTACAGGTTGTTAGCAGTGGCGTACTGGCCATCTGGCATACGGGACAAATCCCAGCTGGCCATCAAATATCCATAAAGTTTTAACCGTCCGTCAAGCCCGTATGTCTCTCACCACCGACCCTCTCTGTGTGTCATTCGGGGTGCGCATGAGAACAACCAAGTTCGTTAAACTTGTGCTTACGTCATAAGCTGCACCGTAGCCTACTCTGTCGCTATACTGTTGCGACTGTAAAACTGGTGGATAAATTGTTTTGAGCATCACAACCCCAGCGAAATGATTCGTTTCACTATCAGAATATGATCGATTCCGTCCGATGACATTTGGAAAGCCTAGAAGAGCTGCACGTTTGAATTATTTTATCCCCATTCAAGTAAGCATAGGGCTAATCCGTTAGTTAGTTAGTTAGTTAGTTAGTTAGTTAGTTAGTTAGTTAGTTAGTTAGCTCGACCGGCAGAAGTCTCTGGTTTGTTCTGCCCATAGAGCATAGCGCGTTAACATTCTGCAAAAGTAGCGCGCAGCAGTGAGATGGCCAACAAGAAGTGTTGTGTACACTTAAACCTGCAGTAGACAGTTTGTAGGCTCTGATTGGTTGTTTTCCTCCGGTCTGTGAAATCTTGCAGATGCTATTGGGAGCACCGGAGGACACAGAGACACATGATTTTTTTCAGATTACCTGTTTCATGCACTACTGTCAGGATATAGTGACCGTTTTATAAAAATAACTTCATTTTAATCATATTTGGTCCAATTCTACCTACTGCAGCTTTAACTGTACATATGTAATCAACCCTCACCCCTGATTGGACGTGGTTTCAGAGCGAACACGCCCCCAGCCATTCAGAGCCGAGAATACTGCTTATTTTTTCACAATTTTGAAACCTCATATTTGTCTTATTTTAAAACAGTTTAATTTAATTTGAATCATTCAAATTGGTGCTGGGTGGTTAATTTACATATTTTTCTGTGGTGTGACAAAACTCCAAACACATATTTATTTTTTGCTTTACCCGGAATTTACGATACTCCAGACATTTAATGTTAGTACGTCGATTCGGTGGGAGACAGTTTATAAAAACTGACTGTGATCAAATCATTTCAGCAGGCTGAGATATCCTGACCTTTATTCCTTAAGAGTGGGTCTAGTCCAAAAAATGCTGGATCCTACACTTCCCATAATGCAACTCAAAAGCCTCTCTCACTTGACCTGGTAAACAAGACCACATTCATAGTGCAAGCTTTTTGTTATAAATCTCCTAGTTTAATCAGAGATTTCCCAGACGACATACTTTTCTCAGGCTGGACCAAACCTCCCTTTAGAGCCACAGAAGATATTAAACAGTGAACTATTTTCACTCCCTGTGATGACTAAAATCAATGGAGTGCGCCCAGAAACATCTTCGCCTCAATTTGCGCCGCCTTTAATTGAATCTGTTAAATCTTTGTTGAGAAAGCTTTGAGCGACGTCCACTAAGAGACTGCGGCAGCCGCTGCCCGGCCCACACTGACACTCATGGGAAGTGGTCGCTAATGTTGCTGCCCCTGCTTTTAAGTTTACCACACATACAGCAGAGCACATTACACTGTAGAGCTTTGATTCCAAGCCATTAAAGTCTGTTCAAATGAGAGATGTTGACCCCAAAGTGACATAAATCAATCTGTAATTACTTTCATATCACAAAATCTACATCATGCTGCTTTAATGTGTAAATTCATGACTTTATAATAAATAATAACTGTACTTGAGTAAGGTGAGAAGATATCGTGATGGAAATTGGAAATTTGGATGTCCCAAATATGGTCTTTGCTCTGCTAAACAACACTATGTGTGCAGCTGTCATTGGATCGTATATACGTAAATGTGCATACCTAATCACAGGTCACGTGGTATTTGCTTCAGGTCACAGTCAGTACAGTCAATCAGTAAGACAGTAGCATCTGGAGATGTCTGGAGCAAAAGGCATCACATTATCTAACTGTGTGTGTTGTTTTCTCCTGCAAATGTGTGTAGAAATTGTGAGAAGCGCTGCTCCCCCACGTCAACCATGGAGCCCAGAGACGAGTAAACAGACTGCTTATCTGCCTGCAACCTTGAGACAGTCAAACTTGGGGCTCAGAGCTGTGAGCCACCGCTCTGAGCTAAAGAAGGTCATGACCTGCTGAATGTTAATTTGGTAGTGACTGCTCTTGCAACAAATGGTCCTGAGATACAATTACGAGGGAAGAAACAAATTATTTCCCAACAGATATCACAGACATCTTTGTTGCAGATTCACATATTATTTAAATACATAGACTGTATATAAGAACTGGACGTAGTCACCGTGACGTCACCCATTGGTTTGTGGACTACCGTTTTGAAGCCTCGGGTTTGGCATTTTGGCCGTCGCCATCTTGGTTTTTTGCAACCAGAAGTGACACAAGAACGCTGAATAAGACATTTTTAGGCGACCAAAAAAGGTTAGAATTACAGCTGAAGTAGGCGAGATTGGAGCAAATATGATTAAAAAAAAGTTATTTTTATAAAACGGTCGCTATATCGTGACAGTAGTACATGAAACACGTAACCTGAAAAAAAAAAGGGGCCTCTGTGTCCTCCGGTGTCCTCCGGTGTCCTCCGGTGTCCTCCGGTGTCCTCCGGTGTCCTCCGGTGCTCCTAATGGCATCTGCAAGATCTCACAGACTGGAGGAAAAGAACTAGTCAGAGCTGACCTGGGGTCGGCTGTCCAGCTGCCGTCTATGAGAACCGGCTGTCAATCACTCGCGAACTCTGACCAAACGGTCAAACAAGGAATCAATATAAATATGAATCAATATTATGTTACGTTAATGCTTATTTCCTATTTCTCTCCTCAAATGTTTTCAGAATCATCTTTTAGTGCACGGTTTAGCTGTAAAATGAGAACGTTTGTGACCTGGCAGCCACGTTGAAATCTCTTGAGGGAATACCAAGCACCGCTCGTATGACCGTAGCACAGCCAATAGGAACGCTCTCTCTCTTAAATGACCTGTGATTTGTCAAAGGCTTCCGTCATATTTCACTGGAAATATTAGGCAATTTGCGTACTATAGGTCTCATGCTAAGGTTTCGGACATGCTAAAAAATCTCACATACTGTTTTAGCGTACTAAATAGCGTGTTAGTGTGGAATTTCAGACGCAACCAAAGAGTTCGATTCTGCAACAGCTTATGACACTCCTAGGCCATTGAAAGGTGAAAATGTGGGTTGTACCGTGATTGGGTTTAAACCGCAGCAGGTTAAAGGAGAATCCACCACGTCTCTTGAGTCTGATCAAAAGTCTTGAAACTGACAATGTTGAAAAGCAGCGGCGATGTCTCGGGGCTTTCATGGCAAACTGAACCTGTATGATTTGAGCATCGACCACATTTGAGTATTGATGTGGTTACTGGATTAGAATTAGAGCGGAATACTGTGTGTGTGTGCGTGTGAGGCAGAGAGAGACAAAGAGACAGGAAGTGAGAGGGTGAGTGAAATAGAAGCACTTGTGTGGTGCTTGTGCTGTAAGTTTCCATGGATCAGTGAAGGTAAGTGTGTGGGTGGATGACGGCGCACATCTTCTCCTCCACTGCCACTGAAAACGGATCGTGCGTGTGCAGGTGGGAGTCGATGTGTGTGTGTCTGACTAGTGTTGGGATCTGAGTACTAGTCAGAGTGGCTGCAGGCGATCTATATGACTCTCCACTATAGCTAATTCCAGTCGCACACACGCATTCACATACAGTGCATAGACTATATACAATACACGCGCCAGACACAGTACAGGTGACATTTCAGCACTCGTGATGCTAATTATCGTGCCAAGCTAGCTGAAAGAGCAGGGTAAAGTGCTATTTGAACTATTTTCTAATTATTAGTGTGTATATGTCTGTGTGTGTGTGTGTGTGTGTGTGTGTGTGTGTGTGTGTGTGTGTGTGTGTGTGTGTGTGTGTGTGTGTGTGTGTGTGTGTGTGTGTGTGTGTGTGTGTGTTTGTGTGTGTGTGTGTGTGAGGGTGTGTATTATGTAATGGACACTGTGTGTTTGTGCTGATTGCACACCCATCAGTCGATACAGTTCAGCTGTGACCAATCACAGGATCAAATGGTAATTGTAGGCTTAAGATGCATGTGACACAACGTGAGCCCTCGCAGCACGTGGAGATTCACACACACTGCGCCAACACAAACACACACACACACACACACACTCGTAAGCTCAAACAAGACGACATGAGGCAGTGAATGAACGAAGTTTTGAATGTAGAGGTTTATTTCCGCACCTTTTTTTATGTGGGTCAGCAGCATAATGCTAAATACTTTTGCCCTGGAGAGCCCCGTTCTCATGCTGCTAAATATAAGCCTCTCAAACAGCGCGAGGAGGCAAAGCAAGGGCGCGCTTTGAGAGGAGAGACGGAGTGGGTTCAAGGGGGAGAATGAGAGACACGAGAAACAGACGTACCAGAGAGAAAACAAGAGAAACAAAACCCCAAAAAAGAAGACAGCCAAAGGAGGAAGAGGGAACAAGAGAGTCCATACGATGCCGTTCAGTGGCAACTCGCTGCTCCAAGTTTGTTTTCTGTTGTCTGTTAAACCTTCATGCATAATGCAGCTCCATGTGACAGAAAGATGGGGATTGGGGCAAACCATGGAGGCAGACCATATCATCCAGTCATGCCAGAGTTTATTAAGTGAGAGCTCTTGATACGCAACAAAAACAAACTGCATTGTTCTGTTGTTGCCGTCATATCTTCAAAAACAGACGCTGGATGTGGTCAAAGCCACATTGTGTGTGTGTGGACGTTTTAACAGTCGGACCAACGTCAGCGGGGAGAGATAAAGAGGGACAATAGTCAGAGTTGAAGAGGAAGACTGGCAGAAATAAAGCAGATGTAGATTTAAGTAAAGGCAGGATGCTAAGGAAGGTGATTCTCTTTGCTTTCCAGGTCAAAGGTCAGGGTGAGTTAGAACGAAAAGAAGCAGGACTCTGTTTTTAGAGATGTTTTTTGGTGGTTTACCTTCCACAGATAACTGGACAAACATTCTTCTTCTTAATCCTCTTGGCCCTCTTGGGAGCATAGAGCGTCCACCATGGATCTTCACCTCACTCTCTTCTGTGCAGTGGTCTTTGCTTCCTGCCAGGAGGTCCCAATCTTATTTAGCTCGTCGAGCGTGGACCGTCTCCAGTTGGTTTTTGGTCTCCCTGGCTTCCTCTTTCTTGTGGGTTGTAGTCCAGAGCTTGTCTTGTTATGTTTGTTTCTTGTTTTCTGAGTGTATGCCCGATCCATCTCCACTTTCTCCTTTTGATTTCGTTGTTGATTCGCTCCTGGTTTGTCTGTTTCCACCGGTCTGTATTTGTAATTTTTCTGGGCCACCATATCCTCAGTATGTATCGGAGGCAGTTGTTAATGAACATTTGCAGTTTGTTGGTGATTGTGTTTGTGGTTTTCCAGGTTTCACAGCCACAGAGAAGGACAGATTTTACATTTGAGTTGAAAATTCAGGTTTTTGGAGAGCTGGGAAGAGAGCCATACAGGTTGGAGTGTTCTAAAGGCATGGACAAACATACAGTAGATGATATGAAGTAATTGGGAGGTATTGCTAGAGCTGCTATAATGAAGTTTGCCAGAAGAAAATAGTTTGGATATCTATAACATAAACAGCAGCAGAGTGATGCTGCTTTGGACCAAATTTCAACAATCATGGTGGTAGAAATCCACTGAGAAGAAGAGGTGGAGATACTTAGTTCTCCACTAACAGTAGCTACAGTAGGCCAGAAGGCAAAAACAGCCGCAAGATGTTGTGTTTTAAGGGACTGGATTTCGATATGTTGCTCTTTCAGTACCGTCACTGTTCCTTTTGCTTTTTGTTACTGTCTTGTATAACTCACATTTCAGTACAACTCGTTCTTGGGGTTACCAAAAAGTACATTATTCACAGAATAACACAAAATATCGCATGTTATTGAGTCATACAGTTGCAGTCTGAATACCAGGTCACACCAACTTTATTCAAGAAAATATCATTTGTGCATCCTCACAAAATAGACGTGCTGGAGGCTCGCAGTGGCTTCCATTATTGTGGTTAGTTTCATTTGTGGCATAATGGACACAAAGAGGAAGCAGCAGAGTTGTATTCTGGGACACAGCTGATATGAGGGCTCCCTTCTTTATGGACTCTCTTGTTTCCTCAAAGATGCTGCAGGTCAAAGGTGTGAATTCACATGTGAAGTCCCCCTCCTTCTTCCCCTCCGCTGATTGTGGCAGTTTCATTGAAGTGAATATATTTCAATCCAAATTTAGCTATTATAAATGCGTTGTCGCTGAGTAACCGCCTCCTCTCTAACCACAAGGCTGCTCTTCCAGCTGTGGTAACATGCAGCAAAAACAAAATCCAATCTTCTTGATTGGATCTCAGAAATAAGATGGAAATGTCAAATCTTACAGTACCCAGCAACACTTGGATGTGGAATTTTTTTTCTTTCTTTTCTCCCTGCTTAGGTGTTTGAGGTAGACACATGTGATTGGTGTTGGGAGGCGGTAGGTGCGCCCTGCTACAGCACAGTTCCCCTGTATTAAGATGGCTCCCATCATGCTCCCTGACTGCTCTGTTGTTATGCTAATGTTTAACAAATTATGTTGTTCAGAAAATCCAGGCTTTTCCTGTTCTCATTTTTCGCCTTTCTCTGTTCTATATTTACCTTCTATTGTTCTTGCAATCAGAGTTGTCATCTTTGACGAGCAAACCCAAAAGAAATCTGCTCACACACACACACCAATGTGCATGGACATAGACAATCACACACTCCCACGCATGCACTGGAAAGTAAGGCTGAAGTAAGCGTCTTCGTAGCTCTTGAAACAGGAGAACTCAGGCAGTTCATTCGCGCAATCATCCTTTCCTTCTGACATTTTTCAGTTGATTGCAATTGTCATCGGCCTTGTATTTTATTGCACAAGCTGGGGAAGTGTACACACACACATACACACACACAGACTCCGTACACACTCATCCGTCCAATGCCCATATGCAAATTGGCCAGAAGTTTGCATACTGTTAAGCCCCGGGACAATCCTTCATGAATAATGGAGTCACATATGACAGACAGAGGAGGATTGGGAAGGACCATCGAGCCGGAGAACAGATTTGGGTGTCACACTGAAACTCTTCTATCGGATTGTGCAGAGATCAGTTCCCTTGATGATTTCCTCTCCAGGGAGGATGTAGGAGAGAGGAAGAAGACAAAAGTGGTTTTGCTGCTGATGTGAAAAGTCAATCAGTGTGGATACCATTAAAGACACTTCGTTTCAGCACATTACTTCGTACTCTGTGGCGGTGTTTACATGTGTATGTATGAAGAATCAAGAAAACGGATCTTATTAATTGAGTTGACATGGCTTGGCGAAGTGCAGCTTATGACATCACGCTTTGGCCACCCGTCACAATTCATGGCTATCTTTGCTTTACTTTTGATAAATATTTTGGGGACCCCTGGAAGAACATTGCCTTTGGGTCCAACTGTGTTAAGGAAATACATCTATCTGAATTTAAGCAGAATAGCTAGAATTGGCTAATAATTTGCAAGGCATTTAGCATGCAATAAGAGCGCCACTCGTGCTTTGGTGTATCATTTGTATGGCATGTAGTCTATATTGATTGCAATGTGAACGCATCGGCGTGAATAAGCTATGGTCCGAGCTAGTGACGTAGAATAAAAAGTGAGAAAGACTGCTTAAGGCGGGCAGGGAGCGGACATAGATGGGTCCAACAAACACATGACTTTTAACTCGGGGACCGGTGTTCGAGACCGGTGTTTTGTATGTTATTTTAGTGACATTTGTGACGTGTTTTCTCTACTTATATTTCGTTGTTTCCATACATATGTTACCTACTAGGCTGTGTCTCAAATCAGATACTGTGAACACTATGTACCTAATTTTGTAGTGCGTGAATTTCGACAGGGTAGTGTTGTCACAAATCGCACACAGCTGTTGTGCAGTCGCCGGAAGCTCAGTAGATCAGCTGTTGATAGTCAGCCGCGGACATCACACCGTATTGGCAGTAATTCAATTCAGATGGATGAATTAACCTAATAATGGCTTCTGTCTGACTTCTGTATTGCGGTACTTAGTGGAAAAAACCTGCATGTATAACTTAAATTTGTATAGTTTGGTGTTCGTAGTTTCGATCGTAACCGCTGCAGCTTCCCTTCCCGCCATTTTCACATGTTTGAAATAGGCTGGTGGCCCCTCCCCTTCCCCTACATAGCCAAGATGGCGACCGTTGAGGTTGAGAAGTGTCCAGCGTTCCACACTCAACATTTTGACCGTTTTGAACATCTGGCTACTTAGAGTGCACTGCATTTTGCCATACTTCTCAGTGTGAATGCAATTATGCACTCAAAATAGCAGGAAGTACACAAATTGAAACACAGCATTATTTTACATACTTTTTTTTTAAGTCCAACCATGACGTATTTCCTAAACCTAAATAAGTGGTTTTGTTGCCTCAACCCAACTGCGGACGTTACCGTAGTTTTGTTGCGTGGCGTAGAAAATGAAATTTGAAATGCCTAAAATGCTTCCTCATGACACGCGGATTGTCCTAGTAATGTCATGCTATTTATACGCTTTCGCGTGAGATCAGGTTGCCTCCTTTCACCCTATAGATCTGTCAGACCACATGGGATTTTCATTTGGACATCAAGTGTAACAGGTGTGATCTTGCGTTGTGTTACAAAGACATCACAGGCCAGGATTCCCAGTTGAGTTGGTATATTGTGATAACAGACAAACAGTGCAGTCACTGGAACATATATCTTCAGGAATGATGTTACTAGAAATATAGAAACACTCATGTTACCACACAACACACAGCTTGGTAGTTGGCTAGCAGCATAGCCTACATGCGGTTGTTCGTAGAACAGATATAATGAATTTGCAAATCTACAATCACAGGAAAGTCTTTGTCCATGTCTCAACTCCTCTAAGTACATACAATATACATTTATAAGACCAAATTATGAACCCAAAATGAACACTCTCTTAAAAAAATCTGAACAGTGACGTGACTTACCGCTTACACGGTCAAGTTAAACTGGGAAGAACGTAAGGTGCGTCATTCCCTTAAATGCAACCACACATTTTAAAGTGACAGAACACGGAACCAATACACATATAGTATACAGCTCTGGTACAATGGCAAGTGGAAACATTATTAACCATGTTACACAAACATGTTTTGCATTATAACAAAATTTACTGTGTCCATAGTACAATAGAAAAGTTTGTGAGGTCACTCCAAACATGACAAAAGGGCTTAACTGTCATAACAGACAGAGAGAGAGAGAAGAGGATGGCTGGCCACTAAGGCAAAAGCACAAAAGACAGTGTGCAGGGAGCAGAGGGAAAGTGGCTGCAGGTATATATATACATACTTTAGGAGCTGATTAGGGTAATGAGGGGCAGGTGTGTAGTGTAGGCAGGTGGAGATTAGGTGAGTGGGGAACAGCGGGAAGAGCTGAGGACAACTGCTGGAGAGCGAGAGAGTGAAACGATATCAGGTTTTAAGTTGCTCTTGTCGACTATGAGAGAGGTTTTAATTCTCAAATGAGATTATAGAAAATGTGACATTCACATTTGCTGGCATCAGTGCATTATTATTGTAAGCTAATTTAATACCTATCCTAACTAAAATGCCATATTTGGTAAATCTGTTTTAGCATTAACCATCACCATCTGTCCATCCATGTACATCTCTTCCTCTGTGTGTGTTTGAATGGTTAAGAGAGAGAGAAAGTCAGAGACAGAAAGAAGGGTAGACAGACAGATCAGTGCGTCAGCAGTCGTCCTTATGAGACGGAGCAGTGAAAAAAGGGCAGGGGATAATAAGGGATAATCACGGCTTTATCCTGTCGCTGCCAATCACACTGGATAGAGGATTGAGAGATGAAGACAGCAGGCCATGCAGCCCCGTGTCGATACGCCTGACCAGCGATCCGCTCCCACTGTGGTAGCCTGTAAGACGCGCTCTAACCCATAGATGAGAACCCTAATCCAGCAATACACTCACACCCTGGTAGATTAGCTGCAAGGTCTCCTCCTGCATTGATCCAGGATCCCTCTGTTTTTTCTTAAGGGGAGGCAGAACGAAAGACACACAACTTATAGGAAGAATATGCGGAGGTGGATGGAGAGTAAGCAGGATAAGGATAGAAAGGGAGGGGCTCGAGGGAAAAGAGGAAAATGCAAAGAGACAAGAAAAGAAAGGGGGGAAAGCGGGGAGAAGAGAAGACTAACGGGGTCATACTTCAAATCAAAAAGAGAGAGCAAGAAGCAGGCGAGAATGGACAATTTATATTTGTATCAGGAAAGAAATAAACAGAGAAAAAAAAAAGGTTTCTGTTAGCCTAGTTTCTCCTCCACAAAGACCTGGGAAAGCTGCCGGGCCATGAACGAATCACAGAATAAAAGCAGGGTGAGACAGAGAGAAGGAGATGGATGGAGAGAGTGTGGGTGATGATGAAGCTGAAGCAGCTAAATTGTCATGGTTACCATCGACGGTGCGCTGTGTGTGTGTGTGAGAAGGCTGCCTGCGTATATGTGTGTTTAAAGTAGAGCACTGGGCTTGCAATGTCAACAAATGTCATGTGATATACTTTATGTATGGTGTAATCCTATAATCAAGGTTTCTTTTCTCAATAACTACTTTCAGTCAGTATTACATCATGTTTAGAAGGCGCATAAATGACACACATAGAAACGCACAGATTAGGAATTTAACACTGCACCAGATATGATTCACCATATAGCCCAGCAGTTCATGGTGTAAATGAGTAGCTAAATTTAGTGTTTTCTCACAATGTCCCCGAGCTATTAATGATAATAAATTCCAAACACAGCTGTAAAAAATGCATGGAGCATAAATTTCCACAATACCCCTTGAGCTCAGGTTGCTTTTTATATGTTGTGACGTCAAACCGGCATTTAATGCTGCATCACTTGTTCCTATTCTGATTGCTGTTACTCACAGTACACGGTGTGTTTATTATCCTCAGGTTTGTGTCTTGATTTCCACGTAAACATCCCTGTATGTGCCTTATGGTACACGTCCCAGCATTGGGCGCTTGATGGGCTGCCACTAGACACAAGGCGCTCAGCACCTGATTGGACGAACGCTTTCCCTCGTGGGCTCAAGCCCCTAGGAAGAGCGCGGGTCGTTGATGCCAATTCTCATAGTGGCCAAACGGCGGTACTACAACTTCCGTGTCCGTCGCTTGATGCCATTGCGCCCAAAAATACTTTTTCCCATAGACTTACATTGGGAAAGAGACGTCTGTAACACAGCGGATAATTTTTTTTTGAGGTGAATCAACTTCTCAGTATGAACACTCTAATAGTCCTTATTTAAATCATTAGGTCCTAAAAGTTGTAAAATGCACTAATAGCCGAATCCAGAGTTATTTCCCTTCCTCCGTTCATGTGAACGAGACCCAGACCGAGGGCTGGAGCGAGGGCTGGGAGGCGGAGTTAGCAAGCCGTGACGACAGCGTGACGGCTGTGACCCTGTGACCGAGCCACTGCTCCTGCTCCATGGGCCCAATGGATGCAGAAGATCGCCGGAAGATCCAGGCTCTTCTCCACCCAGTCAAGCCATTTTGGCTTAATGCGCCACTGAGCATCTTTCGTAGGAATGAACGGGGCCCCGCCTCCAACGCTGTATCCAGTACTCTTAATACATCCCTGCGTGGGCTGCAGCTCCCAGCTCTCAAACCGGAACCAAAATGGCGGCTCGTTTGGAAACTTTCTACTATAGTATCTCACGAAAATAGTTCACCGAAATGTGTTACTGAAAACATTTTATGCGAGAAATAAGCCACGCAGTTGCTGAATCTGTCTTCATGTTGGATCGACAACGCTTAGCTTAAAAGTTTCTCAGGAGTTTCCAGAGGCGGCGAGTCGCGTCAGACGCCTGTGATCTGCATAAAGTAGCCTAGACCTCAACTTTACGCAAATGAGGAGCGCCCAATGTGACGTCACGTCTCTCGAATCGTGCCGCCACGCTACCAGAATGCATTGCACGGCTGCTTACATAGACAATGAAAGGGAAGCGTGGAAAAGACGGAGGCTGTGGAAATGTACCATCATATGTATGATGTCTTTTTTTAAGCCACTTCTGTATTTCTTTGTGGAGAAGCTGTAAATTGAAAGTGATCGTTGAATGAGAATCCAGGATACATCTATTGTTAAAAAGAAATCCACCTGTTTACAGTTCCTGTCTGTACAGTCGGAGCTTATTGTCTCTCTACGCATTCTTGGAAAATTAGGTTTTCAACTCCTGAAGTGCCCTTATATGTTACGATCACCTTTTCATCCTTTTCTCTCTTCATGTTTTTCTTCTTTCCTTGTCATCTTTTGTCAAGTAAGACTGCACCCTTCATCAGACGCACACAGACTTGTTTGGAGTCACGCTCACAAAAAGCAAAAAGAACTTCCTACAATCGACTGTCACCGTGTCACAAAAGGTAGAAAATCAAAGGAAGCCAATTAAGTGGCGCTCAGCCTCCGGAGTTTCTCCCATCACTCTCCCACAAACACGTTCCTGTGCTCTTCTTCTTCTGTGCCTCCCCTCATCCTTTCAGTTCATCTATATAGTTGACAGAGTTGGAAAAACTCCAGAGTTTCTACCCTCTTGACAAAAAAGTCTCACTAACAGCTTCTACACACGTTTGCGAACATGTGCGCCTGCTTTCTCAACAAAGGAGGCCGTGTGATCTCTGCTCTCCGAGGCAGTTTGTGTCAGTCGTTCTTCATCTCCCTCTTCATCTGCCCTTTTTCTTATTCACTTTTTTTTTGGTGTCATTTTCATCAGCTCCTCCATTTTCTCTAAGTCTCTCCCAGCCTATTTTCTGCTCTCCATCATCTTCGCATCCCTTTCTCTCTCTTCAGGTGTTCACACACATACGTCTGCCTGTATCCTAATCACACACATCTCCTCCTACTAGTTGAGATCTCTCTTTATCCCTCTGACTATCCCAGGGTAAAATAGATGCAGCCTAAAAAACAAAGATTGCCTCCAGAAAACAGTCAACATCTGCTCAACAATAATTGGCTGCCAAGTGATTTTCACCTTGTTCCAGTTGAGAATAAAACTTTGGCTTCCACTAAGACTTCAGGAAATTATAGTTTGACAGTTAACATTGAACCCATTGGCATACCTCTCATGCCTGCCTTGTGCATTTAGATGTTAGGAAAACCAACTCGTTCTCACTCCCAACTGGTCAAATACCGACACTTGGTCAGTGGCCCTTAGGCATCTGATATTGACGCACCCTTTAGCGTCCGTATGACTAACTCTAACTCCAATATAAGATAAGATAAGGTAAGATATTCCTTCATTAGTCCCACAGTGGGGAAATTGCAGTGTACAGCAGCAAAGGGGACATTGCAGAAACAAGAAGCATCAGTAAAAACAAAAATCAAGATACATCACAGTGCAAAAAGCAAAACAAAAGTAGACAGGCATAGAAAATATAATCAATTTAAATAGAAGGATATAAAGAAATAGGAACAATATAAACAAGGGGAATATTAAAAAAATGTGAACAATATATACAGTATTGACAATAAACAGACTATTTAACACAATTGCACAGGTGGAAATATGATATTGCACAGTGAGAATGAAATTCCACCTGAAGGTATTGCACAGTATGAATTGAAGTTGCACCTAAGTAGTATTGATAGACAGTTGGTGTACAGTATAGTGCAGTTATTGAAAGCCCATCCCCTGTCAGTATTAGAGCTACTGACCTAGTATAAAAAGAGCGAGAAAGTCTACTTAGAGAGGATCGCGTTGACTTATTTTACCTTACGCTTATTACACGGCTTTGTTGAATACTTGATTCTGATTGGTCAATCAGCGTTCTACGGTCTGTTATTTCTTTATAGCAGACTGTTGCTATGTATAACAGCCTGTTGCTATGGGCGCAGTTCTGATGTCAGACTGAGGAGGACTATTTTTGTGTCAAATTATTGATTTCTTGAGAAAGCTGTGTAATAAGTGGGATAATGTACAGCTAGCGGGTCATTGTTGTGAAAGAATCCCCTTCAGGGAGATGAGAGTCAGCGGCATCGCCCTGTCGGGGATTCTTTCACAACAATGACCGGCTCCCTGTACATTATCCCTTACTTAGTCGGTAACAAGTGGCTGCTATGGTGTTTTTTTTGTTGTGACAAAAGTTAGACCATGCACTGTTTTAAAGAAAAGTAGTCCACAGACTGAATGATGTGGTCTACTGACATACACGGGGATGCAGCAGACACCTCAGCATGGACAGGAGAGTGTATCTCAGCTGTGCGGGCTCCATGCTGGCACACTGACGGGCCCCATCTACACTACTATCTGAACCTCAAAAACTCTCTCCATTAGAGACAGCCTATCACTTTAGAAGCAGAGGAAATCTGTTGTGTTATATATTTCGGGATCGCTGAACGTCGGCCCATCTCATCTTCCCCCTCAAAATTGTGACTTGTTTTCCTGTCTCTCCCCACTTTTTGTCCGATCCTCTTGTCTCTTAGTCATTCTTATTTTTCTCACACATACACACAAACTCATACTTTCTTCATTAACTTTCTATTAGTGCATATGACCCTTTGTTTGTATGTCAGACCTTTCTTTGCTTTGTGTTTATCTGCCAAGTATGTTGCATTGAATTTGTGTAATTTCACTTACCTTTAGTACCCTTCAGAAACCTATGGGTGACGTCACAGAGACTGCGTCCATATTTCATAGAGTCTATGATTACTGCACAGATATTTCTGAATTACAAGCTGCTGGAGAGAACCAAGGTTACCTCAAAGACCAGTGTTATCAATACATTTTATATTTCTTTCAATTACCGACGTTTTATTGTGATTAAAGTAGAGCAGCAAGAAGTGGCCTTTCAGTGAGATCGTATGAAAATGGATTAGTATTGACACTAGATACTGTTGAATCCATGGCTGTGGGAGAAATTTAGCACATAACAACTCAGTGCATCACCATCGAATGTCGATGTGAACACATTAGCTTGGGAGTAGTTGAAAAAAAGTAATTGAGCGAATGATAAAGGAGTGGACATGGCAGCCGCTTCCCTAATGGGGACGTAGAGTTCCTTCTCAAGCACAGCGAGAGAACATGCCAGAGAGGTAAAGTAACAAGATGCTTCAGAGTCCGGTAGCTTTATGCGATACAACACAAGCTCTACAGCGAAATGAATAATTTGTTAAAATGTAAACTGCATGTTTAAAAAAGTCAGCGCCACCACCAGGAGCTTCTGTATCAAGTCTAGTCAATTTTATTTGTAAAGCCCAAAATCACAAATCACAAATTTGCATCAGGGAACTTTACAATCTGTACAGGATACGACACCCTCTGTCCTTTACAGTGCGACCCTCTCATCGGATAAGGAAAAACTCCCCCCCCAAAAAAAAACTTTTCACAAGGAAAAAAGAAAAAATGGAAGAAACCTCAGGAAGAGCAACAGAGGAGAGATCCCCCTTCCAGGATGGACAGACTTGCAATAGATGTCGTGTGTACAGAGTAACAACATGATGAAAATTCAACATAGACAATCCAAATTAATACATATAATGTGAACAAATGTGAGAAGGTGGATCCAGGAGGATGTCAAGCAGCCTCCCGGCGCCGCCAAACAGAGCAACAGCCAGAGCAACACGACCTCCTCTCCACGCAAAATAGATAGAGCCAGAGCAACACGACCTCCTCTCCACACCAAATAGATAGAGCCAGAGCAACACAACCTCCTCTCCATGCTAGATAGATAGAGCCAGAGCAACACAACCTCCTCTCCATGCTAAATAGATAGAGCCAGAGCAACACAACCTCCTCTCCATGCAAAATAGATAGAGCCAGAGCAACACGACCTCCTCTCCACGCCAAAACAGATAGAGCCAGAGCAACATGACCTCCTCTCCATCATGGAACCTAGAGAGAGGACCAGATCTTTGTTTTTAGGTCACAGTTGCTTGGAAATCTAAATGTATCTTTCCCATGCCAGTAATGCCATTTGGACTGATTTATATACAGTATATAAATTTATATCATTAACAAATGTGCAGATGTGCACATCAATGTCTCTCCTTCTGTGTTTCACAGAAATCAAGATGAAACTGTTCTGGGGTTTTCTAAAGTTTAGTTTGTGAACTTTAAAAAAAAAATGGTCTCCAGTCGTCAGGTACTATAAAGACAAATTGGTTTTACATCAGATTCTGATATCACTATTCATTCCCTTTCTTTGTTTCTGTTTTCAACATCACTAAATTTGTGTTTGGGCCATTGTGTGTCTGGATGTGCATGTGCAGTACATGTGGGTGTTTATTATCTCTGGCTGCACATCCTGCCGCCCTGCAGAGATGTTTTCCTTTTTGAGGCTCTGCTACTTTAAAAGTATTTTTTATTGTATGCATCTTCCTGTTGTAATGCGCACCACTTCAACTTGTTTTGGCCACGCTGCTGCATAGTCAGCTGTTGAAGCCAGTTTGGGGAGTTTAAAATGAGCCTTTTGATTCGTTTTAATTATGTTGCAATCAGCCTCTTTTATTTAATCTGTAATCTCACTTCCACTGTGATTAATTGGCAACAACACCATTTGCAAGTCTCTTATGCCTTCTGCCCTTTTGGCTGCTAGCTGACTATCATCAGTGGCTGATGCTGTCTGCTCCACTCTTCTTCCTCCTCTTCTTCTGCTTCACTTCACTAGAGCATCTCCCAGAAACACATCAGGACAGTAACAGCTTCTTCAGAGCACCATTGCAAGAGTTTTTTAACTTGAGCCAAGATGAGAAGTTTTAGATGAGAAACTTTGTCCACATAGTTTTCTGTTTCTGTCAGTTTTCTTCATGGTGTTTGAATCCTTTCATGGTCTTGTTGAGGGAAGACTGCTTTCGTTTCCTGCAGCCCAAAGCTCTGAAAATCCGAGGCCTGTGGAAACCACGATTTTGCAAGACCTACCTCTGTAGTGTTGCTTTCTCAAAGGGATCAACAGGTTTGAGCAGCGCACTGAAATTTACATATACTAACTGGGACAATTAAGAGTATTTGGTCAGAGTACCTGCTGTACAGTATATGTAAGGCCATCACATACTAAGTCTGTCTCTGTTGCATAAGAGGAAGCTCACACTGTGAAACTGAAGACGTTGCAGGAGAGGATGAATGAACACAAATCTCTCCCTGAAACCAACATGGCAGGGTGAAATCTGGTATGCATAGGCTACTGTACGCTTTGATGGAGGAACGCTACGAGCCCCTGCCTAATAGAAGTTTAAAGGACCACTGTGTAACATTTCGGGGGATCTATCAGCAGAAATGGAATATAATATTCATAACTATGTTTTCATTAGTGTATAATCACCTGAAACTAAGTGTTTTCGTTAGCTTAGAATGAGTCCTTCATATCTACATAGGGAGCGGGTCTTCTTCACAGAGTCCGCCATGTTTGTATGTTACCTGAAGGCCACCGTAGTTCTCCAACAAGCTTGTGAAACCGCGGTAACGTGAGGCGCAGAGTGCAAAACCGTGGTACCGCCAGCCGCCGTCTGACCTCTGTTGCTCCTAAAGTAGTGTTATTATGGTCAGAATGGCCTCTGAGCGAGGCGAACTGCGTTACCATGGTTTTGCACTCGGCGGCTCACGTTACCGGCTCACGTTACCGCAGACTTGGAAAGAGAGGAGTGAGCTGAGGGGTACTCAGTTGGTTGCAATCTGCAACCGCACCACTAGATGCCACTAAATCCTGCACATTGCTCCTTTAAAACACAACAAGACCCAAGAAATGACTGAAACGAAGATGATGGTGACTGAGCTTGTGTGCATGACCAGGCTGTGCCATTCAGGTCCCAAACAATAACACGGGTCTCATCTATGTACTGTTGTGAATTTGGTTGCTGTATACGGTCTGTCAGCTGCTACAGTCAGGTGTGAGAGATTAACAGATTTATTTCAACTGTTGTACACTCATTTTATTATCAACGCCAACATACAATTCCAGACCGTAACAATCGAACATAATGAACACTGATTTTACCATAAAACAAAAGTATACATCCAAACCTGATACCCATTTATCTATAGCTATTTTTAAGTCTTCCTACCGTTGGTGGGAGTATGGAGTCATTTTCATAATGGGCAGCGGGTGATGTGATTTTGGAGCAGCCTGGAGGTAAAAATGTGCTGCAAATAATCCAGCGGTCTAATCTTTGGCGTCCACCAAGCTCTGCCAAAGTGCCTTCAGCAAGGTACCGAACCTCCACCAGGGATAATGATTTATGGCTGACCCTACACACCAACCTCCCTGCAGACATAAATGAAGCGCAGCCAAACTTGTGTGTCCTCGGTGAGGAGAATATTTAAGCAGATTCTTCTCTTACATGACATCTTTTTAAGAACATTTTAATTCTTTGTACAGGTTTTTCTGTCTCTAATTTTGGAGTGTTTGTTAAGCTTTAACAGTTATTTTTTTTGTCTGACAAACAATCTCACCTTGAGGCTGTCCAGTAATAGTTATAGGAGATTTGCTCCTGGACATCTTGACAGTTTCTTAAACAGGTTTAAATGTTTCGTTCTCATTGTCTCTCTTTCTTTATATAAAGCCGATTACGAGACCGTATACTCCTAACACAATCAAATGTAGCCAAAATTGAAAGGTTGCAACAAAACTATGTCCTGTTTTAGGCCGCTTTCTCTGCAGTTTGTGCAGGCTTTGCGCAGCCTTGGTTAACAATCACTATTGCACTATTTTTCCTGAACCTAACTAAGTGGTTTTGTAGCATAAACCTAAGTGATTGTTTTTGTTGCCCCCTGCTGGTACTGCACCTTAATACACGTATGTAATATTCACGCCTCGGCGAGGCAAAACGTGACACTGACACGCTATCCTCTGGTGGACAGGCGGGTTTATTACTAGCTTTGGCGTCATATCGGGTTGAGCATTACTTGTAGCAAAATTTTTGGAATCAGTTTGACAACAAACTGAGTTTAGTTTGGAGTATGCCGTCAATATATGGCTGCGGACAATAACTTAGCAGGTGCGGTTTTCACTGTATACGAAAGAACTAAAAAATCGGTGCGCTTTGACATCAGAGTTAATGATCCAATGCACCTGTCTATAAGACTTTCTGGAGTGTTAGAACTTTGTAGTAAGTGTTATTGTTAATTTATGCAAAAGCTTGAAGCTACAAAAACAACCACACATCCATCATATCTTAAAATGCCGTCTGAAGGAACCCAGAACCTCTTTCGCCGACACACATGACTTCAGGGCTGCATAGCTTTGCAGCACTCAGGTCGCGTCATACTCCAAAGACATAATTTATGTTGACACACAAGCTCCACAACTCTCACTTGGTGGTTCTTAGCCCATGCTAGTGTAAACCTCAGCCTTCATCTGTCACGGCGAGCACAGTGAGCTTTGGTGCATTAGCATCGTCCCACGCTCTTCCTGGCTCCGGGCCATGCATATTGTATGAGCATGTAACCTACATCTATCCATGCTTCTGTCAGCAGGGGTCTCCTGATCAGACAGGTTCAGTATGTAGAGTGTAACGGTGTCCAGGAAGGTGTTTAGTTGATTCATTCCCCTGTCACAAGAGATCAATGTCCTGCTGATTTGACTTGCTTTTTAAACTCTTAAAAGTGCTTTTCAAACTGCTGCCTTGGGGGGTGTGCTCATTAAATGGGTGTTCTAAATGTGTTAAGGCTATAATAGTAAAGATATAATGGAGGTTTCATTGAGGTGTGATCAGGGTGGGGTAAAACATTAGCAAAGACATTTCAAATATTTCATGAAAGCAATATAAGATGTGTTTGATTTGTGTTATCTGGCAAACCCAATGTTCGCTTATGAGGTTATTAACCGGCGTGCCATTAGTAATCAAATTCTTTTATGGAGCCGCAGTAAAAAAAGAGAAATGGAGAGATAGAAGGTCTATGAGACATTGAGGTCGACAAACTCCCACTGGTGAGAGTGAATGGGAGGTGTTAATATTGGGATTTACTAAAGCAGCATAAAATCAGCTAAATGGTGAGGGAAATATAAAGCAGGCTGGCCAAGGAAAGATGTAATTGTTGCGAGGCTGAGGGAGGAACACTCATGAATCATTTTGCTGCGCACCATATTTAACTGACTTAATATTCAATGAAGCTGATCAGTCCTTAACCGAACAATTCTAGCTTTCTGTTTGACAAAAAAAAATGTTGTGGTTTCTCTCTTTCTGTGACCAGATCCTGATCGGGGAAGTGACCAGTTTCTTTGTGAAGTCGGAGGGAGCTCAGGAGAAGACCATAGTGACCGCTGACTGCTGTTATTTCAACCCTCTCCTCCGAAGGATCGTACGTTTTCTGGGTCAGTTATAGTCCCAAAGATCAGAGGTTCTTTAGCTTGGACTAAATAGAGCCTCTGTACTCTGGGACCAAGGCTCATTTAGACTTGCACCAGTACTCCTCTATCATAAGGCCAGAAAGAGCCCTTGTCCTTAGTTTAGGTCTCCTGTGGACTCATTTCCTCTCTCTTCATGTCCTGTTCTGTTGATGTTCTGTGATCCTTTTTCATCATCTCTGTAGCCTGTATTCATGATGATGATGATGGATTATAGATATGAAGCATAAAAGCAAAGGCTATGTCTGTCTGGCCTTTCACTCCCACACAGTTAGCAGTCAGCATTCCCATTTAAGTGCTTGTTTCTGACTCTTGCCAGACTCATTGATTCACTTATTCACTGTATTCGAAGCCGTATACTGTACTAGCAGTACGTACTGATTTGGCCAAAATGTAGCATGTAGTATGCAAACAAAAGCAAAATCTACAGTATGCCAAAAATACCCGGATGTCATACTGATGTTAAAAACATCCCCAGTATTCATCGGACCAGTCTACCTCACCTACTGTATCCCACAATACAAAGCGCTGGAACGGCACAGGCTATGGCATGGATGTATAAAGAGAACTGGATACAGCGTTGTAGGCGGGCTCCCGTTGATTCCTATGAGAGTTGCTCAGTGGCGCAGGATGCCAAAATGGCTCGAATGCCGAGTGATAAAGTACCCGGATCTACCGGCCATCTTCCGCCTCCATTGGGCCCATAGAGCAGGCGCAGTAGCGTTTCCTTTAACTCCGCCTCCCAGCCCTCGCTCCAGCCTCTGTCTGGGTCTTTTAGGATATAATGATTTAAATAAGGGCTAATAGAGTGTTGATTCACCTCAACAAAAATGATCCACTGAGTTAAGAACGTCTCTTTCCCAATGTAAGTCTATGGGAAAAAGTATTTTTGGGCCCAATGGCATCACGTGACGGAAACAGAAGATGTAATACCGCCGTTTGGCCACTACGAAAATTTGCTTCAAAGCCCGGCGGTCTTCTTGGGGCTTGGTCTATGGTCCCAACCACGGTCGCAGTTTTTTTACATTTTTCGTAGCTATCTCATGACTAAATTCCCTTCTGAGAATTTTTGAGCTGAGAAATCAACTGTGTACATTTCAAATATTGGCAGTTTTATGAAAATTGATGGCGAATCTGAAAATTTGCTTCAATGTTTACGGAGTGACAGCAAGTCAGGACCTGCCGGTGTCGCTACCTGGCCAGTCAGGCAGTCACGCTCGCTATGCAGTATGTACTGTGTACTGCATACAGCATTTGTCAGTAGTATGTAGTAGGCGGTTTCAAATACAGCCTTAGTTTACATACTGTACACACACCCTCCCTCTTCCTCACGTTGTCTCTTTTGCTACACAGGTGTCTACTCCTTTGGCCTCTTCACCACCACCATCTTCGCCAATGCAGGTCAAGTGGTGACAGGAAACCAGACGCCTCACTTCCTGTCTGCCTGCAGGCCAAACTACACGGCTCTGGGTTGCCAGTCTCCGCTGCACTACATCGCTGAGCGCCGAGCCTGCACAGGAAACCCGTACCTGGTGGCGTCCGCCCGCAAATCCTTCCCCTCCAAAGATGCAGCGCTCAGCTTTTACTCAGCCATCTACACAGTGGTAGGGAACATTTTGGGGGCAATGGGTGACGGGAGACACAGCAGGGGTATTGTGGGATATGACGATGTTGTGTATGTTGATGCCTGACTGGTCAAACAAATACTGGAAAGTATGCCACTAGGCTTTACTAACATTTTAATAGAGCAGAAGTAAAAGAGCTCATAATAAAAGTTTCGGTAATACTTTATATTAATGAAACCTTTATAAAGGTTTTATAAGCTGTAACCAAGGGGTTTATTAATGCTTAATAAATAATTTACTAATGCTTTATATATCAGATAAGGGCCATTAGAAAGAATTTTAAAAACTTTACTAAAATCCCTTTAGCTGGCCAAACTTACAACCTGGCAGCCCAAAGGTTTTTCTTGTAATTGATTATTAAATAATTTATTTACCATTAATAAAGCTATAAGTTACAACTTATCTGCTCTTTATAAAGGTTACCTTATTAGCAAGTGGTACCAAAGTTTCTGACAAAAGATGACAATGTTACACAACTTTTCCTCCAAAAATGAAGGAACCTCTAAAGTGCTTACTTCCGACTGACCGTTACCAGCCTCACAGCAGGCTGATTTCTGATTGGTCAGTTTACGTAATACTGCAAAATTATGGATGTAAGGTGCTAATAGAGACATAAAAAACAGGACTTTATTGATTATTTATTACATTTTTCCAATCACTTCAGTGTATCTTCCAACACAAACCCCTCCTATAATAAATAACTAACATAAATGGTCTGCCAATACTTCCAACAACATTTAAAGGCATATACACACATTAAAATGCAAACAATAGCTGAAGACTAAACACTACTCTTATTGTCAGAATTATTTTATATACATTTTCTTAAATTGAATAATAGTTGTGGAGAATTCCACATTTTGACTCCACATACTACACATCTGCTTTAACGTAGTACGTGCACACCGACATTTACAATTGAATCTCCCTCCGTGGTATTCATCACCTGATCTTAACACAAATGACCTCCTTTCCTAGGATAAAACAATGTGTGCATGTCTCTATTATTACATCAGTGGAAACATTTAGTTATTATTAAAGTACTGCTGCGTGGAGCCTTTGTTCTGTTTTTAATTACAGTGCCATGTTCCTGTCATTTTTTTGGAGCATTACACCAAACATGGCAGTGTTTTTATGGTGTTTTCATTTGTACCAACCCTTCAGCTGCTGTGAAATCACTGCAGAGTGCGGCCTCTTGTGGCTCGTTCAAGCTGTTCACTGTTTGATTTATCTCAGCATGGCTGACTGAAGACTTGTACCTGCTGGTTCAGCTCAAATAACATGAGAATTGTTTTCATTTCAAATACATTTCTGTCTCCCAGATGTACGTGACCCTGGTGTTCCGGACCAAAGGGACCCGTCTGACTAAGCCCACCTTGTGCCTGGTGCTGCTGTCTCTGGCCGTGCTGGTGGGGGTGGTGAGGGTGACTGAACACAGAAACCACTGGAACGATGTCCTGGCTGGGTTTGTCACCGGAGGGGCCATCGCTGCCTTCCTGGTGAGAAGGAGACGAGGGAGGGAGGGAAGGAGATATGGGGATGGGAAGGGAGGGTGGAAAGAAGAGATGAATGGGATTTAAGGGGTCAAAAAAAATGATGGAGGAGGAGATGGTGGTAGATGGATGGAAGGAGAGGATACTGCCCTACAAAGGCAGAGAGCAGTAACTACAGAAGCAATGACATTTTACCCCCAATCAGTGCCATAAAATAAGCTTCATAGCTTAATACCTAAAAACTGCACCCTCCCTTTTTCATCTTCTTAAAGGAACGTGAGGGGAAAACACAGCATCTACAAACAAACTGTGTTCTTTCACCTTCCTTTCTATTTTAACTAGTTTGTTTAAAGGTGCTATTGATAGCATTCAACCACTAGATGTTGCATTTTCCCTCCTTCGTTCCATTGCATTCACTTCACAACAAGTCGTTGCCAGGCACTTACCATCAATCTCAGCCATTTATTTGCTTTTTCCACACTAACCGACGACCCAGAGATTTCACGTGATACCAACGACGTTTTAGTATTGGCTCACAAGCCTTGTTAGAAGTGGGAACCAAACGTCAGATATCTTCCACAGAGATAAACAAAACATTAATTTTGGACCCGCCAAAATTTTTAAAATGATTAATTCACAGTCCTAATATTTTTTTCAGCCATACTTTTATTTACCTCTCTAAAAGCTCTGTGGATGTATTATTATTTTTTTAATTGTCTACAATAAAAATGTTATCAATAAAAAGACCTTTAAGAAAATATTTTTTTGATATTTACACTAGGTCATATCGGCCATATCTGTTCTACTAGGTGTCTGTCTGTCTACTGTTAAGTCAATATAATACATTCATTTACAATTTAATACATTTAAATGTGTGATTTATAGGTAGCCTAATAACACCAAATGCAATGAATTTCGTTGGAGTCAAAAGCTGAGATATTAGTAACAGTTTCTCTGTAAGCTTTAGCAGGAGTTTAGCTGGGTTTTTCTTTCCATCATGATTGAATTTAGCCTCATTTAGTTATAAGTTAACTAACCAATGATGTTAATTAATTAAAAAACATATTTTTTTCAATTACAGATAACAGCTGGGGAAAAATTGATAAGGAAATATTCTTGTCGTGGCTATCTCAGCTAGCTTGAACTTGATATAGACTAGCTTGCTTGCTTTAGCTCTGTAGCTACTGCTAATTTAACATGCATAGGCATAGCAGCCTATTCTTTAGATGGTTCAAACAGACACCAATAGTCAACCCTCAACTCAGCGTTGGCCGAATATGTAGCTAGTTACTGTGGTGTTTTTGTGTTTGTATGGCAGGATATTATGATGAAGAGAGGAAGGATTGTATCAGGGAAGAATGCAGAGAGAGAAAGCCGTGTTGGTGTGACGTGGGTGCAGGAGAGATGGTGGGAGGATGAACTGATGATTAACGCCAGCTTGAAAGAGCCTCACTGCCTGTGTGATAGAGGACTCACACACACTTTCACACCTATGAATGTGAATGGACTGATATGAATCTTTACCATGGCACATTCAAATGGTGTAATTTGGTCTTGGGGCCTCTTGGCCTAAATCAATTTTCTGGAACGACGTCTTGGGTCGGTGTTAACTTTAAAGATCAAAGTGCTCCCTGTGGTTCATCCCTCTCTTTCCATGCCTCCTCCCATGTTTCATTCTTTCTCTCCCTCTCATACTGCAGGCTAAGTGTCCTCTTCAGTATCTGGTCCTATGCACTCTTTCACGCACCAGAAAATCATCCATCTTCGTAGTGCACTGAAGCGAATCTCTCCCCTCCTTTTTCTTTTACCTCTTTTCTGTGCTCTCCATCAGGTGTCATGTGTGATCAACAATTTCCAGCAAACCCAGATAGCCATGCAGACTCCTCCACCTCAACAGCGTCCAGAGCCCCCGATCGGGCTTCCTCTGCTCAGCCTGCCCCGCGTGGAGAGTCCACTCGAAAAGTTAAGTGGCCTCCAGGTAAGGGTTGGGGGAAAACATCATGGATAAAACATTGATAAAATAGTTGAAATAATCTTTAGCAGTATAAAGTGTCCATGATCTATTTGTTTTTGACTGAAAATTGTCTTTTGTTGAAATTCTTATTAGCCATGTTAGTGGCTCTGGAAATGTTGATCGGTCTGTCCACCACTTTGGTCCAAAATGAAATATCTCAACAATTATTGGACGTTCATGTTCCCCAGAAGATGAATACTGACTTTGCCGATGCTCTGACTTTTCCCTTAGCGCCACCATGAGTTTGACATTTGTGGTTTGAGTGAAATATTTCGACAGTACACACATTCATACTCGTAATCACTTTGGTCATCATCAGGTCAGAATTTGTACTTTAGTACTTTTGTTTATGACCAAATAGCATAGGAAGTGGACATAGTCACTGTGTCACCCATTGGTTTATGGACTGTCGTTTTGAAGCCTAAAGTTCGGCATTTTGGCTGTCGCCATCTTGTTTTTTTGCAACCAGAAGTGACACGAGAGGGTGGAGCTACGTACAACCGGACGCTGAATAAAACATTTTTAGGGGGCGTGTCTAGAAGGTAACACGCAACTTGCAAAACTCTTGCGAGATGGTTAAGGTTAGGCATGGACCTTGAATAGTTAAGGATAGTATAGGTCGTCGGGTAGTGAGTCTCATGAGAGTTTTTTGTAAAATTTTGCAGGTTTCCTTCGAGACACGTCCAGTTTTAGGCGACCAAAACATTACAATTAACTTTTATGAACTGAAAACACACTGTGAAATGGTTAAAGTTGTAAGACGAAAACACCGACAACTCCCACACTGGACAACACCGTGGTAGTGACCTGTCAATCACAACGTAGCAACGCCCTAAAGCATACCCTGCTTTATGGTCTATTTGACTCTAAATGGGACCATAATTTATGAAATGAACATCATGCTGTATTGAAGAAGACTTAAAACTAGCGATTAAGACCATAAACTCATGTTTACAATGTTTTCTGAGGTAATAAATAGTAGGGTCATTTTCTCATAGACTTCTATACAAGCTTACTTAATTTTGCAACCAGAGGAGTCGCCCCCTGCTGGCTATTAGAAAGAATGCAAGTTTAAGGCGCTTCCTCAGTGGCTTCACTTTTCAGACCACTGCCAAGTACCTATCAAACTGATACCATTCCCGTCAGGCACAGCTGTACTTTGCATGTAGTGATGCACGTGTTAGCATGTTAACATGATAAACTGAACATGTTAGCATATTGATGTTCAAAGCCCCACAGTGGCAAAGTGTAGCCTCTCAGAGCCGCTAGCATGGCTGCAGACGTTCAGCCCTGTTTTTAAATGTGTATTCAGCTATCTCTGATTCTTTTTTGTCCTCACTGATAACCTTGGTTGTTTCATTGTATCTTGATTTATGCTTCTTTCTGTCTGATATCTCTGTTGTGTAGACCCTATCTCTTGTCTAGGAATCATCATCATTTTGCATTCTCGTCTCTCGCTGTCTCAGTCGAGTAAAGTTTATCTGCTCTATTCCCTCAGGCTTTAACTTCCCACATGTCTTGAAATGTTTTATACTCTTTACTTCCCTCCCTCTCTATCTCTCCTAATCTTCTCTCTTGTCCTTTCCCCCTCCTGTTAGGCTCCAGGGCTACCGTATTCTGAGATCACATGACCATCAGCCAATCCCGTCCCCCGCCCCTCCCGATGTGCTCCTCCCGTCACGGCGTTGCCTCACCAGCGCAGTCTAGACCTGCCCATTGAAGTCCCCCCGCCCTGCCCCGCCCACTCCGTAGGACGACATCCTCTCAGACGAGTCAAATCCACGCAGGTCTGAAGGTCCGCCAATCACAGGAGGCAGAGCAGCAGCACGTGCGCACGGCAAGCTGGAACCTGTCATCCGCTAGCGACCAATAGGAGAGGGTCCATGTCCTTCTGTCCTGTTCTGTCCTGTTTGTCCTCCACGATGGCCTCCTTTTTCTTTCAGGTGTAAAAGACCCAATGAAAGAAACGCCAAAGCCAGAGCTGTTGAAGCAATACTGTGTCCTGTTTCCTTGTCCTGTTTCCCACAAAGACCCAACAGTGACTCTAAAGACTGTTGGCTGGGGATGACTTGATAAAACACTGAGGGTTTGGGGATCTTCCTCAACAGACCATTTTGCAACACTCAGGACAATACAATGGAAAAAGGGACGAAATTAACAGACCTTTATGTAATCAAAATGCAGGTACCGTCGAGTATTATGGTACAGATTTTTATTTCTGTCCTCGAAACCAACAAATAGACGCGGTCAAAGAGGAAAGCACCTTTGTAAATGATGGCACAGATGAACCAGTTTAGTGTTCAGTAAACTGTGTTGTATCTTATTTGTTTTTGATGATTTGGGTTTCAACTCTTGCTGTGTATTGTGTGAAGTGACAGAGAGAGATTTATACACACTAGAGCTGTGCTTGTGATACCACATTTGTTTTGGGGCATCGGTTAATTCATCCCTGAAGTGAACTCAACTAGATTTCCATCAACTTTCCGAATATCGTTTATCTACTTACTATTCAGGTGTGTGTGTTTCTAAATTTCTGTGGGTTCTACGTCCATGCTGTGAAATATTTGGACTTCTTTGTTAGTGTTAGTTTGCATAAATGTCTCACTTTGTTTAACCCATACCTCCTTTAAAGGGAGACACCCCAGGCAAAAACATTGTTGTTCATGCACTGGTCAATTTTGAGATTTTGAGCTATTTTGCTTACATAACGTGTCTTCTTTCAGACAAGTGGAAATTTACTACACTTTGTCTATTTGCATCTAGATTTCTCCTGAATTCACCAACAGTTAGCATTAGATAATGCCTCATTTGCATATGTAATCATACAATTCCAGAGAACTTGAAGTACAAAAAATACTTGTCTTAATGTAAGTAATCAACTTTATATCTACATAGGGAGCGGGTCCTCTCCACGGAGTCCGCCATGTTGCACCGCCATGTTTCTACAGTAGCCCAGAATGGACAAACCAAAATCTGTTAACTTTTCCTGCTTGGGCCGTAGTCGATAACGTTACTTGCTCCCGTCGCCGCCGCTCTCTCTCTCTTGCTTCACCACTCACTTCCCACGTACACACACACTCTACGCACAGGCTCTGCTCCAAATGACCTACGCTACTCTTACAACAACTGGCTCTAGAGAGGGCCATTCGCGTTTTCGCAGCAGCCACCGTCGCAATCCTACACGCTTGGCACACGGAAGAAGTTGTAATCTGCAACCTCACGGCTAGATACCACCAGATCCATACACACTGTTCCTTTAAAGACCGTTTTCTCAAAATTAGTTACTTACATACACCAAACCTTCCAGTTTCATTCCTATCTATAGTCTGAAGATTTGCACTGAGGGGCTTGTTCATTTATCATTCGGAGCCTGATTTATAGAACATTATATTCCTAACAACATGGCGAAAATGGTTTTTTTTTATATCTGTTAACAGTATTTTCTGATTTATGGAGTGATAAAAAGAGATATCCAAAATTCCCTCTGAAAAAAAACCTTTGTCTCTAATATGTTAACAACATGAAACAAGAATTTTGAACCTGACTTTATCCACAGATTTCTGTTCTGAAAATGTATGCAATTAGCACAAACTTGATAAGATTTGCATGTTTACATAACAATTTTCAGAAAACTTATAATACTAAAAATAGTTTTCTTAATGTAATTAATTAACTGGGGAAGTGTCATGGTGATATCTATTAGTTATTTTTTTACCCTATTCACCTGGGGTGTCTCCCCTTAACCGTTTCACACCTGTGTTCTTTGTTTCCTTTAAATTACCTGTATCTTAATTTTGATGTATTTACTCCCTTTGCTTTCTAAAATGAAGGTTTTATAAGAGTAGTTTGGCGTCAGTTGTTGATGCTACTGTTTCTCCATCTGTCCTGTCCAGTTATTTCCTGCTTCAGTCCGCCATCCTCTCCTCACACTGACTTTATAGGAAACCAATGGCACAGACCAGTGTGTAACACAGAGGTAAGACCTCTGAGTTTTGTATAGTTTTGTACAGTATATAGGTTTCTTTACACAGTATATACTACATTATCATTATGTTTAAATTGTGTGAACAATGTGAAGCTACCTGAGCCTGTCCTGTAGGAACATGAGTAGTAAAGCAGGAACGTAGCACGCTGGAGAAGTGTCTGAAATCTAACCGCATACAGTCGGTGTGTTTAGCTCACAACTTGCTTCGGTTCTGCTCAGTTCAAAAGGACACTGCAGGCAGGTTATTCTAGTAGGAGAGTACGCAATGGGTTATATAAAGAAGACATTTTATTAAGCGTGCGTGTACGTGTGTGTGTGTGTGTGTGTTTGTGTGTGTGTGTGTGTGTGCGTGCGTGCGTGCGTGCGTGCTTATTGGGATCTGTGTGTATGTTTATAATGAGCACATCGTATGGCAGCGCAACTGTTAATTTGGCAATCTGTTTTCTTAAGTTAAACTGTCAAAAGTAGCTGCTATAATTACACACTTGTGCTTGTGTGTAACTGCAGGCCTTCAAAGGACCCCTGCCAAGGCGTCCTAACAATGCCTGTTATAGCAGAAGGTGCTCATTATAGCTCTGAGATTACCTACAGTAAAACTTTTCAGTCTGAATTTTTTGTAAACAACTGAAGGGGTAGAGAACACCATAACTGTCCAAATAATGTTATTTTCATGTTGAAAATGTCTCTGTTTTGTATTTATTTACCAAAATAAATTGCAATTACCACACATCGCAGCCGGAGTTACATTTTTCACTTGATTTGTTGTAATTCTTTGCACACTTCAGTGAGGATATAACTTTGTTTTATGCTGTTGCTTCAAATCATTGACATGCAGTAGCCATGAACACTGTATATGAGAGTACACCAATACATTTTCTTTTTACGTTTAGCACATACTACAGCTTCCCTCACAAAGTACATACTGTTGCATGCAGTATACATACAATTGGGACATACTACTTCGTTGTAACATTTCGCCTTGAACTTTGACCCTCTTGCTCGTATGGTGCCTTCAAATGGGGTCAGTTTACCGAGTCCATATGAAAACCCCCCTCTTGTGGTATTCACGACCTCGTAAGGGGAAGGTTTCTGAAAGCTCCGAGTTCATGACTTGTGACGTGTCTGTTGATGTTGTCAGAAATGGCGGAGGCCATGGAAGTTATTTTTTCAGTGCATAATAAGTTAATATATTGTAATTTTAGTCCTATATTGTTTTTCTTCATAATTTTATAATAGGCCTGAGGAAAATGTTGATATTCCCAACGGCCTCATCTTTTTCCTCTGTCATTATGCATTTGCATTTACTGCATCATGTTACTCACTTGCTAGCTTGCTAAATTGTTAGCCTTCTAGACGCTAATATTGCCGTTGATTAGCAGCGGTGTTCTCACAACTTAACCACTTGAACGCAAAACATATTGTGTACACAATGTGAAAAGGTTGCCTTTCTCCCTTTTCACTGGGCTCTGTTCCCCAAAATTACAAGTGTTTTGTGTCTTGTTAATTATTGATTTCAGTCCAATGTTTCAGTTTATTTGATACAAGTTCAAGTAGTGTGTATAAATGACACAAGCTTGTTTAGTTTGTTTTATGGGTTCATAGGATTTTGTTGTCCTGCCTGGGATGGTGGGTTAGATCAGCTGCTCAGCAGCTCAATCAAGGAAAGTGTAAACAGGTTCGCCTCATTATGTCCTCCTAGCAGGAAGGGGCTGGACTCTGTTAAAATGTAGGATGATATAGGTGAGATAGTTCTCCAGTAAATGACATTCTATCATGGTTGGTGGGCTCACTGGTATGTGTGAGTGCCCCTAGATAGATTGAGATGTCAGCAGTACCTTAGAGATCTTGTATTAATGGTCTGCTCATTATTCTGTGTGAATTTGGATGCTTGCTCGGTTTAGCTCCCCCTCTACTTACCTGGTCAGGTGGTAGGTTCCAGTTAGGTGAGGCTGAGAAGAAAAAAATCCCATTCACTGGAGTAAGAGGGGGGGAAGAGAGTCAACAGCTTGCTGTGAGGCTGCAGCTTTCTTTTGTTTGGTGTTCTTTTGATTCAGTTTAAATCTAGTTTTATCGAATTTCCCAGGTTTCATTTTTGCCCTTTGTTTCAGTAAACTATGTTCTACACACAAGCTCACGAGTTTCATTTGAAGGCACCATTATATCTGCTGTGCAGAGGATTGTGGGACAGAAGAGCAAGAAAAGCATGCTGGCTTGCATACTGCAAAATGCGACCGGATGTAGTAGGACATCCTGGTAGATTTTACTGCACATGTGTTGTACTCCAATGATATGACTGTGTATTGGGACATACTAAATCTTTTTCTGGCATATTGGAAGAACAATAGGTGTTTTTGACAGCAGACATTGTGACTGGTCCTAGAAGGAAAAGCACAGGTGTTTCTAATCACATTAACGATGGCTCCTCTGAACAAGCACACAGGTGTTTTCAGTTAATCTGCTGATTAGACCTCTGCTCAGGACTGTGTGGGCGCCTATAGACTAATTCACATCTTCTGTTGCACCTGTTAGGGTGGGACAAATTACACCTTTAATCATTCTTATTGGTAGATGAAGATTTGTGACCTCATAATTTCCCTCCGTGAATTTTCTCCGTTCCTTCAACCTGAGCAGAGGTCTAATCAGCCAGAATAACTGAAAACACCTGTGTTGATGCCCAGAGGTTTTAAGTGCCCATGTAAGTCATGACAGTGTGTGTTGATTTGTGATGCTGGGCTATACAAATAAATCAATTGACTTGATTTCTATTGTTTACACGTGTGGTTTTCCTTCTGTGACATGTCAAAATGTCTCCCATGAAAAAGACCTACCTGTGCTGAAAGAGCTATATAGCTGAATATCTGTGTTTGGACCTTGAAGAACTAAAACATTGGAGCTGTGTCTCAAATTTAGTTAATGATACACTCAAAAATCAAGCAGATTTAGTATGTATAGTCCATTTTGTCACTCTTCCAATGTAAACACACTAGAATCAGAAACTGAGACACTCTAATGGGAAAGTACTGCCCCTCAGTGGCCATTACCCAGCTTTTTCTTAGAGATGAAATGGATGTAAAACACATAATTAGTTCTGATTTAGGCGATTATGACGGATTATTAGGGCCACATTGAGGGAAAATAAATAAATCTGAGCTTTCGAGAATAAAGTCATAATTTTACGAGAATAAAGTTATAAATTTACCAGAAAAAAGTTGTAATATGAGAATAAAGTCAGAAGTTTATGAGAAAAAAAAGTCGTAGTATTATGAGAATAGAGTCATAATATTATAAAGTAGTAATTTTAAATGTTATTTTAGAGGTGAAATAGAGCAGCGTGCCGCCTGTGTGAAAATGAGGAACGTGGAGCATCTTGTGAAGTTATACTTTAGATTTCACAAATAATGAAATCTTTTGGCACATCAGCACCAGATTATCATAAGTATCAGGACCTTGACAAGATTGTGCAAGAACTGCGTTTATTCTGAAGAAAGATCCACACGGACCGGGGGGAAATTGCTTCTTTTGTAGAGGAGGAAATTACTTTTTTTCTCGTAAAGATATGACTTTATTCTCATAAAATTACGACATTTTCTCGTAATATTATGACTTTATTCTCGAAATCTCCGATTATTTTTCCCCCTCAATGTGGCCCTAATAATCCGTTGTAGATTACATTTAAGTGATTTCAATGGAGAGTACAATAAGAACTTTCAACATGACAGGAGATTGTGGATTTTTTTATTCCATGAAAACCTGCAGAGATGTGGGACCACCTCAGTTCGAAACGTTGTAGTACGGTGCTGTGGACACCAGATGGCAGTGTTTACCATGCTTACCTGAGGACAGGGGAAACAAAGATAAGATTAATATTTATGAAATTAAAACAGCAACATTATTATGAATGTAAAAATATGCTAAA